>JARHVA010006816.1:337500-824719 GCA_037957365.1 Torreya grandis
TATTTATGATTTATTTTATTTGCTAATTTGAAGTATAAATTTTGGTTCTTTTTTGCATCTAAGGTAAATGTAGAAAATTAAATAGTTTAAAGTTTAAATTTTTCTTCTTTGTTGCTTCTAAGACAAATTTGTTGAGAGGTAGAATTTATATTGTTATCATATGAATATTTTTTTAGCCTAAAAACAATTATAACCATATCAGAGCTTTAACATTTTTAAAGTTTATAAATATTAGATTGAAGGTTTTTGGAAATACTATATATATGTATTTTTTATCAACATTTCAGATCAACATCTATGATTCATAATCATGGGAAATAAATATTTTTCTCTCCTGATGATGGATAAAGTATGTTGATCCAAACATTTTGTTCAAGGTATAAGAAGTTTGAAATTTCAATTTATAGGAACATCCTTGGAGTGCTATTAAAATTACCTATGAATGGAAAACCCTTAAATAACCAGTAAAAATATCATGGGTCAATGTTTTCAACCAAGGCCATAGATTCATGATACAATTCTTTCTGTCATGGATAGGGTAACACTACATCATTCTAATTTATCAAGTCAATAGGTTTTAAATCTATAGTGGCCTACATCATAATAATATATTAAAAAATGTAGCATTTTATTCAATTTTCATTTCTTGTTTTGAACCAGATGTGAAATTTTTTATTTAGAATGTAGAACATTGTAAATGTAATCCCTATAAATATTTATTCTAATAAAACCACATTTAATAACCTAGAAATACAAAATAGTGCTACAAAAGGAGAAAATAATCATATTTTAAATAAAAAACCTCCTTATTTGTAGTTGGTTTCAAATAATATCACAATTTTACCTAATTTATCCATATAAAAATAAAATGCTTCTAAAGAAACACATAAAACACACATATTATTGATATGATAACTGAACTTAAGGTAATGTTCAAAAATTTAAATACATGAAGGCTTTATACTAAATAATATCTCATTATCAATGCATCTCATATAAACTCAGATAATAATTATCATTTCACAAATACATTTCTATCCTTTATTTTATCTAACTATGAATAAGGTAAAATATTACTTACAATCAATATGATGTTCATATAAAGGTTATATGATCTTTGCTAGACTCCTAAAAACAAATCATTATATCTTCTCTATAATTTTGGCTCCCAAAAATATTACCAAATGAAAATGGAATGTGATTAAACCAAAAAACAACTAGAGACTCAAAGGCATTATCTTACAAGTTAAAATTCAAAATATTTCATAAAATAAGAATTAACATAATAATATAATTCTAGTACATTCAAACTATACATTATGGTAATTCTTCTTACGTAATTCTGATAAATTTGTTCAATTTTCCTTTTGTAATTTGAACTAAATGAAAATAAAATCTTTAAAATGTAATAGATCTATTATATTTTGATTAATATAAATCATATTCAAGACTTTATGGCATGGACATGAGAATAAGAAGTCATTCTACTTCAACTAATCAATTTTTTAAAAACCTATAGTGGCTTGCATCAAAAATATATATTCACCTAGTAATCTACTTAGGGTGAAAATGCAATAATCTATTCAATTTTCCTTTCTTATTTTTAATTGAATGAAATAAAATTTCTTTGAAATGTAATATTATTATCATATTATTACACATTCTCAATCATATTCAAGTCTTTATGGCATGTTAAGGGGAACAAGAACAAGTTCTCCTTCAATTGGCCAATAGGTTTTAGACTTATAGTGAATTGCATTAGAAATATAGGTTTAATATCATATGTTGAGTTTCCACTATGGTTATAATTACTTTTAGAATAATAAATATTCATATGACAATATGGTAAGTTCTAACCCTCAACAATTTTGTCTCAAATGTAGCCAAGGACTCCTAGTAAAGGATGTAAAAGATAAATTCTAGAAGAAAAAGTTAACCTTCAAAGTAGACATTATGGTAATTCATTTTACGTACATTCTATGAAATTTGTTTAGTTTATTTTCTTAATTTGAACCATATATAGCAAATTTTATTTAAATTATAAGACATCTATTATCTTTTCCACATTCTCAATCATATTCAAGTCTTTGTGGCATGGTCAGTGGAACAATAAGTCATTCTCCTTTAGCTGGTCAATAGGTTTTATACCTATAGTGGTCTACATTAGAACTATATATTCACCTAGTAATCTACTCAGATTTAAAATGTACTAATCTATTTAGTTTTCTTTTCTTATTTTTAATTGAATGCAATAATTTTTTTGAAAATGTAAGATATATATATATATATATATATATATATATATATATATATATATATATATATATATATATATATATATATATATATATAGTATTTATAACATGCTCAAGGGAATAATAATAAGTTATCCTTCAACTAGATAATATGTTTTAAACCTATATTGTCTTACATTGATAAAAAAAATAGATCTTATTGTACTAAGCCAATGGTACTAACTAATTCAACTATGCCCAATTATATGTAACATGATTTTAAGACAATTCATGCTCAAGAATTTAGTTCAAGAACATAAAATAGTGTGGGGATGATCTTAACACCTTCACATTGATCACACATGGATTTCTTATCTCTCTAACTTTATGGTTATTATTAAAGGACAAAACTATCCTAGTTTGTAGTGCAGTGGTGTTGAAACTGATACAGTTTACAAGGTGTGCTTTTATAGCTACCATATTCTAAGTGATCAAGATGTCATCACTAAAATTTATATGTGGTGGTTATGTAATCAACCATCTACATACTCTAGAATTTTTTTTCACCATTCAAAACACACAAAAAATGAATAGTTACAGACAATATTTCTCCTTGTGGTAATTCGTTTCAGTTCCTTAGTGAGATATAGGGTTGAGAGGCCCTATATAGGGGTCTTGAAAAATAAAATAACACATCAAAGAGGTAGTGAGTTGTAAGGAAATTGGATATACATCATTCTTAGTGAGATTGAGTCTTGGTTTTGGGTTGCTCATATTTGTTAGTTGTATATGATTAGTTTAGGTGTATGGAAGTTTTGAGAAGGGTCTTGTAAGTGCATATCATAGTTTGTATAGAATGGTATGGAGTATTTTATACATATATGATAATTTGGTAGTGCCTTGTATACTTTATAGATCATAGTGGAATGGGAGTGTGTTTTATCACCTTCTAGAGTTTTTCCAACATTGGGTTTCTCAAGAGTAAATTGTGTGTCAAATGTGTTTGCTTATCACTTTTTTGTATGTTTATGTTAAGCAGGCTACTCATTTATTTTTAAAACTTTGTTTAACTTTGTTTTACATATAATATTCTTAGAATTGATTATTAGTAATATATTATTGTTGTATCCATGTTGATGAAGTTGGGAGTGGAATATCCACCTACTTTAAGGATCATAGTTGGTTTAGTTTAAATCCTTTATATTGTGTGTTTAATACATTAAAAGTTTATGCCTATCACTAGAGCTATAAGTTCTAGTACTCATGGCGTCATAGTTTCCTTTGAAGTAGGTATTTCCACAAGGAAGTGTAAATAAGAAATCATAAGTATGACCCATGCTGATGAAGAATATTCTCAAATACCAGAAGAATGATTTTCAAAGATTTAAGGAGTAGCTAACATATCTCTTTCTATGAGCAAGATTGACCAATTAGAGTCCATCATGGGGTTTATTATGGAGAAGTTTGGTTTTTCCATGGAGATGTTGAAATCAAATAAGGAGGATGTTCTTGAAAACCATGAATAGTAGCTCCATGTTAGACCAAATATAACTCCATTAAACATTAAGAAAAATATTTAAATTTAGCTGTATGATGGGGATGTGAATTTAGAAAATATAGACCATTGGCTGTCCCAACATGAGGTATATTTCAATTTGTATCATATTGATAAAATCCAAAAAAATTATTCTGTAAGATAAAATTTATCTAATTATGATTTAACTTGGTTTGAGAGCTATGCTCATTATTTAGTTATTACTAAGTTTACTACTATTTGTAAGTGGGATGATCATAAGATGTTAATAAATAAGTAATTTTATCATATTTTTTATGAGGAAGAGAGGTCAAATTATTGGCAATACCTTATGAAAAATAAGGCCAAAGTGTGTAGGAGCACAGTAGCGAGTTTCGTAAGAAGGTTGTCCAAATGGGAAATATGTAGTAGACTATGATCTCTTGATGAAGTATATGGGTGGAATACAAATTAATTAAAAGAGACAAATCCTCTTGGCCAAGCCTATAGATATATATGAGGCTTGTTCTCAATATCACTACTTAGAGGTGGACAAGAAGAAGGCTCCATCTACTTCTCAAACTAGCTACAAGCAATAAAACAACTCCAAGAAAAAGGGGAAAGTTGAAGGGAAAGGTAAGAAAAATGATACTTTCATTTATAAAAATGATACTAAAGTGAATTTTAGTGAATATAATGTTGGTACTTATTCTAATATAAGTGTTCTAAGTTCCATCTGTAATTACATACATTCAAGAATAATAAGAAGAAAAAGGTTATCCTCACTTTAAGGTGAAAAATATTGGTTATAGTTATGAGGTGAATGGTAATTTGTGTTTTACCTCTATCAATAGAGAGGTATGTTTGGGAAGTAGTAATGCTAAAGAGATTAAGCTTATTAAAATTTTCCATATTATAATTCAGATGAATAAAAAAAAATTGGATGCTCTTTTTGATACTTGTTCACAATCAAATTTCACAAGCAAGGAGTTGGTAGACAAAATGGGGTTTGAAACTTAAAATCATATAAACCCATATTCATTGGGTTGGGTAAAGAAAGGTGTAGAAATCAAAGTGATAAAAAAATTTAAATTTAAGTTTTATGTTAATACTAATTTCATTGATGAAGTTATGGTGGATGTTGTGCCTGTTGATGTGTGTGGAGTAGTGTTTGGCAGCCCTTACTTGTATATTTGGGATGCCATATTCATGAGGAGAGCCAAAAAATTTCACTTTGTAAAGGATGGAAAAAAATACATAATTTAAACCTATTAAGGATATTAAAATATATCCTTGATAAGTGCATCTGAATATAGCAAACTTATTAATGCTAGTGGGAAATTTGATTTGCTTCTTTTGAGAGATATTTAAGATATAGAGGTTATGGTAAATAAAAATTATTTAAGTATGTTTAATAAAAAAGAGAAGAAACATATGGGAGAGATAGTAAAATAGTTCAAGGAATTTTTTTAGAAGCTTATAGGGTTACCATCTGTTAGCTCCATTGAGCATGAAATTTATTTGTTGCCCGATAATCCAATTCCAAATCTAGGGTTATATAGGCAATCCTTGAAGGATGCCAATGAGGTAAAACAAAAAGTTACAGTATTTAATTAACCAAGGTATAATTCATCCTAGTATTTATCCACATGGCCTTCCTATTATTTTAATACCAAATAAAAATAACACATGGAGAATTTATGTTGATTATATAGAACTTAATAAGATAAACATAAAGAATATGTACCCTCTTTGATGGATTGGTATCATCTTGATCAAATTTAGACTGATAAATATTTTACAAAGATTTATTTGAAATTTGGGTAGCACTAAGTATGGATTAAGGAGGAGGACATTTGGAAAATAATGTTCAAAACAATACAAGGGTTGTATGAGTGGTTGGTTATACCATTAGAGATATGCAATGCATTGAATGACTTCATATGGTTGATGAATGAGGTAATGAGTCCATTTATTTATTCCTTTGTCACTATTATTATTATTATTATTATTATTATTATTATTATTATTATTATTATTATTATTATTATTATTATTATTATTATTATTATGAGTATATTAAGCATTTTAAATAAGTTTTACAAGTTTTTAAGGAGAGCAAGTTAGTGTTGAATGATAAGAAATACAAGTTTCCCCCATAATCACTAGTCCTCTTGGGTCATGTGGTTGGAGATGAGGATTGATCCAAATAAGGTAGAGGCCATCATAAATTGTAAAATATCATTATATTTGATTGAGACAAGGAGATTTATAGGTGAAGTCCAATATTTATAGAAGTTCATCAAGAATTTATATTCCATAGCCATGCCATTATAGTAGGTGGTAATACTTTTAATTTGGGTTGTTCAATCCTAATATTAGTAAAAAAGTGTATTTGAGTTGTTAAAACATAATATTAGCCATACTCTAGTTTTAGCTTTACATAACTTATTGATACCTTTTGAAGTGGAAATGGATGCTAGTCACTATGATATGGGGGTTGTTTTGCTTCAAGGACATAAGCCAGTATGCTACCATTCTAGTTATTCTATGGTGTAATCTTGAATTATGATACAAATGAAAATAAATTATATGTTCTTATTAAATTAATTAAAAAATGGAATCACTATCTAATGGGTAAGGAGACTCACTAACATCTTCAATATTTTAAAGATCAAACTAAACCTCAAAAATATAGACATTATAAATGGATGGGATTTTTAAAATAATTTCATTTGATTATCAAATATAAGAAACGTGTGACTAATAAACTAGTTGACATGTTGTCAATAGCTCATTTACTTACAATAATGGGAACCATAATTATTTTTTATCCTTTTATGTATTAATATTATGTATAGGGATATGAGAATGATGTAGATTTTGGGGAACTATGTCATCAAGTAGGAAAGTCCCAAGATATAGGTTTTGAGCCTAAGGAGGATTATTATATTCAATATGGATTGTTTTATAAGTTGGGTATCCTTTATGTGCCCAAGGAGGAAAGAGTTCAACTAATGAGGGAGGCCCATAATTTAAAAGTTACAAGTCATTTTGCTGTTATAAATATTGTTTCTCATTTACAGAGGTATGTTTATTGGCCTAATAAATAAGTCGATGTTACCAAGTTCATAAGAGGTTGTGTTTTATGTAGTAAAAGTAAGCCTAGTAACATAAATTTGGGTTTATGTATGCCATTATTGGTTCATTATAGGCCATGGGAAATAATTTACATGGATTTTTATGTGGTTGCCTATGTCAAGGAAGGGACATGACTATCTCTTTGTGTTTCTGGATCAGTTTAGTAAGATATGTACTCTTGTTCTTTGTAAGAAGACCCTCAAAGGAAGTGATGCAAATAAGTTATTTTTCTAACATGTGGCTTCACTTTGGTTTGCCTAGTTCTATTATTTTAGATTAGGATTCAATGTTTATTTAGAAGTTTTGGTCCACATTTTGGGAGAAGATGGATACTAAGCTGAAATGGTCTACCACTTTTCACCCATAGACTGATAGGTAGACTGAGGTTGTGAATAAAACATTGGTGTAGCTATTGAGAGGGTATAATAGGAAGCATTATAAGATATGGGATGAAAATTTAGTGTATATTAAATATTATTATAATAGGTTTTTTCATTTTTATACTATTAAATATCCATTTGAAGATTTTTTTGGCTACTTAGCTCCATGTGCATTTTTTATTATTTTGAGAAAGTCATACAAAGGCAATGGAAAAATGGATCTCGAGGTCAACAAGGCTGATAAATTCATTGAGAAAATTAATATTATTCACCTCCAAGTATAAGATAGATTAAATGAGTCTAAAGCTCAATATAAATCAAGACATGATCAACATAATACCGAGCACAATTTCCTTATTGGTGACAAGGTATGGTTTTAATTAGGTAAAGAAAGGCTCTAAGGTACTATTGGCCAATTTTGATCCACATATCAATCTTATACTTGGATAGAAAACTTGATTAGAGTTCTTGACCCATAAATGATCAAAATATGGCAAAACAAAGCTTTTAAGAGCTAGATGTTTGAAGAAATAGATTAGCTAACTCAATTATACATTTTATAAGTATCCTTAGAAAGCCTCTCAAGCCAAAAAAACACATAGACATAAATTTATTCATGATTAAATCATGATTTACAAATTTTGTATCTTTATGAGCTTGTTATCTCAAGATATAGGTTTTTAAAGTTGAATAAATAGTCTAAGATGGGCACAAAGATGTCAAGTTAAAGCTATAACAAGTGGTTATTTGGATTCAAATTTTATTGAATCTAAACATGTTGATGATAAGTGTCCAAATCTTGGAAGCTAAGATCAAATATAATGGTGAGTGATAATTAATAGAGTTAGTAGTTTCATCAGATCCAATGATGCACATTTAATCATACCAAAGTAGATCAATGATGATCTTAAAGTTAAAAGGTTAGAAAATCCTAAAGACAAGTGAGAAGCTACCAAGTGTCATGACAATAGTAGCTATTAGGTAAATAGATGGTAGACATTCAAACTATGATAAATAAGATCAATGGAACACATAAGGTCAAAGGGTCAACTGAGCTTAGGATGAATGCAAGGACACCATATGGAAAAAGCATAGGAACTATCTAAGACTGATAGCAGGGCCCATGGAATGAATGGGGAGCTGACAGATGGCACAATTTTGAGAGACTAGATCAATATTAATGGTAAAGATTAAAATTTTAGGCTAGGGGTTTTCAAGTGGAGGTCAAACATGGTTCAGGTTGAACCAAGAGCAAATGTTTCAAAGGGTGTATACAACCATTAGAACTTTGATTAAACATCATTAAAAAGACATGGTTACATAGTCAAGGTTATTAATGGTGAAATTTATTTCCATTAAATATTAGATTTGGGATATGTTTATTTAAACCTAGTTTAGTCTAGAATAAATCTATACAACCTCCAGATCTGCATCGATATAATGAATATACAAAAACTAATAAATTGTATTATTTTTCAATCTATAGTAAAGATCTATATTTAGGTTAGAGTAGATATAGACATAAATGAGGTATGGTGGAGTGTCTCATCCTTTGACACAATCATAACTTCAAAAAATAGGTACTTATGGGTGCCCAAAGTAGACGTGGTGATGCCTCAGTTAGAATTCAGGGTATGAGGGCTTTGTCTTTAGAACAAAATCAAGTGGAAAGCAACATAAAAGATTAGAGAAAAGAGATCTAGTGGTTAGAGCATTAAATATTATTCAAACCATAAATATATTTTCTCTAATAGAATTAGTCATTACTCATCATACAAAACAAACCCTTGTCTTATAGTGGATCTCTCAGCCAATTAGAAAATCTTGAAGACTATTGGGACAAATATAGGCTAGCTTATTGAGGAAGGCTTAGTCTTATTAACTAAAAAGGTGGTGGAGAAATAAATAAATGTGGTTGGGACTCGATCTAAGGATTGGACCTCATTTATTGATTTCTATACTCATGCTCCCTCTTCTCTCTCCCTTTCTCCTATATCACCCCATTATTTCTCATTGTAAAACTCTCTCTCATATTCTAGACTCTCACAAGGATGCTTTAATCTTGAAGAGTAGGGGAATTTATAAGATATTGAAAAATATGTTAAACTTGATTAGGTTAAACACTATCAAACATTTTTAATAAATATGTCTTGATGCAATAATATACTTTCTTTACCTGTCTCTTGCCTTGGATCTGTGTTGAGTGAGTTGTGAATGATGACATTATGAAGGAGAATATTCCTTGTTCATTATACTCATTTTTGACCTCCTTTAGGGCGTTTTCAAGATATTGCAAGTCTGTATTAGTGTTCTACCTAAACCTAGTCCATGAAACACTTATGCACTAAGCTAGATTATGAGGTTGTGAGCTAACATTATATTTTATAGATCTAGTGTGGGTTTAAGCTTATGGGAGTTTACCATTTTTATTTGGTGCATCACCTTTTAGCCTTCTTAGGACCCATTTTATCCTTTCTAACCCTTTTCCCTATGACAACATTAGTTTAGGTGATCCATCAAAAGGAAGCCAATCTTCTTTGGAGGTTTAACCCTATTATAAGATACCCACAACTTGGGATTGTTCCCATATTATGACTGTGAGTGGAAGAGCATGAATAACTCCTCCAAAAGGGTGTAATTCCACATCACAATAGTTTTTAGCATGCCTAGTGGGACTTTACTACATTTTTCATCTCATTAAAAAGTTCTTGGTGTTGCCTTTCAGTGCAATCAACATGTGGAGGTATATTCATAAACAACAATGTTGACTCTATTATGAACATCAGTCAATATAAGTAGACCAGGTGCCCAATCATCATTATTAGGTATGTATCATTCCCCATTTGATAAAAATGCATGTTCTTTCATTCCTTATCCTTCATATCAAGTTATCAATGTTCATGGGTTCACCCCAAGTGGTACTCAAGATTCAATGATCAGCCTTATCAACATTTGCCTCTCTAGACAATAAAAAAAGTGCCTTAGGGAGATATGGATTGATCTTGAAAAATAATTAATAGAGGTTGATGGGGAAGAAGAGTACTATCGGCAAAAATAGAATCTTGAACACCAAGTTTATGTTTAGGAGTAGGAGTTGAGGTTTTAGGAAGAATGCTTAGTTAGGTAACGCCAAACCATAAAATAAAATAACTATCAGTTGCTCTTAGAAATGAGAGTATCCAACCTTAAAACTTAATTTACCTCTCCTACTCCTATTTATGCTCAAACCCAACCCCCTAGTCAACCTTTTCTAGTCTCATCCTCATCAAGAGCCAAATAAGTCATTGAAAACCATTTAACTGAGGAACATGAAGCCATCCCATCTTGGATCTTCTCTTATGATAATGACTCTAACTATGTCATACCTTATCTTGTGAAACCACCCTCTCCCACACCCATTTAGGAAAAAGAGAAGGTGTCCAAGCCTTATGCTTTCCCCTCATGGAAATCAATCAAGGAAGGCATAAAGAAGAAAAAGGAAGTACTAGTTGAGGTAGTCCAATAACCAGTTCAAGAAAAAAAGGTGTTAGCTTAACTCAATGAGCTTGTCATACAAAAGTTACATGACTCTCTCCCTCCCCCAAGAGACACAAAAGAGAGCCTTCAAAATCCATTGCTAAAAGGATACTCTCCTAAGCTGTAAGCATGGTGAAATTATTCACCCTTTCACCATATCCCTCTTGGATAAAGAGCATATTTTACAAAGAATAGAGGAGGAGATTATAAGCATACATGAACCTAAAAAAGACAACACAAGTGTCTATGATGAGGAGATCATGATAGAAACCACACTCCATTTAGAGAAGGAGAAATTAGCTTTGGTCGATCTATTATGGTATGGCTTTGACAAATGAATTAGAGCATGAAGGTAGTACTAATGCCTTCATATTTGAAGATATGTCTATTCAAGATGAAGTTGAGAGTAAATAAGATCTTGATTTATTCCAAGAGCTTCCATTTGGTATGGGTCAGGGTGAAGATGAGGAATAAATAGAGAAAAAAGAGGATCAAGATGAATTATGGAAATAGATATACCATGAATTCATGGAATAAATAGAGGTTTTAAACTACCCTATTCCTCCTTCAGAGCATGAAAATGAAATTTGTAAATTAGGTTGAAGAATATGACCAGTCTCAAGATGAATTTTCTATTTAAGGTAGTACTGATGTCTTGAAGAATTAATGATAATGGTCATAACCAAAGCCACAAGAACATGACATTTAAAACCTTATATGAGTTGATGAGATAACATATGGATCCTTTCAAAGTAAGTAAAATAAGGATAGTTGAAGTTGGCATTATCTTGAATAACCAAGAGGAAGTTGCCTTTTGGGATGATTTAGAGATTTTTTTTCCTAAGCCAAGATAATCAACCTTCATGTTCAAAGGAGATATTAGATGAGGAGGTTGAAAGTGATCCTATATTTCATTTTGGAGAAAGCCTTGAATAAATGGACTAGTATGTCTACATTGGAGACATGTTTTCCCCATTTCATCCTCTTGAGAGCATGCCAATAGGGTCATCAATCAGTCATCTTAGCTCACCTATCATGAGATCTCAAAAATAAGGTGTTTTCCATCTTGGTCCACCAAAAGTGAGTAATGATAAATATTTTCCATTTTATCTAGGAGGAAGATAATTATAAGTTATATCCCTATACATATTATAATAGTTTTCTTGTTTTCCTCTAAGTGCCTTGTGCACATTCTTTTCCTATTGTGTGATTCCTTTTCCAAAGTGGCTTGGGCACTTTATTTGTTTTGTTTCTTATTTTTACTATTGCTTCAAAAAGAAGTTATCTAGAGGGGAAACCTTGCTTCATTTCATGTAAACTAAGAGCCAATACTTGTGACTCCATGCCCAATGGATCAAATAAAGTAACTAATTTGGGTTCTCAAGCATAATAGACATGATTCCCCATGAGTTTCCCAAGATGTTGGCTAGTTTTGGCCCACATACCAAGCTTATACCTAGATAGAGAATTTGAGCAGAGTTCCTAATGCATAAATGATCAAAAGATGGCAAAATTAAGCTTTAAAGAGCCATATCATCTTAAACATCATGAAGAAATAGACTGGTTAACTTGATTATGCATTTTATAAGTATGCTTAGAAAGCCTCTCAAGATAAAATATCACATGGACATGAAGTTATTCATGAATAAATCATGCTCTACAACTTTTGTATCTTTATGAGCTTTCTATCTCAAGATATAGGTTTTTAAAGTTGAATAAATAGTGTGGGATGGGCATGGTGATTTCAAGTTAAAGCTATGACAAGTAGCCATTTAGTTTCAAATATTCCTAAGTCTAAATACATTGATGACAAGTGTCCAAATCTTGGAAGCTAAGATCAAATCTAATGATGAGCAATCATTAATAGATTTAGTGGGTCCATTAGATCTAATGATGCACATTTAATTATGCTAAAGTAGATCAATGGTGAGCTCAAATTCAAAAGGCTAGTGAATCTTGAAGACAAGAAAGAAGTTTCCAAGTGTCATAACCATGAAAACTACCAGGTAAATTAATTGTATACATTCAAATAATGATAAATAAGATAGATAGTGCGTGTGAGGTCAAAGGGTCAACCAAAATCAAGATGAATATGAGGCTATCACATGGAAAAAGTGTAGCAACCAACTAGGACTGATAGTGGGCCCAAAATATAAATGAGGAGTTTATAGATGGAAAATTTTTGAGAGCCTCGATCAAGATTAATGGCCAAGATTAAAAGTTGAATCTATGGTTTTTCAAGTGGAGGTTGAACATGATTCAACTCAAACCAAGAATAAATGTTTTAAAGGGTATATACTGCTATTAGAGATCAGTTGATCATCATTAAGTAGACATGTTTATGAAATAAATGTTATTAATGGTGAATCACTATCACTAATAAAGCTTAGGTGTAATATAGGTTTGTTTAAACCTAGTATAGTCCAAAATGAAGCTATGCAACTCATGGATCTACATCAATATAATGACTATATGAAAACTAATAAACTAGATTGGTTTTCAATCTATAGTACATATTTATATTTATGTTAGATTAGATACATATATAAATGAGGTATCATGGAATGTCTCATCCTTTGAAATAATAATATCTTTGACAAACAGGTACCTATGGCTGCCCAAAACATATATGGTGATGGCTTTGTCATAATTTAGGATACAAGGGATTTGTCCTTATAGTGAAAGCAAGTGGGAAGTAGCATAGAAGATTAGAGTAAAGAGATCTCATGGTTAGAGAAGTAGTCAAATTATTCAATACTATGTATAACTATAAATATATTTTATCCAATAGACTTAGTCATGACTCATCATGTAAAACAAACCCTTGTCTTCTAGTGGATCTCTCAGCCAATGATAAAATCTTGAAGACTATTAGGACAAATGCAGGCTAGCATATTGAGGAAGGCTTAGTCTTATTGACTCAAAAGGTGGTGGAGAATTTAGGAAAGGTATTTGGGACTCTATCTAATGGATTTTACTTCATTTATTGATTTTTATACTCATGCTCCCTCTTCTCTATCCATTTCTCCTATATCACCCCATTATTTCTCATTATAAAATTCTCTATCAGACTCTAGACTCTTGAAAGAACTATTTGATCTTGAAGAGCATGGACTCTCTAAGATATTTAAAAATATGCTCATCTTGATTAGGCTAAACCTTGTCAAGGATTTGTAAAAACTACCTCTTGATGTAATAATAGACTTTCTTTACCTATATCTTAGCTTAGATCTGTGTTGAGTGAGTTGTGCATGATGGCATTGTGAAGGAAAATATTCCTCATCCATTTTCCTCCTTTCTGACCTCCTTTCAGGTATTTTCAAGCTATTACAAGTCTATATTAGTGTTTTACCTAAACCTAGTCCATGAAGCACTTATGCACTGAGCTAGATTGTGAGGTTGTGTGAGCTATCATTGTCTTATTTAGATCTAATGTGGGTTAAAGCTTATGGGATTTTACCATTTTTATTTGGTACATTACCTTTTAGCATTATTAGGATCCATTTCCCCCTTTTTAACCCTTTCCCTATGACAAAATTAGTTTAGGTGATCCATCAAAAGGAAGTTAGCCTTCTCCAAAGGTTTAACCTTATTATAGGATACCCACAACCTAGGGTTGTTCCCATATTGTGATTGGGAGTGGAAGAAATTGAATAACTCTTCCACAAGGGTGAAATTCAACATCACAAAAGGTACATCTAAGAAGCTTAATCCAATAAGGTATGGTCTATTTGAAATTCTAGAATAAGAGGGAAATAATGATTATAGACATGATTTGCTTCTTTATATGAAGATTTATTTAGTTTTCATTGTTGAGAACTTACATTTTTTTGAGTTCTATATGATAAAAAATGAATATGAAGGGTTATTTTTACCTTCCATTAAATGTATCACCCTTGATATTCAGTTGGAATTAGAGGAAGGTGGTTTTTTACAAAAGAAGGAGATGACAATGTGAACATGATTTTAAGAATCTTGGTTGATTGGGTAGTTACCTAGAAAGACCAAATGGTATTCCATAAAAGATGTGGGAAATAAATTCCTCCCCTAAAAAATTCCTAAAGATTTTAGGGGTTTAAAATCCTCAAATTGGGGAGTGTTTAAACCTAGAATATAGATTAAGGGATATAGGGTTAAAGGGGTATACATAACATTGGGTACAAAGTTGATAAACTATCTCTATAACAGACCAATTAATTTACAAACTTAGATAAATGAAAATTTGAATTTAAAAAGTGAGATATACTAAAAATAGTAAGCAAAACCAATGATTGATATTGAAATAAATAGAAAATAATGGTACTTAGTTGGATTACTATGTGCATTCAGATCTAATATGGAACAAGCTGAAAATAGATTAGATTTGGATTCTATATCTTTTGTTAGATTCTAAAAATTTGACCTTTATGACCTCAAACACTTGTGTTGAATTCATATGATTTCATCGACACTTATGTATAACCTAGACATAGGTTTCCTATACAAAATACATGATAGATCTAGATGTAACCACTTGGGATATTTTGGGTTTTGTGTCACCTTTTCTCTTGTGTGCTCAAACATAGATAATAGGTTATCCCTCCTTTTTAAATAGCTAATACCCTAGTTAGTCATCTCCATAATGACTATGTGAAAAATGGGTTAGTGGGCTCATAGTGTCGAGCTAAACCTAAATACCCCTATGTTATTGGGTATTCCTTACATATGTAATATTTTGAAGAGGGCCTCAAATTGATGTAAATTTCCCCTAATGTGTTGGTTTATGTGTGCATAATGGTGTAGTATTTAGAAATCAAGTACAACAATGACATATCATGTATCTTGGAAAATATGTCTCATGGCATGATCCCTCAGTACTTCATACATATATATGTGATGTCCCTACGACTAATATGGAAATAGAATAAAATAGGGAAGATTTGATCACTTAAATGTTTGATTGAATGCTTTTGTTAAGTTTCCTTGTGAGTTGTTAGGCTTATGATCGGTGAAGAATGATTGAGGATTGATCATGTACTTATACAAATAATTATATAGAATATATTACATTAAATCACTTATTCTAACCATAAGGATATGTTTCATTTTTAAATTAGATGACTTTAAGGAATTGGACACTTTAGGCATCTGACTGGGACACGTGTTTGAGTAGATGAAAAATAGGCATAGGTCCAAACTTAGAAGAGATAGAATATAAGTAGGTTTATATCATTATTAGTATGATAGAAGGTCTAGGTCATCATAATAACATTGGTAAGACTAGGAGATAAGTAATAAGCATAGAGAGATAACATATGTAGGCCTTTCTATAGTGGGAAAGGTATATAACTAAGAAGAATGACTAGGTTTGTATTTTCCAAGTTTATAACATTGAGGTGCTATATAATTCATAAATAATGTCTACATTTTCCCCCACCTTTAACATATTAGTGAAATTACAAGTTTAAATAATAAAAAATGTGTACTTGGGTGTGTATAACACACCTTGCCTTTGGCTGAGCCTAATTTGAGTGCTTTGTTGGTGACTGACCAGAAACCAAGAACATGTTACAATCTATAATTAGTGCATATATTTTGAAATTTAAAGAATTGAAATTATTGAAATGAAAGAGAGAAAGGTTTAAGAGTACACGTGCATCGATGTAACTACCTTACCTTTTAGCAATTTCATTTGAAAAGATGTATCAATATGAACCATTAGAGATTACATTAGGAAAAATATAAATCTAGAAAGTGAATATATATATATATATATATATATATATATATATCGGAGGAGACATGTACTAAACCTTGGATAAAAAGGTTAAGTTCTATTTAATAGTTGATATTAGATCAATCTTGCAATCCAATCATACTTATAACCTGGTGGGCATCAGTGAACCAATTCAAATCACATTATAAATTTGGTGAGATTAATTATGTAATCAAATTCAACCTATAAAATTTAAAATATTGAGTGATTTAATCAACTCAATCATACCAAAAATTAAACCAACTGTTACAATGTATTGGCTCAATATAATCTATAAAAATCCAACTTGGTGAGTTAAAGTCCATAGAAGTGATTGAAATTTCAAAGCTGATTTAATTTTATAATTTAGGCTCTCTTTGCATATCATATACACCTCATATATGTCTCATGTTAAAACCTGGGTATAACAATGGTACCAATGTATAGAATTATGCCAAAACTCTATATTTAAATCATATAACTATGAATTTTGGCCAAATTTAAAATTATGTAAGTGTGGAGAACATGATTTTATAACATGTCCCCATTATATTCTTAAATTAAAAACTAGTGCAAGTGTGGAGAAAATGTTTCCAAAACATACTCCCAATGGATATATGAAACTATGACAAATGTGGAGAACATGTTTCTAAAACATGCCCCCACTACAATTTTAATCTGTTAAGAATGTGGAAGCCATGCTTCTATGGTATGCCCCAACTAATATGACTCCCTTTTTAGTGAGGGGAAGTATTAACTGGTAGTTAACTTACTTCAAAATGATAATATAACCATGTTAACTATGAATGTATCATGTAGCATATCAATTACACTACTAAATATATAAGCATGGATAAAGGCATGTGTAAGTACATAAGTTTAGACATGATAATATAATGTGATCATATAATGATATAACTTAAGTGTATCATGATCAAAGAAGTAGATGCCCCCAATGTCCACATGATGTGAGTAGAGAGAAGGCCCACCATCTAAAAGTGCATATATCATGTATTTGTGTATGCTTGTATCAAACTCAAAATATGAGTGAAACACATGCATATAAATAGGTGATATTATATCTACCAACATGGAACCAACAACATATATGCTGAGGAGTTAATAGAACATGTAAATGATAAAAATATTTTAGATTTTGATTATTATTTATCTATTTGGTTTTTGTGATATTTAGAATTTTTATGTTCTTAAATGAGAAGTGTCGAGTGTGGAATCACCATAATCAATTATGAAAGGTATCCTATTATTTAGGGCCAAATAATGGTTTATGTGATGCCCCTACATTCTATGATATTGGTAATAATATTTTGTTCTTTTGAGTGGTTCTAAAGGTGTTAACATGATCAAGTTATGTCTAAGTATTACCCTTAGAATCTCACTTTGACTTCTATTAAACTTTTACATATTATGTAAATCAATTATCATAAATGTATTTCCATTGAATGCTTGATTTTGAAATGATCCTTTATTAGTAGAAGATGCAAAGGTGTTACTAACACATTTTGAGTTTTGTATATGTAAAATATGATTTTGTAGTGATTTGTGCTTTGAGTTTAAATACTAGTTTAATTTTTGTAATGCTTCTATTGACTTGATCATAGTGTTAGCTTGATATTTTAGGTATTCATAAGCACAAACCCTAGGTGCTTCCAATTGAAAATGCATATATGTACGATCTAGGGATTTAGGAAGGGTTTGTTTGCTATCCTCTCTAGGCACTATAGGATGGGCCACCTTACCCCTTGAAGAAGTGATAACATGGAATTGACTAGAGGGATGGTAGATATAACCCTCTTTAGGGTTATAAAAGGTAAGAATATCCACCTTTTCCATTTGAAATGTTAGAAATATCAAAATGAGGATAGGATAGGAGAGACACAAACTCTAGGGAGAAATCTATTTTGTTGATGTATTCTTTATATTTTGAAAATAAACTAATATTTGAAAGAAATTTTAGAAATTATAATTATGAAAAATCATCAAGTTTATAGAATACCCTAGGAGTTTCAAGAAAAGACACAAAGATTGGGTTCACCAATTGTTTAATCCTAAAATCTAGATTAAGGGATTTAAGGTTAAAGGAGTGATAACCTAGGGCACAAGGGTATTAAACTATCTCTATAGTAGGCCAGTTAATTTATAAATTTAGATAAATAATATTTTAAATATAAGTACTAAGATATGCTAAGAATAATAAGTACAACATATTATTTCTTGCATAATATGTCCTAATTATTTCCAGAATCAAGGAACCTTCTTTTACTTTTTTAGTCACTCCCACTTACACTCATGGCTTGTTGGCCTTGGAATTTCAAGTTGCCTTGGTATCTCACTTTAGTTTTCATGCCAAATTAGGTCCTAAAACCATAACCATTAGATGGACCAAGTTCATGTGATAAACTTTCATATCAGACACTTAGTGCCTAGATAGATCCTAGCCCTCCCAATTTGCATTTGAAGTTTGTCTTACTTAACTCTCCAAGCCCCTCCAGGGAGTCATCTCTATTTTCAAGCCATTTCAATTATAAAAACCTATCCTATTGAGATGACCAAGATCATTTGAGTAATTTTTGTATTTTACACTTGGTCCTTAGACACATTCTAGATTCACTTATAGAACTTGTAAAATATCGCTAAATTGAGTCATAATCTAGTTTTCCTTGGCTAAACTTACCACATTTTTTTAAACGGGTCTATCAAATCAAATTTATCATATTTCAATGTCAACATTATGTTTTATCTCTTTTTGGTATTTAGAGGCCAACTTGTCCCTTTTTGGTTGTAATAAAGACTTTTGGAGTTGATTTGGTCTTAATTGAAAATCCTAAGTTCCATAGACCAAATCGAATTTTTATAATGAGATTAGGTCTATATTTTCAATTTTTCACTTTCTAGACCTAACCATAAATTTTTATGAGATTAGGTCTATTATTTCAAATTTTCATTTTCTAGATCTAACCAAATAATTTTATGAGATTAGGTGTATGTTTTCAAATTTTTCTTTTCTATACCTAACTGGAACTTTTTATGAGATTAGGTCTATGTTTTCAAATTTTCATTTTCTGTACTTAACTAGAACTTTCTATGAGATTAGGTCTATGCCTTAAAATTTTCATTTTATAAACCTAACCAAAACTTTTTATGATATCATGGCCTCTATATCTTTAAATTTTCATTTTCTAGACCTAACCAAAGCTTTTTATGAGATTAGGTTTATGTTTGAAAATTTTATTTTTTATACCTAATCGAAACTTTTTATGAGATTAGGTATAGGATTGAAAATTTTGATTTTTTAGACCTAATCAAAACCTTTATATAATATTAGGTATAGGAATTTGAAAACTTTAAAAATTTCATTTAATGAATTGATTACACATTTTCTAAAACCCAAATAGGTCTAGGAAGGCCTTTTGGAGCCTATGTTAGTTTTTTGGCCATAACTTTCACCTCAGGTGTCAGTTTTTTGAACTATTTAAACCATTGGAAGCTAACTCTACCAATAAAATGTCAATATATTTAGCTTTAATAAATTATATATGTGATATTTATTATTATTTCTATAATTTTATTGTTTGGTTTGGGAGTTTTAATTTTCTAAAATATAATGTTTTTTTATCATTTTTGCAGGTTGAAAAAGTGCATTAAGGGAAAGTGGCATGGCATATATTGATATAGTGGGTTTCTGGTTATATTAATGATTAATTAATAAATTTTAGAGGGAAATAATTTCCCCATGTAGATATCTTGTTCTACATATTGGATCATTGGAGTCATTCCAAGGGTTGGCTTTTTATTATTCCAAAACACTTGAAGTCTTCTATATTTTATGCAAATTTAGTGTAATTTCTCCCTCGTATTTGTTGCCCTACTGTCATTTTGGAATTTTTTTTGGTTCATTCATACTATAAAAATTCTATTATTGTGCTACTCAAGTTGATCTATGGATTTTAATTGAAGTTGTGGAAGAAGATTATCATTTCCTATGCATGCAATATGGTGGATTTATGTTTCTATTTCAAGTTTTTCTCTCTTCAGATTCTCACACCTTCTTTGTACCTAGTTGTGTGAATGTTTGATAATACAAGGATTAGTTATATATATATTTTATATTGAGTGGATCAAATTTGTCTCCAATATCATAGGCTTTTTTTCCTCTTACCCTCTTTTTTGTTATTTTTTAAAATAAATTGTTAGATCTAGGGTTTGAATGCAATTTGTTATTATTTTTTTAATCTTGATTAAAAGATATTTTACATTATTTTAAATTCATTTTTGAATGTAAATATAATGTAATCAATAAACATACAAATTAACAATATTATTGTTATATGAAAACCCCTTTAAGTCTAATTTTTATCACATGGGTAAATCTTAAATACAATCCATTTTAATGTTAATTTTAATTGCAAAAAAATTATCCATTATTTATTATGGAATTATTAAATCTCTAAATGTAATGGAATAAACACACTTAAATTAGTTATTTTCTTTTTGAATTGAAACTCGCTTCAAAACTAATTTTTATTCACATGGGAAAGTTAAAAATGATTGTTTATTTATTTTTGTTACATGAGATCCATTGATTTATTAGTGAATGAATTCATGTGTTATCATTTCAAAATATATTCAAAACCCAAAAAATATAATAAAATAATCATTCTCCTCTAATTTATTGAAGTATTAAAATACTGTTTAAATATTCTAGAATCAACAAAGGCCCCTTATATGGAATAATTTATAACTAACCAACCGAATGAGATATAGTACACTAAGACCTAACACATATAGACCTTAGATGGATTTTTGGATATCTTTTTAGGAGAGTTTGGATGGTCCCCATCAATCATAAGTTGGTGTGATAAACAACTCATCAATATATTGGTGCTAAAAGAAGGGCATGCACTAATAAACTTAAAACTAAAAATTTAACAAAAAAATGTAAACCTTGACACTTTAGAAGATTTGCCTAAAATGATATTCTAGGTTCTAATACTAGAAAATTAAAATTTATAACCCACCAATGACTAATCCTACTTGTCTTGGTTAAGGTTATTTCCCTATGAATAATCTAGAGCCTACTCATGATTTGCCTAAGAATCCTTACAAATTTTTCCCAAAATACACACATGATGAGATTAAAAATGTTGAAGAATATATTCAAGCATTTAAAGATGTCATTATCTAAACTCATATCCAACATAAGGATGTGGCTTTATGCCTATTTAATTATTCCTTATATGCAGATATTCATCATTGGTACCTTGGTTTACTAAACAAATGTATTACCTCATGGGTTATCTTTGAAACTATATTTGTTAACCATTTTAGTGTTCCCACCTATCCTATTTCTTTGTACTACCAATTTTATAAAATCTATAGGGATCCCAATGAGCCCATAAGTGTATTCAATAATCATTTCCATCAATTATTTAGGAGGTTAAAAGACCCATTATTACCAATAGAAGCAATTGCCATTGAAGTTTATCTCAAGACATTGGATCCCCTAACTATCATGTTTATTCAGAGGACTCCATCTGCTCTCACCTCCTTGGCATTGAATTATTAATAAGCTTTTAAGATCAAACAATAATCAATGCCACATGGGTATGATGTTGAACCATTTCATTCATGTGGAAAACCATGAGTTTACACCCCAAATACTTCAATTTAGTTACCGATAAGTTAGCCCATGGATCAATTTTCACCTTATAATAAAACATTACCTCAACCTTGTAACTAACCAATTCTCCCTTTGACTACTGATAACCTTTTTTATTCATTTAATGCATGTAATTATGTCAATTCAATATTCAATCAACATGTTATTAGGCCTTATTTTAGTGATCAAGTGTCTTTTGGTGCTTTTTATAATCAAATGCCACTTGTTACAGGAGATCCCCAGTGAGAAATAACCAAACAAACCCATGATACCATGTGTATAATCACCTAATTTGGGGCCTATGGATGTGAAAATGTTACAAATATGAAAGTGGTTATGGTGATAGAGAATATACTATTCTATAAGCACAAACTATTTCCTAAGAGTAGTGATGAATATGAGTTGGATGATGAAATGGTAGCAATTATTTCAAGTGACCTAATGCCTGAAAATTAGAGTATTAATAAGCTATGAACACAAGAAGAAGAATCAATTATATATTTTAATTAGCTAGAAGATAAAGTAGAAGATTAAGAATAGATATATGAAGAAGATACATGTTATGCATTTGAAACACTCTTGTCATATGTTTTTGTTGCTACACTTGACAAATTGATTCAAGATGATAGAAAACTTAGTTGTAGTAGTTTAATTCCAATCCCATCATTGGATATGAATGAATTAAAATAAAATAATGTTGAAATAGGTATTCCACATAAAGAAGGTGATCTAAAAGGATTTAAAATGGAAGATCTCTCATCTTTGGATAACCTTACCTTTGATCCAATTGGACTGAACCCGAATGAAGAAGTCATGAGAGTACTCACTCCTGAAGAGCAACACCTATTAATTGATGATCATAGGTGGAAAGCATAGGAAAAAGAGGTTTTTGTACTTAACATATGAAGGTTTATATAATTAAAAATAACTTGGAGAATATTATTGTAACATTCATGTCCTCCTCATAGTAGTGGAGATAGTCAAAGTAGAAATGAATGATCATGATCATGGATTCCAAAATGATGAATAAATCATATTGGTGGAAGTTAGATATGAAAAGACCTTGATAAAATTTAGATCTCTAGATACTTTTTCCACTGATGACAAAGCCAAAAGGTCATTAACATGGGAATAAAAAAGTCTACACCCTATGGATGATTAAGATAAAAATAAGTATGCTTCCACAACATTCATTTCAATTAAGGAGAAACCAAAAATTGATTCATCACCTAGATATGATGAAGAACATGTCTTCACTAGGTTGGATAAATAACTCACTTTGGTATGTGTTGATACACACCCCTATCCCTCACAACAATTTAATGTATGGGTGGAGGTATTTATAAAAACCTATCCCAAGTACTTTTTAAAAATTAAATGTAAGAATATTTCTTAATTTTATATTGTAGATCTACTTAATTTTCATGGAAATAACATAGATAGAACTATTTGGGATAGTGTTCATGAGTGTAAAATAAAACACCACTATAATTATGTGATTTCCATTCACAGGATATCTACCAATACTCTTAAAATCTTGGGTGAGAATGCATTTCACCTAAGGTGTATAATTGGTGAGGATGTCCCATTGCTTATCGATGGGCATTTCCTTAAACACTACTTCTAGGCTTAACTTAGATTTTTAAGGTCTTATAAATAACTTATTTTTGTTTCATGCTTTATTTCCTACGTTCATTATTATTTTAGTTTATTTTTATTTCTTTTCTCAATTTTCATTCTTGGTCCAACCTCATTTCTTATCTCTTTTTGACTTGGTTCATCTATTTTACCATGTAGTTTTACCCTATTAGTAAAAAAGTGAGTAATGAAAGGGCCTCTAGGTAAGTGACATGAATGACATTCTAATACATAAGTACTATGAGTAGTTTATAGCATTATATTCTATTTCTAAGTTAGTTTTGAAGGTTTAAGCTATCATGTCCATTCTGATTTAGTTTATGCTTGGATAAGTTTGGGTAAACTATCTAGCCAATCAAGATATTCTCACGAAAGAAAGCATAAAATCACATCTTAATGGTTTCTAGGTTTACTTGTATGAACCTACTATGGTGAAAATCTAGGTTGAAAAATCTATAGTTCTAATTTTTATTTGACACAGTGGCCCCCAACTTAGATTTGAGATAATAAAAATAAATAAAGAGGAAGGAAAGAGAAACAAAAGAAAAATCAATTTTAGAAAATCTCAATCTTAGGTGATTCAAGTAACCTCTACCATGGCTATGGATGCCTGACTAGCAAAAGAGTAAGGCCTATAATGGGGTTAGAGACAACTCTATTGAGGTTATAGATGTTTGGTTAGTAGCAGAGTAATGTTTAAGCCAGTGTTATCTAGATATGATTCACTATATTGATGATTAGATCTATATTAGTTAGTCATTTTGGGTTTTAAGAATCATAAATTAACTCATTTACAGACACTAGGTCAATATGAATATCTGATTTGGTCTCTTATTTATTCTCATCTTCACCTCTCTCAAATACATTTATGTTCCATGTGTAGTCTTAGCCAAAAATTTTGGGTTCATAGACACATTTCTATTGTTCTAAAATACTCAGGGGTATTTTATAGAAAATTCCTTATTTTTTATTGTTTGCACAACATGCCCTAATTCTTTTTAGAATTAGAGAACCTATTTTTACTTTTGTAACCACTCTCACTTGCATTCATGGCCTATTGCTCTTATCAATATCAAGTTTACTTAGTATATCACTTTAATTTGTTTGCCAAATTAGGTCATACAACCATCACCATTGAATGGACCATGTCTATGTGATAAATTTTTATTTAAGGCATTTAGTGCTTAGCTAGAGTCTAGCCCTCCCAATTTGCATTTGAAGTGGCCTTACTTAGCTCTCCAAGGCCCTATAGGGGGTAATATTGATTTTCATGCTATTTCAGTTCTCAAACTTTATCTTATTGAGATGACCAAGCTTATTTGAGTAATTTTTGTATTTTACACTTTGTCCTTAGATGCATTTTAGATATACTTATGGCACTGGCAAAATCTTTCTAAATTGGGTCATAATCTAGTTTTCCTTGGCTAAACTTTCCTCATTTCTTGAACTGGTCTATTAGGTCAAATTTCTCATCTTTCAGTGCTAATATGAAATATTTATCCATTTTAGTAGTTGGAGGCTAGCTTGTCACTTTCTAGTTGTAAGCAAGACTTTTGGAGTTTATTTGATCTTAATTAAAAATCCTAAAGTCCATAGACCTAACTAGATTTTTTATGAGATTAGATTAATGTTTTCAAAATTTGTTTTTCTAGACCTAATCAAAAATTTTATGAGATTAGGTCTATGTTTTCAAATTTTCATTTTCTAGACCTGATTATAATTTTTTATGAGATTAGATCCATGTTTAAATTTTTTTATTTCATATACCTAACCAAATTTTTTTATGAGATTAGGTCTAGGGTTGAAAACTTTGATTTTCTAGACCTAATAATTTTTTTTTATGAGATTAGGTTTAGGATTGAAAATTTTGATTTTTTAAACCTAATTGAAACTTTTATGAGATTAGGTCTGGGATAATTTTTTTTGATTTTTTAGAACTAATTAGAACTTTTAATGAGACTATGTCTAGGATTGCAAATTTTTATTTTTTAGATGGAATCAAAACTTGGAAAAGTGCATTTAATGACTTGATTACACATTTTCCAAAACCCAAATAGGTCTGGGAAGGCCTTTTAGAGCCTAAGTTTTTTGGCCATAACTTTCACATTAGTGTCAATATTTTGATCCATTTGAATCATTGAAAATTTGGATCTACCATGGATGTCCTAACATATTTAGTTTCAATAAAGTCTACCTATGCCATTAATTATGATCCCTGTAAGTTGACTATTTGGTTTGGAATCTTTAATTTACCAAAATTTAATGTTTTTTTTAATCCTTTTATAGGTTGGAAAAGTGCATTAAGGGAAAGTGGCATGGCATATAGTGAGATAATGGGTTAGTGGTTGTATTAATGGTGCCTTACTACCATTTATAGGGAAATCATTTACCCATGGAGATCTCTTGTTTTATATATTGGCCCATTGGAGTCATTCTAAGGGTTGGTTTGTTACTCCAAAATAATCAAAATCTTCCATATTTTATGCAATTTTATGTAATTTATCCCTTTTATTTACTGCCCTAATATTATTCTAAAAAAATTGGGCTCATTCATATTGTAAATAATTATATTACTGTGCTACTCAAGTGGATTTATAGATTCTAATTGAATATGTGGAAGAATATTATCATTTCTTGTGGATGAAATATGGTGGATATATGTATCTCTCCATTTTTTTATTTTTGGGAATCTAGTGTTTAGATCCTAAATAATAAGGGCTTAGAATGATAAAAAATATAGTTTAATGGGGGAAAATATAGTTTTTAAACAGTTAATTTTATAAGAGGAAGAATAATAAACTTATCTTAAATCAGACTGAAACAAATGATTCTAGAGTTGCTAATTGAATAGTAGGACTAAAACATTATCAAGAATCTAAACCTAGATTTTGTTTTTTGATTAGATAGGAGCACTAGAATAGGACACCTTAGTGTCCAGTGCTATAGTCCCTCCCTATCGTTATTATCCTCAAGATCTAATATTTCAATGTTTTGTTTGCTAGGTCAGTGTGAGCCTGTGTACCAAATTTTAGGGGATAAAAGTTAACAAAGCTCTATTTAGGTCGATTTTATTCTTTGACACATGTATCCATCTACAAACATGCAAAAAATGAATACATCAAAAATAAAAGGGGGAAAACTAGGTTAGGGGAAGAATGATCACATGATCTAGAACCCCTGCTATCCTGACCACTACCTATATTAACCCTCAAGCTAGGGTATCAAATCAAATGTAGTTCTACCTTAGGGAACATGCATAATAAATGCACATGATAGATGCAAGATTGAATTTTTCCTAGGCCCTTCTTTGATCAAGAATGCAAGTCTATGTGTGATGTAGAGAAGCTGAGTTATACTATTGACCAATTTTTATTATGTCTAATGTGCCAAAGTAGTAAGTGCTAGATATAAAATTCCTTGTGTAGTCCTTTATATAGGAGACTCATTATTTTGAATTTGGGAGATTTATTTACATTTGGCCAACATTGGAAAACTTAGGAACAAAGCAAAGAAAAGGGGTAAGACTCATCTTGCAAAATAAACTCACTGTAGCTCAATTTGACTTTGGATAGAAGCTCTAAAAACTAGACACCATAAGTTCTAGCATTGTTGTCTAATCCCAACACTCCTATCCTATACGTTGGGGACTAGGGGGTAGAGAACAAGTATGGAAAACCTAACTTGGATAAGGAGGAATGACCATTTAAAAGGCTCAAGGTGACCAAGAATGGGTAAAAATATGACTCAAGTTTAGAATAAGACCCAAACAAATAAACTGAAAGACATGGCTAAATGTGTAAAAAGCTCATATTCTCCAATCAAAGTCTCCTATGAAAGGACTATGAAAATACATGATATGTGTGGTTTCTTGACCAATTTAAGATTTATACATTTACCCCCCTTTTAATTTAGTGATGTAATGAAATGAAGTACTAGAGTAAAAGAAAGAAAGACGATGCGTACCTAAACTTACCTACATGGAGATAAATGTGCTAAAAAAAGGGTCTAACTCCTAGCTAGGGAAGTGGATGGAAAATTGAATAGAGCTTGAAGGAAGAAGAAATCCATGAAATGGATGGCCTCTGTACTAAATATAAATAGTTCCTAGAGAAAGAAGAATCCCTAAAATGGATGCCTCTTGTACTGAATCTGACTAGAAATGAGAAATGCTTGGAGGCACAAAACCAATGTCTGCTCTCTGTTCCACATAAAGTCATGTAATATGGAATGTGTGTATAGAATATTTATGCTATGAAGAGTAAGATATATCATTCCCAAAATCTAAATAATCTAAACTAGAACTAAGAAGTGCTTGAAAGTCCAAAATCAATGTCTACCCTCTGTCTCACACAAACTCCTTGATTCGGGTGATGTTATGGACCAACCACTGTAGACGATCATACAGTCTAACCTGGTGATAATTTGGGTATGACTATGTGTAATCTAAAGATCTAGTAAATGCATAAGAAGAAAATGGCATGTCTTACCCTTGTAATCTATATAATCTTGGATGATAAAGAACATGAACATCTATGTCATGCCCCCAAATCTAGTAAGTTAGTGATGCATGTATATATTCTAGTAGTATGTATAACCAAATGTGAAATGAGTTATTGTATCATGTCCCACATGCTAAATTGGAGATCAAAATAATATGCTCTGTACTATGCTTATAATCTACTATCTAGTTTGTAACTGTGTCATTTTGTATGAAGTTGTATGTGTGAGAGATGTAGTGATGTACATACCCCCAACTATGATATCTGGTCTGAATCTATATTGAAGTCACTACGAATCCATATGATCTAAACCACTATATATCTGAGTAATCTATGTATTTTTAAACTAAAGTTATGTCCCTCTAAATGTCCTAATTAATGCTGAATGACCCATGTAATTTGAATCACTGTATATCTTGAGCCATCTAAGCTAAATCTAATAATTTTGATTACTAGAGGTGTTAAAACCATTGCTAGGTGACTTGTGTAGTTTGAATCATTGTATATATTGATCCATCTGAGTTGAATCTAATAATTTGACTACTAGAGGTGTAAGAACCATGCTGTATCCATCTATGAGAGTGGATAGGTGTGTTAGGTAGGTGTAGGAATAAGAATAGTAGGAATGCTGCCTCCCTTTTGGGGAAAGAGATGAAATTTATAATAGAGGAGGTTGAGACAAAAATGATGACTAGTGGTATAATGCTAGGAACAAGGTTAGTATAGTTTATAATTGATTTGAGAAGTTGATTGATTGTTTAGATTGAGTTATTTGAAAGTTGAATGAGCTTTTATTAGTGAGGACCAAGTTATATAAAAGTTGAACAAGTTGTTATTGGTGAGGACAAAGTTTTATGTATATGGGTACAAAATAGGTATAGACATGTGTGTGTGCCATAATAGGCAAATGATGTAATAAGAGATCAAGGTTTACTAGATATTAAAAGAATTTTCATCATGGTTCTGTGGAACAAAATGGTTTGTAAAATAGAGCTATGAGGTTCAAGTTATGGTCAAAATGGTATTTTGCTTTGAATGAAAAAAACAAAAGTTGTTTGATATAGGAAAACTGGATTGATTGTTGATTCATTTGTGCATTGACTATTTTGAGATTTAAAGCTCTGGAGTAAGAGATATATCAAGGAGTTGAGCACTTGTTACGACCTAGTTTGAGTAGGTTGTAGCCCATATTGGGGTTGATGGAGAGGTTACCCTCGTAAGTAGCTCAAATGTGTGATTTAGAACTATTTAAAATGTTATTTTTGATGATTTTGAGCTATTTTGAAGATTTTAAGGAAATTTTTACTAGATCCATCACTCCTATCCCTCTTTAATGTTGTTGTATAGGCTCTAGTACTTATTTCTAGGTTGCAGTGATCCTATCCTATACTTAGTGTTATTATCTTAAAGGATGGATTTTTGGGGTTGATACTTAGTTTAATGGCTATCATTTTACTTGGTTATTGATTTGTCATGGTTGACTGATAGGCATGCTATTTTTTAGTTTCTTTTAGGATGAGGTATAGGTGAAAGAGTTCCATAGAGGCCAGGTGATGGAGACTCTAAGATTGTTGCCTTTGTTAGCTGATGAGTGGGCTATAATAGATAGGGCAAGGCTGAGTCATGTGTGTGACCTAGCCATTTTGCAGTGGGATAGGCATTTTATTACCACCTTGTGTAAGAGGTAAAATGTAGGCACCTATACTTTCTATATTCTTACTAAAGAGATGACTATTACTCTAGAGGATGTGTACCATATTTTGCATTTATCGATTAGTGGATGATGTGAGACTTTACAAGATGATATGGGTGTGGATGCCATTGATTGTGCATCCTTGTATTTTTCTAGTGTGCCCTTAGGTATACAATTGAGAGGCAGTAATAAAAATATACTATTGTTAGTTATTGTTAGTTGAGTGTTCCACATCTATGAAAGTGGTTGGTAGTGTTCTTGGCTTCTTTTGTTGTAGTGGATGGGAGTGGGGTATCGATTGTATATAAGATGATAGGATTATATGTAGTGTAGAGGTGTATAACACTATGTTCTCATGGGGTAGGACTATGCTTGCCAACTTATATATATATATATATATATATATAGATATATAGATATATAGGTTTACTCAAGAGGCATTCAGTGGTGGTTTGAGTGTGACAACTTTATTATATTGTTGGGCCTACAAAAACATAGTAGTTGTGTGGCCACTGGGATTACCGAGAGAGAGGTGGACACCTCCATAGCCATATGGGGAATGGTGGATGAGTTTATTGGATATCAGGTCTCTTGGGATGGATCACTATAGATGAGTGTTAGATAAATTAGTGGATTAGGATATCATATAGAGGCCCTATAGAGTATTTCCTAGGTGGCTCAAGGATGGAGTGTAGTTGCATTATATTAGGGTCACTTGTTGGTTACATGGCTATTGGCCTAGATTGTATGAGTGCTTTCATTATGAGCATGTGACTAGAAAGTTTGGGGTTCCATAAGATGTACACCTAATAGTATGGGTGTGGGTGAGGAGTGCAAAAACACCAGTAAGGGTATGAGCTCATTGGAGGCCTATTGAGGTTGAGTTAACATTGTTACCTTTAGATACATGAGATATAGATATACATATTCCTAATGTAGACGATGTTGGATGCATAGTGGCATATACCACATGGTGGGTGAGGCATTGATGGCCTCCATTATATCTTGTTGGTTGAGGGGATGCCCTTGAGTATGAGGACCCTAATTGTAGACACCAAAATTGTGTCTACTCCTTGGTCGACTCCCCCCTTGGTCCCCTTGGTCCACTTCTAACACATTCCTAACCCACACACTTATTAATTTAAAATAATAAATTATTTTAAATTAAAAACACCTCCCTTGACACCTCACCCATGACACCTCACCCCACCTTGGATACCTCTCCTTGGATGCCTCCCATCACCCTATGACCAATTTATTACCTATTTCAACTCTCTCACGCCTATTGAACCCACCTTTGACCGTTTTACCATGACCACTGAACTTGACAGATGGAGGAATGGGTAAAAGGCTAAAAATAGCCTTTTTCCTATCTTCTATCTGTCGACATCGGTTACCAGTCAGCTGACGCTGATGGGATCGTTGACGTTGGTCGCTTAAAACAACCCAAAGGTGAATTCTCTTCCCCCTAGGACATTGAATCAATCAATCATAGACCATGAATATGAATTCTATCTCAGGCTCTCTTCCTCTCTCGACTCTCAAACCTGGACATCAATAGGAACTCTCTGAGATCAATCATCAGACTTTAACTAAATGCTCTTCTGGCTACAGACACAATAAGTATAAGCATTTCAAACAACTCTATCTCTGTTCTCGGCAAGAGATAAGTATTCTTCTACCCTTTTTATTATTTTAGTAATTTAGAATGTATAAGCAATGAGTTTCTTTTCATTGCTTCTAAATATTATCAATCAGACTCAACGATCAACCAAACCAGACCTGACTTCTTCCTGGTAAGGCTGAGAAGCCTTCTTCATGCTCTTACCCCTTTTGACAACCTATCCTCTACCCCTTGTCCCTCTTAAGACCACATTCACTACCCTGCTAACCTACACAGACTCTCAGACTACCACAAACCATCCCATCAACCACAGACAATAACCAAAAACTTGTCCAAGGCTATTGCCCTATCTGACATAAACCATTTCCTCTACCGACGTCGGCAAACTAATCGACATCAGCAACCTGACCAACTGACGCTGACAGAACTACCGACATCGACAACTGTGGAAGACCAACAACAAAATATAGGTACGCATTATCTCTATTTATTTTGTTCAGTCTTTCATCATTTCTCTTGCTAGCAACATTCTCTTTTATCAAAAGTGGAATGTCATTCCTCAAGGAAGTCTTTGCACTCCTGGGATTGAGCTTTGCTTGGCAGTCCACCTTATATCCATCTAACAATCTCTTTGTTTAAGTCTTTCTCTCTATAGGTGTCATCCTCCATAGCCAAAGAAGAGTCCTTACAATGTCTGGATAGTGGTGCGCAAACTTCATCCAGGTATGTACAAACCCCTGACCATTTATCTTAGTTTCTTACTTCCTTTGAATGTAGAAAAGTGAAAAATAATTGGAAACATTCTGGCACGCCCGGTGGGACCCCTGGAGTTTTCCTTGGGGTCATCCTTTTTCTTATAAAACAAACTTTTCATATAGGTGCATTAGATCTCTTCTTACATCTTTTCTTCTATCTCTTTCGAAAAGACACCATAAGCAAAGTTAAAAAGAACCTTTCTTTTTCTTCTTGTCACCTTTCCTTCTTTCATCTTAGAGTAGTGAAGTTCATGCTCTTAACCTTTTCTCAACTTGTTTTCATTTGAACACACATTTCAATTTGGGCTTAAAAATCTTTTGCATTTCATTTCTAATTGCATGCATTTTTAGCTCACCTAGTAACTTAAAAAGCATTATGAATAAATCGTAGTGCACTTATGTTACACGACCAGACCACTTTCATAAACTAAACATATAAACATACCTGAGACAAGGCCCAACTAGGATTTCATCACCTAGCGGATACCTTACCCTTCCCGATAATCCTACTTGGACTTCACTACCAAGGGGAGAGCCCACTCTGTTCTCTGGCAGAGTATAAACTCTAGGGGAAGTATATACTGGCTAAGTGATCCAGCTTATCTCTGGGCTCGTGAAGTGAGGGGAGCTTGCTCCTTAGCACCAGGCCACATACGAAACCTAATACAGATCTTGAGCACCAAAACTAACTTGAAACTAACATTAGACTACTTCTTCTAGGACCCATTCTAAAAGCCAACTTCCCAAACACACTCTTCTAAGGCATAAGCCAACATGACTCTAAAACTTATTCTTAGGAATTAACGTTAGAGTTTGCTTGTCTTCATCTATTTTTCTATCTCTATCTGGTTTTTTGAGTTGGTGAGGTCACATTCTGAGATCTAAAGACAACTCAGACTTTCTTTTTTCTTCCAAAAACTTTTAGTTTTCTGAGTTTTTGGAAAAACACAGACACTGACATCAGTTTTTCCACCGACGTCAGCCATTTTTCCTCATCGACATCAGTTATTTCACTGACGTCGGCCACTTATCCTCACCGACATTGGTTTTTCAACTGACGTCAGTCACTGTCAACAAAACTTCTTTCAAAACAGCAGGCTTAAAACCCGACTCTCTTACTATTAGACACACATTCTAAGTTTCTGAAACTGAAAAAACATTGTTTCTAGAACCTGACCCTTTTTGCCTTGAATGGTTTTGACACATAGTCAAACCAAAACTCTTGTTGACCACACAAGGCAATAACCACTTCCACCTTCACCTTTCATATCAAGCCCCCTAATGGAGTGTACTTCAGACGCTGAATATTCCCTTGTCCATTCAACCCCTGATCAATCTCTAATTGTTCCTGAAGGGGATCAAAATTTTGAGAGATTCCTTGACCATAACGTCGAGGCTCTCCAACACTATCTCGCTAAGAGCCAAACATGAGACTCTTCAATTTAACCAAGTTCATCACATTTTTAGAACTTGATCATCTCCATTCCACCTACTCTTGCACCCATAAATACAAGAGTAACTACCTACCCTTTGGCTAGTTTTGCCACCATCCAACCACCTATGGCAACATCAAGCCAGGTTGTGCCTTCTAGCTTTATGACACAACCACCTTTGACCTCAACATCAGTCCCTATGACTAGTTACCAATATGTTGTGCCTATACAAGCACAACCAAATATGTCATATGCCCCTCCTCACACCTTCCAAGTACCTTACAACCTAGGGGGTGCCCCACCTACAAATCCGTCAATCGATCTAATCAAGATGTTGATGGATACGATGTCTAATCTTGAGACATCTATTTCAGGTTCAAGAAATGCTCTCTCATATGAGCAAATTTGTAATGAACCCATTCATCCTTTAGTCCCAATCCGACCCTATCCTAGTCAGTGGGAACTCCCCAAGTTTACTCATTTTCAGAGTAAGGAAGACCCACAACAACATCTACGAGCATTTAGACATGCTTGTTACCTTATAGCACATGATGATGCATTATTACTATGCACATTTCCCATGTCGCTTTCTGGCCCTGCCCTTGATTGGTATAGTTCTCTTACCAGTCACACTATCTTTTCATTCACTCAACTGGCTCAAATTTTTCTTGACCACTTTTCGATCAATATCACCAAAAAGGTCTCCATCACGGACCTATATTCTATCAAAAAATTTGACGATGAATCCATAGCTAATTTCATTGCCCATTGGAGATACTTAATCAACCAACTCTCCTTTTCTTTACCTCAACCTGAGATCATCAAGCTCTTCTCTAGAGCATGTGCTAAACACATCTCATCTACTTTGTAGGTCCAAACATTCTACACATTTGATGAAGCTTTCATGATGGCTAAGAAGCTTGAACTCCGCACGGTCGAAGAGGACAAGGTTAAATTACAAAATAACAATGCAAAATCTAATGACCCTTCTTTGTCCAAACCTACTTCTTCCCACTCCAAGCCCAAGGGGTCGACAAACACTGTGGTCTTTAGATCACCATATTCAACAACACCCAACCAATCTCAACCTTCCACATCACAAAACATCACCAAACAATTCCAACAGTGGTATATACAACGTCAATACACTGCAATAGGAGAATCATATGCTTCCATTTTGGATAAACTCGTCAAGTAGGGGGTCCTCAATCTCCCTCAAATTTGACCACCCCAATTTGAATCCTCAAAGCCTATCCCTGCATGGTACAGGGAAAATGACTTTTGCCATTATCACCATGTCAAAGGTCATGACATAGACAACTTCAAAACCCTTAAAAACATTGTCCAGGACATGCTAGACAAGGGGGATCTTGTCTTGGATAACCCAAACGTGTTGCCTAACCAAAACTTGGACATCTTTAGACAACCTTTTCCTAACCATCCCCTAATCAAAACAACATTCAAACCATAGCCGATGACCCCCAAGAGTGTAATATACGCACAGTCAACACGGTTTCGCCTTCCATTCCTAACCAACCTCTTCTAGACTCTGAAGAGGTTAATCAACCTACTTTTCCACCATGGGTAGAGGAACCTTCCTCTCCTATTTTGCCTCCACTAATGGAGGATAGTCCTCCATCTACCCCTCTTCTACATCTAGGAGAGACTACTTTGACCTCTCCCATATTGGAAGATGCCTTGACAACACCAACACCAACTGCCTCGCCCTCATCCTTCTTATCATCAATGGGGGATCATACGTTCCCCACTCCTAGACCACACAAAGAAGCCATAATTATCCCTATGCTCTATCCAACTAAAGAGCCACATTATCCAATTCCTTCTCCATCAAGAGAGGAACTTGCCACCTCACCAACTTCGCCAAAGAAGATTTGATGATGATTCTCTCACAATCACCTCAATTTTTTTAAAAATCAACTATAAAACCTCATGCAACCTCATCCAAACCCTTGCAGTCATCTACCATGCCGAGATAGGTTAAATCTCTTGATGTGTGCCCTACATCCAACCTCACCCACCCACAAGTGATGGTAGACTTAAACCTCACCCCACACAATAGTAGTCCTCACACTAAACCAAAGAAGGCTACTAAACCCTGTCGGAGAACTCCTCCCCCACCTTCACCATTACCATCCATCTTGGGTCCACATCCATCTAATTTAACAAGATTGCTCCCACATCCAACACCTCTCAACAATAATGTGCCATCTCCACATGTGGCCATACCGCCAACTAAAACGGTGACACAACAAACCCTCCAAACAACTCCTAAATAGAAATTGTCAACCTCTACTACAAAGAAGAGTGCATACCCATTCAGGGGTTCTTATGCTTCAATGTTATGTTGATTGTTGTAGTCATCTAGCATCATCCTCCTACCTATGAAGCCATACCAAACTCTTGGACCAAAACCATCTTGGTTTGATGACACTAAAATTTGTGCATATCATCGCACACCTGGGCATGACACTGAGCATTGCTACGCTCTTAATATTGTCATCCATCAACACTTGAAAAAGGGCACTCTTCTCATTAAGGACCCCTTTGATAAGTCTCCAACACCGTCTCATGTCTCCCAACCCTTTTTACTGTCACACTCATCAACTCTTAGATCAAAACCATCATGGTTCAATGACACTAAATTTTGTGCATATCATTGCACACCTGGACATGACACTGAGCGTTGCTATGATCTTAAGGATGTCATTCATCAACACTTCAAAAAGGACACCTCTTCCATTAAATATCCTCTTGACCACCCTTTAAACAAACCATCGACTCCATCCCATGCCTCTCAAACATCCTCACCTAAATTGGGCACCCATTGTCAAACTATGGTCCCTCTACCACCTTTTACCCCATTATTTGAAATCAACACCATCAATGTGGCCACTAGGTCACAAAGCATGATGGATAAAGGGAAAGAGAAGGTTTCTCTCCCTCAAACATATCCATCCGTCAAGTCTCCTCAACCATCAAAACCCAAGATTTCAATTTTGGGCACATCTCGACCAACTTTTTCGAAACCAATTCATGACCCCATGGTGAAACACCTTCACCAAACCTCTGTGTAGACATATTTTTATGACCTCATTCAAAGCTCTCCACAACATCACCAATCTTCAATCAAAACTTTACAAGCAGTGGAAGTTTAACCTAAAGACTCCCAACCACTAGCTGCCTTAGTCCAATCATTACCAACCATTGCCTCCATCATCATCCCTTATTCTGAGATTCCAAACTCCAACCTGGAAAATCAGGATCTCACCCTCTTAAACTAAGCCTATCAGGAAAAAGCTTTTCATGATTCATCCTTGCATCGCACTCCTTGACAAAGAGGAGCTTCATCATCTTCTCTTCATCCTATTTATCCAACTCATTGATTATCAGCAATGGGTGCCAAACCTTGTCCCTATCACAAATAACTAGGGGAATTTGACTCTATATTGAATATCACAGCATCAACCAAATATCAACCAAGCCTTGACCAAGCCTCGACCAAGCCTTGACCAAACATCAACTAAGCCTCGACCAAACATCGACCATGCCTCGACCAAGCATCGACCAAGCCTCAACCAAGCATCGACCAAGCCTCGACCAAGCATCGACCGAGCCTCGACCAAGCATCGACCAAGCCTTGACCAAGAATCAACCAAGCCTCAACCAAGCCTCGACCAAACATCAACCAAGCCTCGACCAAGCCTCGACCAAACATCAACCAACCAAGCATAGACCAAATATCAACCAACTTCATGTCCAACATCGACCAACATGTGACCAATTTGGAAAGAAGCAAATGGGGCAAGTTTGATCCTAATTGATTCAAACCTTACATCACGATGCACAAACATGGATTAGGGACTTATCGTATGTCTTCTTTTGAAGACTGACCAGAACCTGAGTCCCTTAGTGCCTTGCATCTATGACCATTCTATTGTTAGTCAAGTACTCAATCACTTAACATTTAACTTGAGCTCATCCTTTGAGCAATCCCTGTCATTTTAATCCTCATTTATTTTAACCTTGTTCTCCTAAATGAACACTATGTAACCCTTTTATAAAGTATGAATGCTTTGTCCTAATAAAAGGGAAACCCTCTAAACCTATATAGTCAAGTCCATGACCAAAAGTCCAGTTAAAAACAAAAAAATAAAATATATAAAATTGGGATGCCTATCTCAAAAGGTCATAAAACTATAAATTCAAACTACTTCCTCGAAGAACATCTACATAATTGTTGTAATAAATAGACTACTCCCTTGAAGGACAGCTATTCAAAGACATTTAAACATACAAAGCAGAATATAGACCACTCCCTCAAAGAATGGCTATGCCTAAATTTTGCTCCAAACATCACTCTCTCAGAAGCTTCCCACATCGATCAGCTTCACAAATGACCATAAAACAAAACGACATCCCCATGTAGACTTCTCGCATTGATCAGTCTACCAAAAAAAAAAAAGAAAAAAGGTCATGGACTTGACTTATAGTCGTTCTCAGGGTCTCCTATAAAAAAGGGCAACATTATCCCTACTAAAAGGGGTTACCCTACCCTCACATATCACATAATCACACCTATCACATCACCTACTCAAGGTATTTCAAGCTCATTTTAATGTCAAAGTGATTCGATTACTTCTCTGACATAACCAATAGTCAACGACGCAATGCATGAATAGGGCTTTTGTTTCCAAAAACCTTATCTATGCTATCATTATGGTCCTTGTCAATGAAAGAGCAATGCGCCTTTCACTTCTTATACACTTTGGTCACATACATCCAATTCAAATCCAACCAAATCATTTTCTAAACCCAACCAAATCAAACCAAACATTTTCAGACCACTGACATGCCATAGTCCATTTCACATAGTTTCTATGGAAAAAAATACACATGGAAACTATCGACCAGACACAATTTATGTCAAGTATAAACCATTACTTGCTAAAGCATAAATAATCTCAATTCATTTTTAGCATACATCCATCACCAATATGGAAAATTTCTAGGGATGAAAGACCACTCAACCAATGTTCCAGAATACACCATCACACAATATGGAAAAGGCTGTAACATCATCATGACCAAAACCAATCATCAACCATTTTGACTCTTCACCTAAAATACATTGGTTTGAGGGCCTTCAAATAATGGCTATGTGGGCAACACTCAGATGACATGATGTCTTCTGGGGTTAGCTCGGCCACATCTGTTTGTTCGTCTATCTGATGGACAAACCATATTACCTTTAACCATGGCTTAACCTAGTCCAAAACCAACTATCGACCACTTTGACTCTTTGCCTGAACTACATTAGCTTGAGGCCCTTCCAACAAGGGCTATGTAGGCAGCACTTAGATGACATGACATCTTTTGGGGTTAGCTCGGCCACATCTGTATGTTCGTCTACTTGATGGAAAAACCATTTAACCTTTAACCATGGCTTAACATGACCAAACCAATCATCAACCATTTTGACTCTTTGCCTGAACTACATTGGTCTGAGGCCCTTTAAATAGGGGCTATGTAGGCAGCACTCAGATGACATGACATCTTCTGGGGTTAGCTCGGCCACATCCATTTGTTCGTCTATCTGATGAACAAACCATATTACCTTTAACCATGGCTTAACCTAGTCCAACCCATCCATAACCGACCCTCTTCCTCCCTTTTGGGGAGAACTACATTGGCCTAAGGCCCTTCCAACAAGGGCTATGTAGGAAACACTCAGTTGATATGGGGTCTTCTGAGGGTAGCTCAGTCATTCCTTCATCCTTCCATCTAATGGACCAACTATCTCAACTCGACTCAACCAATAACCTTGGAGATCGTGACTATCTCCTTAGACCACGACCATTTTTGAGACAACTTTGCCTTAGTTTTTTTGATTACATATATGCTACCTCACAAATGGTTAGCAAAATTGTTTGCAACCCGCATTACAACTCTCACAAGTATTGGATCATGAGCAAGTTGATCCCCACTACTTGTGACATTTTCATGTTTTCCAGGAGCACTTCTTGAGCCTGGGATACTTGGAACATGATGACCATTAGAGCTACAGCTTGGATCGAATAACCCAATCAGCTATGACTAAATGCTGGGGCTCAATAATTTCAATTTTGGCACTCCTCAACCTTGACTTGTGACAATTTGACCTGACCATCATGTGAAGTGGTATACGTGCAATCTTAACTTTTGCAACGTTCACACTCAAACTTCACCATATCCATCCACTCTCTATCAAATTGGCACTTGATATCAGGTTCCCTTCCCTCGACTCCCACTTTGAGGGGGAATACCTCATCCCATAATCGAGGCAACCAACTCCTATTTTTGTCTTGTAGTTCATCAGAACAACCAATAGGACAAAAAAGACCTCATCCCATATCTGGGGAAGCTTACTCCTATTTTTGTCTTGCAGTTCGTCAGAATAACCAACAAGACAAAAAGGGGCAAATGTAGACACCAAAATTATGTCTACTCCTTGGTCGACTCCCCCCTTGGTCCCCTTGGTCCACTTCTAACACATTCCTAACCTACACACTTATTAATTTAAAATAATAACTTATTTTAAATTAATAACACCTCCCTTGACACCTCACCCATGACACCTCACCCCACCTTGGATACCTCTCCTTGGATGCCTCCCATCACCCTATGACCAATTTATGACCTATTTCAACCTTATCGCACCTATTGAACCCACCTTCGACCGTTTTACCATGACCATTGAACTCGGTAGATAGAGGAATGGGTAAAAGGCTAAAAATAGCCTTTTTCCTATCTTCTATCCGCCGACGTCGGTTACCAGTTAGCCGACACCAGTGGGATCACCAATGTCGGTCACTTAAAACAACTTGAAGGTGAATTCTCTTCCCCCTAGGATGCTGAATCAATCAATCATAGATCATGAACACAAATTCTATCTCAAACTCTCTTCCTCTCTCGGCTCTCAGACCTAGACATCAATAGGAACTCTCTGAGATCAATCATCAGACTTTAACTAAACACTCTTCTGGCTACAGACATAATAGGTACAAGAATTTCAAACACCTCTGGCTCTACTCCAGGCAAGAGATAAGTATTCTTCTTCCCTTTTTATTATTTTAGTAATTTAGAATGTATAAGTAATGAGTTTCTTTTCATAGCTTCTAAATATTATCAATCAGACTCAGCGATCAACCAAACCAGACCTGAATTCTTCTTGGTAAGGCTGAGAAGCCTTCTTCATGCTCTTACCCCTTTTGAAAACCTATCCTCTACCCCTTTTCCCTCTTAAGACCACATTCACTACCTTGCTAACCTGCACAGACTCTCAGACTACCACAGACCATCCCATCAACCACAGACAATAACCAGAAACTCATCCAAGGCCATTGCCCTATCTAACATTGACCATTTCCCCTACTGACATTGACAGACTAACCAATGTCAGCAACCTGACCAACTAACACTGATAGAACTATCGATGTCGACAACTGTGGAAGACCGATAGCAGAATATAGGTACGCATTAATTCTATTTCTTTTGTTTAGTCTTTCATCATTTCTCTTGCTAGCAACATTCTCTTTTATCAAAAGTGGACTGTCATCCCTCAAGGAAGTCTTTACACTCCTAGGATTGAGCTTTGCTTGGTAGTCCACCTTATATCCATCTAAAAATCTCTTTGTTTAAGTCTTTCTCTCTACAGGTGTCATCCTCCACAGCCAAAGAGGAGTCCCTACAATGTCTAGATAACAGTGCACAAACTTCATCTAGGTATGTACAAACCCCTAACCATTTATCTTAGTTTCTTACTTCCTTTGAATGTAGAAAAGCAAAAAATAGTTGGAAACACTAATCTAATCCAGATGATGGGAGGTAAGCATTGATTATATTTGAATTATCATTCAAGTTTGTGCATGTTTTAGCTTATTTTGAAAATATATGTCTAGTACAGTATTATAATTTTGCATGCAGGCAGAGTGGAAGGTGCTCAGTATGAAGCATAGGCTAGGGTAGAAGGTGGAGATGATGGGTTTTAGGAGACCGTCATTGAGTATACACTTCATGAGATTCCACGACATGTTACTAATGATGTTGTAGAGGAGGGTTTGATAGAGTGAGTGATAGTTACAATTGGTGTTTATGCTCATTTTTTTGATAGGGATGTTATAGCTATGGATGTATATGTTAGGGTAGTTGAAGAGAGAGAGGAATTGAGGGTTGAGTTGGATAGGCATAAGATGCCTCCACCTGATTATGGATGGGTGAGTATGTGGCTTATGGATTAGTACATGGATTTGTAGAGGTGGTATGTGGACTTGTGTAAGGAGCATGGTTGATTAATGGAATGAAAAAGCCATCATAAGAGGCATTCAATATGTTGAGGAGGCATAAGGCCATCAAGTGCTAGACTGGATTATGGGACTAGTATTGGAGGAGAGAGTGAGAGAATGATGCCCATTCATGATTGATTTTATTTTGATATGATGTACATGTTTTGAAAATTATGTTATATATATATTGGTTTGATTTTATATTCCTGTATATTGTGTTATGGATTTTGGAATATACTAGTATTTTGATTGTAGATAGTTAATTTAGAAATAGTTGATCTGGTATTGATTTTGAATTTGCATATGCTTAGTAAAATAGTACTTGGGATATGTGGTTTGATTGTTTTGATATGTTTGGTAAGATAGCATTTAGGATATGATTTGATTGTTCATTATATGTTTGGATGTGTTGTTTAGGTTTGATTTGTGATTATATGTAAGAAAAAATGTATTGATTTTGTAATTTGTAAAATTAATTTAGTAGAGTGAATTGGTTTGGAATTAGAAAAAGTAGGATATTGGTAAGGTCTAGATTTAGATAAGTTGGTTTGGCTAGGGATGGCTATTTGGAATCAAGAATGTAAGTTGTTAGTAAGGGGATGTAAGATAACATTGTGTGCATATTACCTCCCCGAGAGTGGCTAAAGAATACAAAGGTTAGCTCAACCTTTGGCTCCATCATTGCCTTGCTAAGTGAATCTTATGAACTAAAACTAGTATGACTATACATTGTATTATTCTATGTTGTATCACTATCTGAACCCTATCAACCAACTAAATAAGTGCCCATACTACTCATGCTATATAGGAATGTGCTCTATATCTGATACTATCTATCGTGTGCTAACTATAGCTATGTGTGAAGATTATACAAAATTTAACTTTATTGGTCATGTGACTAAACTATGTTCTATGAAGAAGGCTCATCTGTTTATAACCAAATACCATGTGGCCTCTATTGTGATGTATATGAATGAGCAATATATACAAATAAAGATGAAACCTATAATAAGGGATCATTTAATCTTAATCATAATGGGTTACTACATGAGATAGGATCAAAAAAATCTAGCTGTAATGAATATTTCTCATGAGAAGTACTCTATGGTGTGGGGTCATTTAATCTTATCTGTAGTGGATTATTACGTGAGATGAGACCTAAAATTTTTTCTCATAGTGAATATATCTCTTGATTAAGACTCTACTATAGTGCTTGTGACTCTACTATATATATATATATGGAACTACACTATGTATTCCTTGGACTACAATGTTATATGTAGGCTATTCCCACTGTACTACTTTCCAAATCTTCTAATGTGGTGAAATAAGAGATTTCCTGTAATATTCTATCTTAAAATCTATATTGCACTCATGATGAGTGACTAATAATTCCTTTAAAGAAATGTCCTAGGATGAATCAATCATGGAGGAATGAGGTCTAAGGTTCCATGATGGAGGATATCTCAGTGCCCTCTATGTGAATGCTATGATGCCATTATCAACACATCTATTAATACAATCCTTGAGTCCATAACAATCATTATCTCTGTGTCCATAGATATGATAATAATTACAAAAGCGCTGATGTGGCTGTTTATGTAAGAGACATGGATCTCATCGATGAGTAAAAGGTAGTGTGATTAACCTCTTATCTATTAGTGTTGATAATATGGTATATTAGCTATCCCACTTTGATTCAAACTGTAATGGTTCCTTATTGTTGTTCTCTATAGTGCATACTATAGGTTGTGCTCTAAAAAATAGATTTTTGTTCTTGACTGGTTACTTTTTTGGTTGTGGTCTCCTATCTTGTTTAGGACATGGTGGATGCTATGTGCTAGGAGCTATAGCTAAAGATGATACTATGAAATCTAGAGTGATCTGATCAATTGAATCTACCTCAATCAATCTCAATTTATTTTCCAGTGATAAAACTATATAACACAAGTGTCTAAAAGAAGACTCTATTTGATATAGTAGATGCTCAAGTAGAGGTTGGCAAAGCCCCTTAATAAAGATATGCTAAATCTCTATATTTTTTGGTTTGTATATCAATCTTAACATGTGAGCCTTCAATATTAAGATATACTCACTAATTAAATCTAAAGAATTTTGATGTAGTGTGGCAAGATTCTCATATGTAACATGAGGTCCCATGTTTACGATGTAATATCTAAGAAATGCCTTCTCTAAGTCATCATATGTGTGAAATAAACTAATGGGGAGTAGATGAAAGAACCAATTATGTGATTTCCCCACTAATGTATACTATAATAACTTGAGTAGAATCAACGGGCTCACATGAGATGGCAAAGCCTTTTGAAAAGCCTGAAGGTGTAGAAATGGATCTCCAGTTCCATCAAAGTGGAGTAATGATGGTAGTTATAAATGATTAGGAAATGAAGCTTTTATAAATGTATTTAGAATAGGGTTACCATGTAGATCATTGACATCCATCCAAGACTTGTAATCTTTATTTACCAAGGTAAGGAGATGTACTTGGTGTTGTAATTCACCAACTACATACATCAAAGAGATGATCTCCTGGGATGATACATTAGTATCTTGAAGCGATTCATTTACTCATTGAATTTGATTGTTAATTTTATCCATGGTAATGATACATTTATATATTAGATCATAAATATTGGGTGTGCTCACTTGAACCTTGGGAGTAATGGTAACTTGGACCTTACTGGAGGGATGTGGGCTACCATTCTCTTTAGGTGAAGAGGGAGAACAGGGTTCTACTATAGTGAGGGGTATCTTGGGAGATTCATTGGTATCTTTATGTTGTAGTGAATCACATTCTAATTGAGTAGAAGATGTGATATTAGCATTAACATGTGCATTATGTTTGAGTGGAGTGAGAGAAGAGTTAGAAACATGAGATGCATATTCTTATTTACTATGTGCATAATTATCATCATCATTATCAAATATGTAATATTGTTCATAATCACTCTCATTTTCATAGTCATTGGCATGCTCACTATCATATTCATTATCACTTCCATCATCGTTAGGGAGAGGTGTAATAGAAAAATTTAATTCTTTTCGGATACACAATAAATTATCATTTGAAATTGGAAAATCATGTGCATCTATGTTATCCATGGATGTAAGACATGCATTATTTATATGTGCAATATGAGAAGTAAGAGGAGACTTTTCAATTAAACATTCATTTGATAAAGTAGAGATAAGAACATGAGAAGTATCATTTTAACTATGCATTGGTAATTTGATTCTATTGCATTTATATTGTTGTAATTTGAACATTGAAGTAACAAAAGAGAGAGAGAGAGATTAGGTTCACATGGAAGCAAATTATCACCCATAAGAGGTTCACTTGGAAGTACATGACTAATTTTTTCATTTTGTGCATTTTGCATAGGAGAATGAGGTAAGAAGTATCTTTCCCATTTATCAAAATAATTTTCTTTATAAGAAAGAATAAAAGAAATGGGTTTTAGAGAAAAATATTCATCTATTTATGTTTCACCATCATCATTATGTATATCATCATATCCTTCATTACAACAATGGTCATTATCTTCACTGTAAATGAAATCATTTTATACATTCTTAGCTAATGTGTAATTTTGCAAATTTTTCCAATCATTGTCATAATTATAAGAAAATTTTAGAAATTTATCTATGGGATGAGGAGGAATTGCCTTTGTGGCCATTTTATTTCTTTCACCAAAGAGAATTTTTAAAAGTACTATAAAGCAAATACATGCACAAAGAACTAATATAATCAAAATTTTGAAATTAATTTTGATAATCCAAACAATTTGTAAAAAATTCAAATTTTTTAAGAATTGTAAGGGAGGAAAACTTGAGGTTTGAGGACCTAGTTTGGAAATCTAGGGTTTTTGGCTAGGGTTTTAGAATTTTTGAAAAATTATGAAATAGTTTTAAATTCTAACAATAATTTTGAATAGGAATAATGCAAAAAACTTTATACAAAAATCAAAATTTGGAAATTAATTTTTTTCACAAGAAAACTACTAATTTTGAAAATTTTAAATTATTTTTGACAAAGTAATCAATTTGCAAAAATTCCAAAATAGTTTTCTAAAATTTGCAAGGAAGGCTTGAGGTTTAAGGACCTAGTTTTGAAATCTAGATTTTTTAGCTAGGGTTTTAGAATTTTAAAAAGTTATGCAATAATTTTAAATTCTAAAAATAAATTTTTGATAGGAATAATGCACAAAAATTGATACAAAATTAGAATTTTGAGATTAAATTTTTGCACAAAATTATGAAGGAAAAACCCTAAGTGTAACCAGGGTTTTAGGTTTGTTCAAAGTAAGTCAAGTTCACCAAAATATTTTATTATTTTCGGGAATATAGTGTTTAGATCCTAAATAATAAGGGTATAAAATGATAGGAAAAATTTAGTTTAATGGGGAAAAATATATATTTTAAACAAGTAATTTTACAAGAGGAAGAATAATAAACTTATCTTAAATCAAACTAAAATGAATGATTTCAGAGATGGTAATTGAAAATTAAGACTAAGATACTATCAAGAATCTAAACCTAGATTTTGTTTTCTAATTATATAGGAGCATCAGAATAGGACACCTTGATGTCTATCACTATAGTCCCTCCCTAGTGCTATTGTCCTTAAGATCTAGAATTTTTAGATTTTATTTGTGAGGTCAATGTGAGCCTGTGTACCAGATTTTAGGGTATGGAAGTCAACAAAGCTCTCTGTAGGTCCATTTTAGTATTCAATACCTATATACATCTACACACATGCAAATAATGAATACATCAAAAGAAAAAAGGGGAAAAATTGGGTTAGGGGAAGACTGATCACATGATCTAGAACCCCTATTATCCTGATCATTACCTATATTAACCTTCAAGCTAGGGTCTCAGATTAAATGTATTTCTCCCTTAGGAAACATGCATAATAAATGCACATGATAGATGAAATAATGAATTTTTCCTAGGCCCTTCCTTGATCAAGCATGCAAGTCTATGTGTGATACAGAGAAGCTGAGTTATACTATTGACCAATTTTTATTATGTCTAATGTACCAAAGTAGTAAGTGCTAGATATAAAATGCCTTGTGTAGTACTTTATATAAGAGACTAATTATTTTGAATTTGGGATCTTTATTTACATTTGGCCAATATTGGAAAACTTAGAAATAAAATAAAGAAATGGGGTAAAACTCATATTGTGGAGGAAATTGACTCTTAGAGTTTAATTTGACTTTGGATAGGAGTGCTATAAACTAGACACCCTAGGTTCCAACATTGTATTCCAATCCCAACATTCCTATCCTATAGGCTAGGGATTAGGGGGGATAAAACAAGCATGGAAAACTTGACCTGGCTAAGGTGGAATGACCATTTGAAAGGCCTAAGGTGATCAAGAATGGGTAAAAGATGACTTAAGTTTAGAATAAGACCCAAATGGATAAAATTAAATACATGGATAAATGTGTAACAAGCTCATATTCTCTAGTCAGAGTCTCCTGTGAAAAGACATGATATGTGTGGTTGATTTACCCATTTAGGGTGTATACACTCTCTCAAGTTTTGCTCTCCTAAGACTCTTGCACCTCCTTTTTACCTAGTTGTGGGAATGTTGGATAATATAAGGATTGGTTTTATAGATTGTTTACATCAAGTGGATCAAATTTATCTCTAATATCACAAGATTTTTTTTCTCTTACATTCTCATTTGTTATTTTTTATTATAAATTATTAGATATAGGGTTTGAATGCATTCCATTACTATCATTTTATACTGATTGAAAAGTATTTTTCATTGTTGTAAATACATTATTGAATGTCAATATAATGGAATAAATGATCATAAAAATCAACCATATTCTTGTTATATGAAAACCTTTTAAAATATAATTTTTATCATAAAGACAAATCTTAAATGCAATTTGTTTTAATGTCAATTTTAGTTGAAATAAATTTATCCATTATTTATTATGGCATTGTTGAATATCTAAATTCAATGGAATAAATACAAAATTAATTATTTTCCTTTCGATTTGAAACCCTGATCAAAACTAATTTTTACTCACACGGGCAAGATAAAAAATGTTTGTTTATTTGTTTTTGATGCATGTGATCCATTGATTTATTGTTGAATGAATGCATGTGTTATCATATCCAAATATATTCAAAACTTACAAAAAAACAACAAAACAATAATTCTCCTCTAATTTATTAAAGTACCAAAATATTGTTCATATATTCTAGAGCCAACAAAGGCCCCTTATATGGAACAATTTACAATGAACTAATTGAGTGAGATCTAGTTCTACAAGACTTGGTAGATATAGACTTTAGAGATATTTTTGGATATATTTTTAGGAGAGTTTGGATAGTCCCCATCCATCCTAAGTTGGTTTGACAAACAAAACCCATTAACATAACTGATGATTGATATTATAATAAATGAAAAATAATGGTACTTATCTAGATTATTATGCACATTTAGATTTGATATGGAATAGGATAAAAATAAACTAGATTTAGATTCTAGATCAGTCATCATATTCTATAAATTTGACATATGTGACCTTTGACACTTTTGTCAACCTTAGATGGTTGAATCAATGCTTCTATATAACTTGGATGTAGGTGTCTTATACATAATAGCTATTAGATTTGGATGCAACCACCTAGGATAATATTTATTTTATGTCACCTTTGATTTGGTGTGCTAAGATCTGGATAATAGGTTGTCACTCCTTGTCAAATAGATAAAACCTTAATTTTTCATCTTCATAGTGACTATGGAAAAAATAGGTTAGTGGGATTATTGTGTCTAGCTAAACCCAAATACCCCTCTATCAGTGGGTGTTACCTATATAGCCACTAATTTTAAGAGGGATTCATACTAATATAGTTATCCCATAATGTGTTAGGTTGTGTGTGCACAAGGGTATAATATGTGGAAAACAAGTACAATAATGACCTAGATTGTAACTTGGAAAATATGACTCATGGCATTCTCCTTTAATAGTTTAGACCTGTAGATGTTTCTTCCCTATGATCAATATTAAAATAGGATAAAGTATTGAAACTTTAATCACATGAATGCTTGATTAAATGATTTTTGTAAGTTACCTTGTGAGTTGTTAGGCATGTGCCAGGTGAGGAATGAATTAGGATTGATCATATATTCATACTAATAATTTTGAATAATATATCACATTAAAGAAGTTAGGCTAACCATATGAATATGTTTCATTTTTAAATTATATGACTCTAGGGAACTGGACACTTGCATTAGAATAGGGCACTTGCATCAATATAGGCATCTGATTGGTACATAGTTGTTATAATAACTAAGAAATAGGCATAAGTATAGAACTTGTAGAGATATAAGATCAATAAGTTTATAGTGTTATGAGTATGATAAATTTTTTGAGTGATCAAAATAACATTGGTCAGATTAAGAGATAAGCAATAGGTGCAAAGAGAGTAAATGTGAGCATTTCGATAGCGGGAAATGTCTAAAACTGAGAGGAACAACTAAGGTATATATTTTACAAGTGTATAAGACCAAGGTGATATATAATTTATAAATAGTGTCTATAAGGAGGTGTGATCCAAAAATGGATATTTTTATTTATCCAATGGTATTAACTAATTCCACTATGCCCAAATGTACGTAACATGCTTTTGAGACACTTATGTAAGACACTTCATGCTCAAGACATCAATTAAAAGATATAAAATAGTGTGGGGATGATCATATCACCTTCACATTGATGACACAAGTATTTCTTGGCTCTCTAACTTTATGGTTTCTATTAAGGATGAAACCGCACTAGTTTGCAGAATGATAGTGTTAAAATCAACACATTCTATAGGGTGAAGTTTCATAACTACCCTATTCTAAGTAAAGAATATGTCAATGCTATAATTTTTAGGTGGCAGTTGCATAACCACCCTAGAGGTTCTATAACCACATATATGGATATTATGGTAGATTTTTTACCATTCAAAATGTGCAAAAAATGAATGGTTTAAAACATTCCTTGTCCTCACGGTGGTTCATTTTAGTTCCTTGTAGATCTCCATGGTTGAGAGGGCATATACATGGGTCATGATAAGTAAGAGAACAAATTATATAGGTAATGAGTATTAATTAAATTAGATTCACATAATTTTTGCTGAGATTGAGTCTTGGTTCTAGTTTGTTCATTGTTTTTAGCTATATATGATTTGTTTAGGTTGATGGAAATTATGAGAAGGGTCTTGTAAGTGTAGAACATAGTTTTTATATAAGTTTGGATAGAATTTTATTAAGTATTATTTACATAAAGATAATTTGTTAATAACATGTATACTTTGTAGATCATAGTGGAAGGGGAGTGTGTTCACTCACTCGCTATATTTTTTTGACACATTGGGTTTTTACAAGGTAACTTGGATGCCAAATGTGTTTTATTACGAATTTGATATTTTTTTTAATTAATTACAATACTCATTTTTTTAGCTTAGTCTTAGACCTATATTATGGCCTATTTTTATCATTTTATAGCTTTTATGCACATCTAGCCCTTACCCAGATATAACAAAAGTCACATTGAGCCATCATCTAGGTATCCCCAATCCTTTTTCACATGTTCTAGCCACTTGTATAATAGTGCATCTCTATAATTCTATAGTGAAGTGCACTATTAGAAAAGGGAACAATTATATTGATTGTTAGATTCCTTTTCTCCCAATGGATATATTTACACTCCCTAAAGCATCTTAGGGTTGGTATAGACTCATTTCATGTCTAAAAAAGAATCATAACACTATATAAAGATCATTCTCTTTAATTTATCCATTATATGGAAATTATCATGAATAAGATCAAAAATAATTTTGAAAATTAAGGTTACTGATCCTTATTTTTGCATATATCCATCGACAACATCCTAGATCTCAATTTTACTTAGGTTTCTAGTCTCAATTTACACTCAAAGCATTAAAATTGGCATAATACTCATGCACATTAGCATCACTCTCACTTACACCAAAACTTAGATTGGGATAACTACATCGGTCTTGATCCCCTTCAAGGTATAGGTATGTAAGCAACACTCAACACATGGGGTGTTTGGGTCATGCCCAACCTACCCTATTAATGCCACTCTTATTCCACTTATGTTCATGAAAACCATAACAAACATGGAGGTTTATGGTTTACTAGTGAAATCAATCAAAGCATAAAGTAGATTATGATTTAGGTCTTAATCATATATGCACATGCTTCCTGAAATAGAACAAAAGTCAATTTATAATTTCACTACTTCACCTACACATGGTCATTATTGCAGCATAAAAGGTCAATAACACAATGTGTTATTGAAAAAGAAGGCTACATTATTATCTGAATAGGGTTATGAAACATGTTCTCTATTGATGACATTCTTCCTTGTCCCTACATCACTTCCCTGCCTACCACTTTTTTTATCTTTGTCATATTTTATAGCTAAGTACATCTTTTATAATTCATTTTTATTTATAAAATATTAAAAAAAATCAATTATTATGCAAATAATTAGTTATTGATACTTTAGTATTTTATTCCCTGATTTATTTTTCACCTCTTTATTAACCTTAGGGTTATATTCCATAATCCTAAAATAGTTAAATCATTTGGTGAATGCAACTTAATTTAAATAGTGTAAAAAACCTAGCCATAGATGCCATTAGGGTTTATATTATTTTGTTTCCTATTTTTTATGTATGTGTTAGGGTTTTTAGACTTGATATGTTCTACCCTAGAAACCATCTTCTAAGTTTCATTGCCAACTCTCATGAATAAAGAATTTTTTTTCCTCCTTATCTCCAAGAGGGTGATATCTACTTTCCCTCTAACTAGGTATGTTCTATCATTCCTCAAAGAGGTGAGGTAGCCTAAACTATTATTTAAAATTTATATACTCAACCTATCCATCCTACAAACCATTTCATTCCCATATCTCCCACTCAAGATGTGTGTTTGCATGTTCAATAAAAAATAATTAGGGTTTGCACTTGTGATACTTTAAGGGATGAAATCATCAATATGAGCAAGATAATTTAATAATTATAGAATCAAAATTAGTTATTAAGTCAAAAGGTAAAATTATTGGTAAATTATATTACATATACAAAATCTTTAGAATATGCTAATGTTCATCATGTATATGCATCTACACCTTGAAAAGTTGTGCCTAACACTATTTCATATCTAAATCATAAAGTACAACATAATGTATCTATCATAAGTGATTAAAAAATATTAAAAGGGTTTAATAAGAGTTAAAGTAAGGTACTAAGGAAAATTATTAATAATAATTTAATCAAACTACCTCCTCTACACCCAACAAGGAGATCTAGATACTATTGTGCATACCATAGAATCAATGGTCATCACACAAATTCATGTTTGGCATTGAAAAATTATATACAATAAATGATTGGTAATAAGGACCCTATACAATACAAATCAATTAAGTAATCCATAGTGATATAGGAACATATTTAAAAAGGATCAAATTCATAAACAATGCAACAATGGTTACCAAAGGCCAACTTGGAGAAAGGAAAAGTACAAAAAACATATGTAAAACAAGTAAAAGATGCAAATATACCTCTCCAAAATGAGGCTCAACTTTGAAATTAGTATGGGGTTGGTAAAAAATATTTATATAAATTTAATTATCAAGGTCAAGGGTTGGGAAAGCATGCTCTAGACATCACTACTCTTAATCTAGTAGTTGATAATGTTGGTCAACAAGTTTTGGGATTTATGGAACATACTAAGGCAAATCATTCACAGATAAAGTTTATGAAGGCAAAAGATCCACATGTAAAATTAATGTTACAAAAAGATAAAGAATATGAGTTGCACATTTAGAATCAAGCTAGACAAACAACCATTCTCAAAAGAGGGTTTCTAAAAATAGATTATTCAAAGTAAGAAATACGTACAAAAGATACATATTCAAAGGTCAATGTAAAGGGGACATTTAAAATCCCCCCCTCATATTAAAATCCTTTCACTATCACAACTTATATAGATGGAAATTAATGCACAAATTTTAAGATCATGTATTAGCAACCAATCAAATTTTGTTCACTATCATTTCTTGGTTCTCTTGTAAAGGACTCTACACATAATTATACAACACATGTTTCTATCTCATGCTTGGGGTCACTTCAATTAAAAGTTTCATATTCCTCAAAATAATGTTCTCTCACTTTTTGTGTTATTACAAATTCAAGTGATGTCTTTGGAAGTTCATGGTTAACAATAATCAGAGAAACACTTGAAAAAAACAAAGGTTGCATCTCCTTTTTACATGAGAGTGCAATGATTATAGATCATAGAGAGGATACAATTTGTTCCCAACAAGAGCTACAAAATAAAGATATACTTACAATGGATACAATTTTAGATGGAAAGATCCCAATCAATAATATAGACATTACTATTCAAAATGAATAAGATGATTCAAACAACATAGATTATTATGGTACAAACCATTAAAAAAATGAATATGCCGCATATGTTACATAGAGGCATCCAATTAATGACATGTTAGTATTATATCACTATTCCTCACCAATACATAGATTATTATCCTAACACTTGTAAATAGTTTCATTTTCATTCCAGTATTACTTATACATAGTCTCTCTTTCATGTTACTTGTACATATTATATATTATACTCATAAAACACAAAAAATATAATATGTTCAGAAATACAAATTTTTTTAAATATTGTTTATAAAATACAAATTTTAGATTATATACATTTCCATGTTTACATTCCTTCTATTGTCTAGGTACTAAATATGCTATCTATGTTAGTGTAGTTGGTTTTATAATACATACATGCTTCACTTATTCCATTCGAGAATTCAAAAATTACTACAAGACTCAAGTCCTTGCAAAGATCCAAATTTTATACTATCTACCCATTGTGGGCATATACACATACACATCGATTCAACATTGATATATTAACCCATTGGGGGCATCATACACACAAATTATGATTTGTTAGGTTATATCTTTCTATACTTCATATCACATATTTAAAATTGATCATATCTTGATATTGATCATCCTATATTACATTGATTTTCTTAGACTATTATTATTATTATTATAAACTCAACTTGTGTACATCTTTGCTCTTTTACAGATTTGTATCTCATTATGCATACTTTCATTTCTAGCTTTACCTGGTATAACTTTGATCGTGTCTCTTTACTTATACATTTACTCAAGGACATTTGAATATGTCATTGTCTTTTCATTTATTTTAAAATTTGGACATGTGCCCATGTCCTTTTTTATGCTTCTTGATTGTGTATGTGGATATTTGAACATGTCCTTCCATGTGTCTCTAAGTCAAACTTGCATGTTATTTTGAATATATGGACATTTGAACATGTTCTTGTATGTTTTTTTCTTAGAATTAGTGATATGTGCCCATGTCCATTGTATCATGGCCCCTTTCCCTACTTTTCATGCCACATGTGTTTGTGTGTATGCTTTCATGTATGCATCATGTCCATGTCACTTAGCTCTTGAGTTTTACTTTCACATCTAATTTTAAATGCCATGAGGACCTCATACATCTCCTCTTCCTTCTTGGGTGCATTTATAGACATCATGCTCCATACTTCCAAGTAGTTCACTTAGATTATATTTATAATTACTTTTCATATATACATTCACATTGTTATATCTATCTTGAAAACCTTGTGAATGCTAAATATAACATACATCATACATTGTCACCTTATGCTCAATCTCTTTTACATTTTGATGTCATGTATACATATTATATTGGTTTATCATGTAGATATCATATATTTTCAGTATAACACACATGATGCATAGCTTTTATTTTGAAGACAATTATTATAGAGCTTTAACAACTTCCCTTAAAATAAGGGGCATTGATAGGGGATTATCACATAGATTAGGTAATCTTAGTGCACTCAAAACATAATTTTCAAGATGTAGATAGATTAAAAAGCTCAGACTTAGGAAAATATAGTGAAATATAGCCATACATAGATTAGTCTCAGTTTTTATTAGAACTAACACTTGTAGACAATAATGTAATAAATCACAAGGAGAATAATATGATATAATACACCTATCACATTATCAAATAGTAGCCTCAAAAATAAAAAATTATAAATATTTTAGAAAGGTATAATAGGTATAGTTTAGATTTGCACAATCTCAGTCAAAGATTATCAGATATGCTCATTATATACTCATTTTTTACATAGAATTACATAGGTTGCTTAGATAGGGTGCATCATATATGACATGATCACTCTCATTTTAGTTTTAGATATACAAAGACACATATTACTATGACTCAGTCTAGAATCCATATACATAGATATTAGAATTGGGGGCATGTGCATGACACATTATTTTCATATGCTTAGTTTTTCATCAATTATCTTAGATGGAATGACAACCCCATGTAATTATTTACATTGTATACTCTAGAAACCATATGCACCAATAGTGCACCATGATTACACTATATTGATGCCTTGTTCCATCTAAAATGATTAAAATTATCGAGTGGACAAGAGCCATTTTACATTCTTAAGTTCCCAAGTGGTCCTTGAGTCCTTTTACATTTTAAAATTCTTGAGTGGTCCCTAAGTTCTTTCACATTTCAAAATTCTTGAGTGGCCTAGAATCATATTTTATAGCTTCATAAAATCACATAGTTTTAATTTTAACTTATTCTACTACACATTGGTAGGAATTGATGGAGTCATAGCCTACTTGGGTTCTTAAGCTACACATATAAGAGGGTTGGATATGTCATCAATCTAATCCAGGTTATTCATAGATTATGATCCACCAAATAGGGGTGGGAAATGATGGCATTTAGGTAAGGTTGAGTTCTTGATCCACCCACACATGGGGATTGGCCAAATCATCAACCCAATCTAAGATATTCACTATTTTATCATAATATAAATTCACACACATGATTTACCTAGGTTATTACATTGGTTTGTGTACCTAGTGAGGTGTATTCATTCCTTTTCTCTCTCACACATCTCTTTACTTAGTTTTATCTTTGATTTTGATATTTATTAAGGATTGATTCATACATGTTTCATTTATAGGACACACAACGGAGCAAAGTTCGTAGACTCAGACCCACATTCATAGGCTAAGCCTCATAGGTAAGTCTAGGTATGTTTTCATTCCTTTATCCTAGCCATTTAATTTTACTAAATCTATATGATAAAGGTGGGGAAATGTCATAATATAAAATGTTCTTTAATGTAATGAGTGTCACTTGAGACCACTTTATCCTTAGCTTAGTCCTAGACCTATCTTAGGGCCTCTTTTGATACTTTATAGATTTTATGCACTTCTAACCCTTGCTTAGATATACCAAGAGCTGAATTAAGCCATCACCTAGGCATTCCTAATCTTTTTTCACATGTTCTGGCCACTCGGATAATAGTGCAACCCTATTAGTCTATAACATAGTGAGCTATTGGCAAAAGGAGAAATGTTATTGACCCTTAGCTTTCTTTTCCCCTAATGTATATATTTACACTCCCTAAAGCATCTTAGGTTTAACCTAAACTCATTTCATGTCTCAAAAAACATTAAAACACTATATAAAGACCACTCATGTATTTATCCCTTAGATGGAAATTCTCATGAATAGGCTCAAAAAAATTATGCAAATTAAGGTTATTCATCCCAACTTATACATAAATCCATCTACGATAACCTAGAGCTCAATTTTAATCATGTCTCTAGTCTCAATTCACACTTAAAGCATTCAAATTGGCATACATAACCATGCATACTAGCATCAATCTCACTTGCACTAGCACTTAGATTGAGAGAACTACATCAAGATTGATCCCCTTTCGAGGTATTGGTATGTAGGCAATGCTTAATACATGTAGTATTTAGGCCATGCCTAACTTACCCTAAGAATGCCACTCTTCTTCCACTTATGTTTATCAAAACCCTAAAAATCATGTAGGCTTAGGGTTTCATAGTAAAATTAGTCAAAACACATAATCGATGAGGATCAAGGTCTCAATCAAATAAACATAGGATTACTAAAATAAAATAAAGGTCTATTCATAATTTCATTGCTTTACCTACATAGATTCATTAACACACAAAAAAGGTCAATAACACAATGTGCTATTAGAAAAGAGGGCCACACTATTTTTAGAAGAGGGTTTTGACACCTATTCTCAACTAACAACACTCTGCCCTACTCTTGCATCACTTCCCTGCCTACAATCTATCTATCTCAGTCATATTTTATAACTAAGTACAACCTTAATAATTCATTGATATTTATAAAATATTCAAATAAACCAATTATTGTGAAAATTAGTGGCTGTTGATATGGTAGTATTTTATTCCTTAATTTATTACTCGGCTCTTTATCAACCTTAGGATTACATTTCATAATCCTAAAAATAGATAAATCATTTGCATACAACAATCTTAAAATCTATTATTAGCAAACTATTAGTTTTGTATCTGTGTTGATAAAGCTAAGAGTGGAATATCTACCTAGTTTACAGATCATAAATAAAAATTATAGGTTCAATATCACATGTTAAGTTTCCACCATGTTTATAATTATTTCCAAGCCAATAAATATTCATATGATAACATGGTAAATTCCACCCCTCAGTAAATTTGTCTCATATGTCACTAATGGCTCTTAGAAAAGGCTATAAAAAGAGAAATGCCAAAAACATAAGTTAACCTTCAAACTAAACAATATGGAAATTATTCTTACATACATTCTCATCAATATGTTCATTTATACTTTATTATTTTGAACCAAATGTAATAAGTTTTCTTTAACATATAAGACATTCATTACCTTTTTCACATTCTAAATCATATTAAAGTATTTTTATCATGTTAGGGGAATAAGAAGTCACTATCCTTCAATTTTTCAATAGGTTTTAAACCTGTAGTGGCCTCCATTAGAATTATATATTCACCTAATAATCTACATCTTTAAAATACAATAATTTGTTTAGTTTTCTTTTCTTATTTTGAATTGAATGTAACAAAATTTATCTAAAATGTAAAACATCAATCATATTTTACACATTCTCAATCATATTCAAGTATTTATCATGTGCTCAAGGGAATAAAAACATTTTTGATTTAAATGGCCAATAGGTTTTAAACCTTAGTGGATGCATCAAAACTATAGGTTCAATATCATGTGTTGAGTTTCCACCATGGTTATAATTATTTCTTGGCTAAGAAATATTCATATAAAAACATGGTAAATGCTACCCCTCAATTTTTTTTTCTTAGACATAGCTAAATACTCTTATCAAATGCTATAAAAATAGAAATGATATAAAAAAATATTGGATTTCAAAATAGATAATATCGTAATTCTTCTTATGTACATTTTGAGCAATATGCTTAGTTTTCTTTTCTTATTTGAACTAAATATAATAGATTTTATCTAAAATGTAATAAATCTATTTTATTTTGCACATTCTCAATCATATTAAAGTATAATTGGCATGTTCATGGGAATAATAAGTCATTCTCCTTTAGTTGGTCAATAGGTTTAAAACCTATAATGGCCTGCATCAAAACTATTTATTCACTTGTCAATATATTAAGATTGAAAATGCAACAATCTGTTTTGTTTATTATTATTATTTTGAAATGAATGCAGTAATTTTTATTTTTAATGTAAAAAATCTATCATATTTTCCACATTATCAGTCATATTCAAGTCTTTGTGGCATGCTTAGGAGAATAAGAACAATTTCTTCAACTAGGCAATATGTTTTAAACCTATAGTTTCCTACATCAAAATTATAGGTTCAATATCATGTGTTGAGTTTACACCATGGCTATAATTATTTCTATGCTAATAAATATCCATATAATAACATGGTAATTCTACTTACATACATTCTAAGTAATTTTTTAAGATTTCATTTCTTATTTTGAACCAAATGTAAAAAAATTACTTTGACACTTAATAATATATTATTTTTTTGACATTATCAATCATATTCAAGTCTTTTTGGCATGGTAAGGGTAATAATAAGTCATTTTATTTCAGTTTTTCAATAAGTTCTAAACCTATAGTGGTTTGCATTAAAACTATATATGGACATGATAATCTACTCAGATTGAAAATGAAATAATCTTTTCAATTTGACTTTATTATTTAGAGCCTAATACAACAAAGTTTTATCTAAAATTTAAGCCTCATGAAAATGATGAAGTAAAAATTTGTAAAATGAGAAATTGGTATTTTTCATTCCAAAGTTAAATCTAAATGTACTGCTACTAACATTAAAACTCAAAATCGACCCTGCACTACTTGAAAATATGGGAGCTTTGGAATTGGGTGTGGACATCCAATAGGTTTTGAAAAAATAGTGGTCTGCATCAAAACTATGAGTTCAATATCATGTGTTGAGTTTCCACTACAATTATACTTTTTTTCATGCTATATTTTTTCACATGACAAAATGGTAAATATTACCCCTCAACAAATTTGTCTTAGACATATATAAATAATTTAGCAAAGGATATAAGAATATAAATACTAGATTAAAAATTTAAACTTCAAATTAGACAATATCCCCCTTTTATATCACTCACAAAGGATGGTAGCATAATAGTTGCTATTGCATCCCCTTTTTTATAATTTTTTATTAGACTAATTTTTGTAATTGATAATCTTATTTTGTCTAATTATTATCATTAAGTTTATAAGGACTACCATTTTTTTGAATATCCAATTTTATTTTTTTATTTTATGTCCTCCAAAAACTTTTTTTTGCATTTGTTTCAATAATTTTTTTACAAGCCAACATTTTTTAAAGCACAAATTTCATCATGTTGTCTTATTTCATTAAAAACTTTAACATGTAAATTTATTTTCATCAACTATATGGAATCAATAATTTCATAAAAATGAATTTTCTAAGATTTTTTTTACATTTCCTATTGCATCCCCCTTCCAGTCCATATTTATTATGAATATATAATCACTTTAAAATGACACTTGAGTGCTACTTAATACCACTTATCCTTAACTTAGCCATAGACCTATCCTAAGGCCTATTTTGACACTTATCTAGCCTTCGTGTAGGCCATAGGCATCCCTAGTCATCCTTAAATAAGTCCTAGACCCTTATTCTTGCATCCTAACCCTTTATGCCTTAGGTTTTACCACCTAGACACTAGCATCCTAATAGGGATAGTAGTGTCATATGGTGCTAATGTCCCAATTTTGGCACTACTATCCTTTCCTTTATTTTTACACAAATGAATATATTTTCAAATATTACACCTCTTAGGGTCAGCCTAGACCTATTTTAGCACTCACACAAGCGCCATAATAGTATATACACACATATTCTATCCCTCTAACCACTAGATGTAAACAAGATGCAAATTAAACATAGAAACTTTGAACAAGTTGTACACAATTAAGGTTATCAATCCCTATTCTGCCCTACTTCTGCATACTAACATATAAAACATTCTTAAAATCAGATTACTTAGATTTATAGTCTCAAACACATTCAAAAAAATTAGGTCTATAATAATACTATATTCACTTATACTTGTACTAACACTTAGGTGGGGAAAACTACATCAGGCTTGATCCCTCTTTGGAGTATTGGTATGCAGTTAAATCTCATCACATCAAGGCATTGAGGATGTCTATAGTACTCACTAGAAAACATACTTTACTTCTTGTATCAACTAGATGCCCTAGAAACATGGAAGATTAAGGGTTAGTAATAAAATGAGTGAAAATAGGTCATCTATAAGGTTTTTGAAATCATGCATGTAAGAATAGGTTTGACAAACCTAGACATAGGTATACACAAAATCTTGGAATAGTCTTACATAGAGGACAATATCACTAAAATAGGGATACTAGTGCCATATGGTATTAATATCCAATCAGGGTGATACTATCTAGAAAGGGTTTCAACACTTGGATCCTATTTTTGACCCCAGACCAAACTCTACTGCAGTTTTCAATCTCTAAATCATCTATCTCAATTGTTTTCTAGCTAAGTTAATATTTACATTATTTATTTCTTTTTTTAGAATTATCAAATTAAGTCAATTATGTAACATATAAATGGTTTTATTTATTGCATGTTTATACCCCGATTTACTATACTTAGTTCTTTAAAAACATAGGATTTACATTTATCTAAGTCCTAAATGGTTAAAACAAAAGATTGTTTTTCATTGACAAACTTATTTTAAACTTTCATAGTCCATTAAAATTGAATCTAATGATTTTGATATAATTGTGTGTGTTTTTAACATGAAGTGTTTTGGATCACCAACTGTGATCCATCCTTAACAAAAATAAAATATAATATGATGTTTTTGGTATTAATTATGTGTGTTTTTAACTCAACATGTTTCAAATCATGATCGGTGATCTGAAACATGTTGAGTTAAAACCACACATAGTTATACCAAAAACATCAGATTCTATTTTATGTAGTTATTGTTATAAATATATGTAGTCCATAATTTTTTTAAAAAACCAATATTTTATATCACTAGTAAACCCAGTTCTAAAATTAATTGGGGTGGAAAAAATTTAAATGAGTCCATAATATACTTAAGGATATTATAATCACCCCAAATTAAATTCAAAATTCAAAATATTTGAACTAAAGAAAAAAGTTGGAACATACCCTATCTATGCACAATTTTATTATTTTCTATAATTGTTAGATGTCATAGTTAGAAGTCCACATGCATTATTTATAGGGAAATGCTGATTAAATAGATATCAAAATATTATTTTTTGAGATGTTTTAGTCATAAGTTCCCAAAAGTATTAGTTTTTAAATATTTTGAGGAAGACATTAACTTTATAACCAAAATTATATTTTATTTTTATTATATACAAACACATTTTAGTTTATATGATATAACAAACACATTAATTATTTCAAAAAATGTATGAATGATATTTTGTTCAATTTCAATGTGACGATTGTAGGATATGAAATACATGTCAATGATAAAAATGCTCTTAGACCCTTTGAAATAATAAATTAGGAATCAATCCTAAATAATAAAAAAATGATAATTGAGATGACCCATCATGACACATAAGGGTTATGGTCATCCTAGTTGATTAGAGTAGTTTACAACTATTCTCATTGAAAAAATCATGAGTGAACCAAACTTTGACCAATTCCCTTTATCTAGATAGGTGATACAATAGTATTATACCATACCATAAGTGTGTATATATAGAATAAATTTTTTAATGCTACTAATCAAGGTTATCCATCCCAATCATGATTGGGAGGGATCCAAACTAATGAGGGGGAAAACATTTTCCTTATACATGATTGGGAGTGTTTCCAATCATGAATAGGGAAAAATATTCCCCTTGCCATGTTCAAGATCTGTCCCAATCATGGATCTAATTTTATATGGTTGGGTTCTAACCATAGAGAAAGAATAGATAGGCATATACCATGATCAAGATCCTTTCAAACCTTAGATTTATCCTTTCAAGGGTTAGGAGGGCTCTCAGAGAGTGTAAATTTTTCCTTATCCATGGTTGGGAGCCATCCCAAACATGGAGAGGATAACTACATGTTTGGGAGGGTTGTCAAACATAGTAAGGGATATTATTTTCACTCTTCCTATCATGATCCCTCCCAATTATGGATAACCCACTCTATGGTTTGGAGGGATTCCAACCATGGTGAGGGAAAAATGTTTCCCTCTCCATTTTTGAGAGTGATCTCAACTATGGTAAGTGTAAAATTTTTCCCTTTCCATGGCTAGGAGGGATCCAAACCATGGTGAGGGAAAAATTTAACCTCATCCATGGTTGGGAGGGATCCCAACCATGGAGAAGGAATTTTTTTCCCTCATCATGGTCGAGATCCATATTAACCATGATGAGAAAAATTTTCTCACCATTGTTGGGATCCCTCCCAACCATGGAGAGGATAAAATTTATATTATCCTCACCATTATTGCAAGCCCTCCCAAACCCTTCTAGCCATGTAGAGGATAAAATTTTCCCTCTCCATAGTTTGGAGTCCTCTAAACCATAAAGAGAAGAATTTTTTGTCCTCTTCATGGTTACGAGGGCTCCCAACCATGTTAAGATTTTTTTCTCACACAAAATTTTACCTCTCCATTGTTGGGAGGGTTCCCAACCATGATGAGGATAAAATTTTCCCTCTCCATGGTTGAGATCCCTCCAAACCATAGGTTGGAAAATTTTATTCTCTCCATGGTTGGAAGGGCTCCCAGATGAGGTGAAATGTTTTTTATCTAATGGTTTGAAGGGATTATAACCATGATAAGGACAAAATTTTCCCTCCCCATGGTTTGGAGTTTTACCAACCATGGAGAGGGTAAATTTTATCCTCAAAAAGGTTGGGATCCCTACTAACCATAAATGGAAAAAATCCTCTCCATGTTTGGGAGGGATCCCGACCATGGAAAGGAAAAAAATTTTGGCTCTCCATGGTTTGGAGGGTTCATTACCATGGTGAGGAAAATAAAATATCACCATAGTTGGGATCCCTCCCAAATATGAAAATATTTGTCCTCTCCATGTTTTGGATAGATCCCAACCTTGGTGATAATTCATTTTCCTCACCATGGTTGAAAGCCCTCCTGACCATGGAGAGGGAAAATTGTCCTCTCCATGGTTGGTATGGATAAAAACCATGGAAGGAATTTTATTTTATCACCATGGAGAGGATAAATTTTTGTCTCCATGGTTGGTTGGGGTCTTTGAAAATAAATCTCACCATATTTGGGAGCCATCCCAACCCTAGTGGAAAAAAGTATTACCCTGATTGGGAGGGCTCCCACTGATGAGAGAAAATATAACTCAACATGGTTTGGAGAATTACCAATGATGGATATGACATAAATTTATTTGATCCATAGTTTTTATTGCTCCCAACATGAGAATTTTTTTTATCACCATGGTTGGGAACCCTCCTAACAATAGAGAGGGGAAAAAATATTGGAAGAGAAATTTTTATCCTCTCTATGGGTGGGATGGATCCAAACCATGTTGATAAATTAATTTTTATCACCATGATTTGGATTCCTCAAAATCATTAGAGGGTATTTTTTTTCCTTGTCATCATTTTGAGGGCTCCCAATGATGGTGAGAAAATATATCCCCATGGTTGGGAACCCTCCCAACCATGAAAAGGGTAACTTTTGTCCTTTCCATTATTTAGATGGATCCCAACCATGGTAAGAAAAAAATATCACAATGGTTTGGATCCCTCCAGACCATGGATATGTAAAATTTTACCCTCTTAAAAAATAAAATATTTTCCTTTCTATGGTTAGGAGGGCTCCCATCCATGGTGAGGATAAATACTTTTTTTTTTCTCACTATGGTTGGGATCCTTCCAAATCATGGAGAGGACAAAAAATTATTTTATCCTATCAATGTTTGGGATCCCTCCAAGCCATTATAAGAAAAAAAATCTCAAAATGGTTTAGATCCCTATCAATCAAGGTGAGAATAAAAAAAATCTCACCATGGTTTGGAATCCTAACCATGGTGATAAGAAAATAATTCACATTAAGGTTTGGATCCCTCCTAATCATGATGAGAAAAAATAAAATATCCCCATGGTTTGGATCCCTCCCAATAATAATGGGGGCAAAAGTTCTCCCTCACCATGGTTGTGAACCCTCTTAATCATGGGGATGTTAAAAGATTTGATACCTTAAATGTGAAAAGGAAAAAAATATCCATTCACATCGAATGTTAACATTTTCCTTCCACATGAGAAGGCAAACATTTTTTATGCCATTTTCATGTTTAGGACCTACAAGGTCACACCATTTACAGCTTTTTATACAATAATTTCTCATAAAAGTCAATTTACAATCATTGTTCACAACTCCTTATAATATCTTTTTATGACCTTTTCATGTTTAGGACTAACTTTGTATACATCATATCATAAAATATAATTTTAAATCATTGTACATAAGTCCTAATTTTATAAAATAATACACAATATATCATTGATAATTATAACATATCTCAAGTATTTTTTTTTGAATTATTTTCTATAGAAATGATTGTTGTGGTCTTAATTTACACCCTTGGAAGGGGTTCTTCAAGATCCCTCCAAATAAGCCACAAAATGGGAACAACCTTAGGTTTTGGGTACCCTATAATTAGGTTAAACCTTCAAAGAGGTATGGTTCCATTAGATCTATCACCTAAACTAATTTCTTGCTTAGAAAAGGGAGAAAAACTAATAATAATTCATGGAAACATGTAAAAGAATGTGATGCACCAATGTTTTGGACCATTAAAATTTAAAAAAACACATTATCAAACACTTTCAAGCCTATAAATATCACTTCACTCACTCTTTGATCAGCATTCACATAAGTATTTCAAAAAAAGGCATGAACTAGCTATCAATCTAACATGGGAGGGAAGATCTCATGTCTTTTCCACTTTAAAACCAATCAAAAAACTATATATTATGGTTAGAATGACCTGTGAAAGATAAAAAAACTTCATAAAGGTGAGGAAACTTAGATAGAGGTGAAGGAAATTAGACATTCACTTAACCACATAAATGAATTCATGAAACACACTTCAATTCTTATCTTGCAAATGGAGGAATTTAATCTTTTATTGTATCAAATAGGTGTTAGAGTTCAAAAATTGGCATAGCCTAGGCATGCCAAAAGCATAAGAGTCATTTTTCCTGGGGGAGAAATGGGAGATATATAAGAAAGGGGAAGAGAGAGGGGGATAAAGCAAAAAAAAATCAATAAATGAGGCCCAACCACTTTTTGATCGATTAACATTAATCCTAACTCTAACTATTAACTTTTATTAGCTCCAAAAATATTTCAAACCCTCTCATTGGATTAGAAACATAGTTTAAGACAATAACTATTTGAGTATGATGATTCACGATCCATTTAAAAGGGAAAAGTCCCCAAAATCTTTTAAACTTCATTGAATGATCCACTTGCCTTTCTCAACCTCCAAACTCTCCATCTTCTTTATGAGTTTGTCACACCATGCTTCACCTTGATATGCTATTTACATTATCAAACATTCACTTGAACTCATTCACAGGTGTCCCTTCTAATATTCATTTCATAGTCATAACTCTACCACTATTCCAAACCCTAAACATAGGTCCACTATAGATGAAAACCAATCCCTTTATTGGTTTTTATATAGCCATAATTTCAATGAAGATCCATAGGATACCTAGTCTCCTAATCATGAAAAAGATGTAAAAATTATGTCTGAGGGATTTTGAGAGGTCTAGCTGAGATTTAATGGTGGTATACAAATCTACATGGTTTGCTTCTGGTAACCCAGATCATATTTTGATCTCGTATTTATATGTTTGCATTCTTGGGTGGTGAAATCCTTCAATCTAACATGTTTTATAGAATCTCTTTAGGTTTCTTATTTAATTTTAAAACCTAACCATTATCACCTCAAACATGTGTATTCATCTCATGCCTCTGGAACTTGATCAAATTTTCTCTATCAATCTCCTTAGGAGTCTCATGGTTTGACCTTCATCTTTGGCCATCAATAGTTGATCTAATTTATAGATTATACCACTTAGTGGCTATGCATTATTTTTTTGGACCCCACTATCAATATCCATTTGATTAACACTCTTACACCACATGGCAGCCTTGTGTGCAATGTAGGCTCATTGACCTCTTGAATTGATTCACACCATTGATCCCATCTGCATGGTTGAACGTACTCTATCAATCTTTGATTTTCATGATAAAATATGCAATATTGATATATTAATTCATCATGATTATGAAACTTATCATAACTAAGTTTAATCTCAAGATATACTGACTAATTTACTTCATGCTCACCGTTAGATCTCTATTTGCATGATTGGATGTGCACTGTTGATCTATCTAGATCCAATGAATTGAGATATCACCCAAGTGTTATTGATATTTGATCCCAAACTCTAAGATTTTGACATTCAATAGCCTTACATTCAATTTCAGATCCTTTAAATATTTTTGAATTTGAATGGCTATTTCTTGTGGCTTTAATTTGACTCCCCGAGCACATCCCACACTACTAGATCATCTTTGAAGGCTTATATCTTGACATAAAAAACACATCAAGACACCAAACTTGTATGGGATGACCTTGGCACAAAATAAATCATTTTAATATAATTATTTAACCTTGGTTGGCTTCCCAAGTATATTTATTAAATACACAACCAAATTAACTTGATCATCCTCGAATGGTGTTTTAAGATAGTCTGGATCCTCTAAATCACTAAATTCACACTTCAAGCTTGCTTAAAGTGTTTCAAAAGATTTCAAGTGAAAAGTGATAGGGTCATGGAATTTGTCTACTCCTTCTACCATCAGATCACTCTCTCAACTAGGACTCTACTTAGCTTCTCACCCTAGATCTAGGAAAAGTTTTATATGTAGGCAAAATTTGGCCAACAATTATGATTTTAATATCATTTAGAAAAATTTACCTTTAAAAAAATTTACTGTAATTTTTATTTTTTTATTTAAATGATTTCAAGGAAAGACCTAAAAATAAAATACCAAAAAATGTTCCTGGTGGGGACAATGAGGCAATAGAATTTAAGTTACCTCCCCTACTTCAATATAGTGAAATTAAAAGATTTAGTGTATTCAATACATGTTATATGAATATAAAATCATGGTTTATAGAAGTTGTTCAACTAAAAAATATTCTCCGTGATATATATTTTCATGTATTAACAAAGTTAAATGAATACACTATCATTGGCATTATTTTTTCATGCACAAAAGGAAAAATTAAAGATGATATTGTATTTCAAATTGAGTCATAGACTAGTACACAACAAGATGAGTCCTTAAGAGAGGTGATATTATCCTACTACAACTTATCACCTAATAGGATGGATATATTAAAAGTTTATATCAAAACACCATGTGCAACATATGTTTTTTTTAATATAATGGATAAATATTGATAAAAGTGGTCTCAAATAGAGTGAAAAATTAGTAAACCTGATTAATAGGACTCTCAAATCAAGACATGAGTCTAAAGATAAAACATCATTAGTGATTCATTTTATGGATATGTTTTATAAAATATTTTTATTTGTAAATAAAGAATAATTACAAAATTTTTAAATAAATCAAATTAAATGTCTTGTATTATCACTCTTTTAAAAAAAAAATCAGCTATTGAAAAGGTAAAGTTAGATGAAGAGGTAAAAATTGAGGAAGAAATAAAAAAGAATGAAGAGACAATCCAAACTTTTAAGGTTTGGTTCATGGAAGTCAAAAATATGTTTTTGAGGTGGATGTTGATACTTGTGACATACCACATCATAAAATAAGTATTCACCTTGTGAAACACTTTTTAATAATATTTTTGATGAATTCCTTCATCATAATGACTAAAGTCTCTATTGGTATTTTTTGTATCAATCCCTTATGTTTATAAAGTGGATGCAGATGGGAAAATGGTTGTGGATGAGAATGGGACACCGATATGGGATAATAGTGTTGAGATTGAAAATTTGGATTAAATGACCTCTCTACCAAATAAAATATACTACATTATTGATAGGTAACATTCTATCCAGGTTGCCTAGAATATTCTCCATAAAAGTAAGTATGATAAATGTATAGAGGTTAAGGAAAATTTGAAGACCATAACTTCCATATTTAAAAATAAACACACATTCATTAATAATTTTTGATGTTTCCAAGAAATATAATGATGCAAATACAAAGCATTATCTATCATCTTTCATTGATACAATCTGATTATCAAGGTTGTATATAAAAAATGGAGCACATTAATTAGATTCAAATTTTGTTTATAGTACATTGATTAAAAGGATGAATTAAAAAATATATGTCAACTTAATGAGAGAAAATAAAAACTATTAATGCCAGAATAAATTTGAACAATGTTTGATAGAGATTTTATAGGTTTTGAATTTGGCACATTACTAGATCTTCACCCAATAGCAGATAAAATGAAAGGAACAACTGATAGCAAACTTGTTTAGATATATAAAATGTCTTAATGACAATGATAAAATAGAAATCATTAATAATTTGGAGCAAGGGGAGGTTTATTTTGTAAAGGTAACTAGAAATGTGTAAATAGAGTTTATTTTACATGGCATAAAGTATAAAAAATAACTACATAGTGCAAAGTTCCAATATTTTAAGGATAATGATAATTCATTTTTAAATGAGAAGGTATCTCAAAAATGTTCTTTTAAAATATATAAGATCAATGATAATGTTGTCAAAAATATTTAGATTTTTAATACAAAATAATTTAAAGGTGGAAAAATAAATAGCCTTACTGAAGATTATAAAAAAAATCCTTAAAAAATATCTTACAAGTGAAAAAATTATAGGAATCGATTTAGAAAGGTTCAAATCCCAGTATAAAGGATCTCCTCTTGTGTCGAGTGTGATGCAAGATGAATTCAGTGTATTTAAATTTTTAATATATGTAAATATGATTATCATAAATATTAATAATTCATAAAGTGAGTTTAAAAATGACCACCTCATAAAAATTACACAACTTATAATTGATATTCTTGGGATAAATAGGTTTTTCATTCTTATAATTAACTGACTTAAATATGTTGATACTATTGAAAAAGCCTTGAAAAAAGTAAACATCGATGAAATTTATTAAAATGAAAGTAAATATGGGATAATATATTTTGGTCCACATGGTAGTTTATATGAATTCATGATGATTACTATTATTGAGTTTCATATTGATGAATTTCCATGGGAAGATATTATTACACAAAAAAAACCATACTCCAGGAAGGTATCTGTGCCAAATGATAATTATAATATTTGGAAAGATTTTCTAAATTTTGAATTAATGTCAATTAAATGGGTTGGGCACCATTTTAGATATGAATTTAGTGATACTTTTTGGAAAAAAATTATATAACAATACAACATTATCTCATTTGATATTGTGCCAATTTTTTTGTTAATATATGCTAGAGTAACATTGACAAGGGTGAGTTTTTAAAAAAAATAGCAATTTGGCATGCATTGTCGAGATAAAGGATTTGGCTTCTTACATGTTAAAATTTTGGAAACATATGGATTAATTCAATGAAGGAATAAGAGAAAATAGTTTATAAATGGTTAATGTCACCATTGATGGTACATTTTATTTTTATTATATATTAAATTAAATTTATTTTATTTAGATTGACATCATACTGATTATTATTACATCTACTCTATTTGTAGACTATGATCTAGATATATTTCAACTTGACCTTTGGATTGAATATTTTTATTAAAATAAGGGTGTAACTTAAAATAATTAATATATATTTATAACAAAATGATAAAAAATCACATTTTCTAATCATGTTTTTATTTGCATTTTAAAAACTAATTTTATACATAGTATATTTCTTTAAACAAAATTGAATTTGAATAAGGGCTAAGATATACAATGGAGCATAGTGAGGAGAATTACCTACATGTTGGAGATGAAAATGACCATGAAGATGAAGATGTGTATGGAAATAATTCACAATATGAGCATTTATTCATTCAGGTATTGACATCAAATTTAAATATTACATTAAAAAATAAAATTATATAATATATTGATGAAAAAAACAAGTTTTTATTTACATTTAATAAATTAGTTGTATAAATTTTATATTTAAATAAATAAAATGAAAATTGCATTAGGACTAATACAAACAATAAAGCATAATGATGAGTACTATCTACATGTTGGATATGTTAATTTATGTGGAGATAACTATGAGCATGACAAGGATTAACAAGATGGACATTAAGGTATTGATATAAAAATTAAATGTTACATTGATAATATTAAATTGCTTTGTCATTATTTTTATCGATAACTGAGAGTTATTAAGTCTCTCATCCATATATTAAATCATAAAAAAATTAAAACATATAAAATGACCATAAAACACAAGGTGAAAAAACAAAGGCAAACATGACCAAACAACCAAGATGAAAACAAAACTATACATATCCAAAAAAGAGGTATACACCACTTTGAATAAAAAACCACCATATAACCATAAACAAAATTGCTTATCCCAAAACTAGCAGAAGAAAAAGTAAAAAAACCAACCTCAGAACATGTTATCACACTTACATATAATAATCCAAGTTTTTATCCATGTGGACACCACTTAAAAGATCTATAATATCCCCTTTGATGTTAGGAACCTCCAAACACTCAACCAAAGTAGAACCTAGCCTATGTCCAGAACCTACATTTTGGGATGTCAAAGATCCAAAAAATACTCCACACCTAACCTTTTCCTAGTGTATGAAGAATGACACCCAAGCCTAAGGCATGATTCAATGTATCCAAATTCTACCTCATAGGACTTGAAGAATCCTGGAAACTCAACACATGTGCCTTTGAAATCCAAGAAGGAGAGAAAAATTTGGCCTTGCCTGTCACCTAAAATAGAAACTTCACATTTATCATATTAAATGGATAGTGCCTAGCATGAAGTAACATATATATATCATAATTAGATATTTGAATTCATTTAGAGGAGGAGGCTAAAAAAATTGCTAATACAAAGACTGAGGATCCTTCAAGACTACCAAATATGCTTTAAATAATTTCAAAGGGTGAAAAACTTACCTTTAAGCTCATAAAAAAGAACAAAAATGACCAAAAACACTTATTAGCTCCATAAAAAAGGTAGAGAAATGTGATTTCCAAACTCAAAATCCCTAACCACTTCTATCAAACCTACATTATGAACAGGATTGACAAATAACTTTACCAAATCCATAACATGTTACTTTTCCTTAAAGAACAATAACATATTTATATCAAACACTGATATACTATTAGATTTCACCTTGAATTGATGACTTTTATTGATATATGGTTCACCAAACACTATCAAGATTTCTAGTAAGATTCCCCATTGATACCTAAAAAACATTCATTATATTATTTATGGTCACCTCCCCAAAGAAATCTATTTCACCCTTTCTCCCTTGAACACATACCATTGGTTCCATGGTAATGAAAGGCCATGATTGATCAATACCAAACTCTGGCTCAATTTAAAATCATCAATAAAAGATAGAGTGAATGTTGAGGTACACCACTAAGTAAATCCTAAAAGACAAAATGTTTGGAGCAATCATGTCCCAAAATCCACACATGCATGCCATAAATTTATGGCAAGGGAAATAAAAATGAGTACCACCAAGTGGTGTCCAAATTAAAAACACAAATGCATGAATGCACAAAATAACAACTATTAACCTAAGTATATCAAAGGTGGTATACACACTCCCACCAAGTACTATCCAAATTATCCATTAAAATATATTCCTTTTGTGAAATTCGTTGGTTATCACTCAATTCCACTATTGAGTTATCTTCATGTAAATGATAATTTGATTCTTAGAAGGAGAGAGACTCCTACATTGGGCATATTTGATCTAGAATGTTCTTGATAGTCCAATCATTGGCCTATTTTTTACATATCACATGGATCATGACCACAAAATTTTTCTTGATAATCATATTTAACAAACCACATTGTAGTTATATCTAAATCCCAAGCACCAATAACTAGTCTTCAACGTCATTATTTTTTCTATTGGCCAACTTAAGAGAAATTGCTCTGATAAGAGAGTTGCAATAGGCCTTTGTTATACAATTCACTCTTAAGGATCCTAGATTACATTAGGTGGCACCATCAAAATTAATTCTTAATAACCTAGAGGTGGGTGGATCTAGTCCCCATGATTCTACCTCCTAGGTAAATTCATAGATACCATAAACCCATTACTTTGCTTAGATTTTCAAATTCCAAGTTGACAAGTTACTTTTGTGCCTTTAAACATGAGTAAAAATGAATTCTAATGTAGATAAATATACATTTTTAAGACTACATGTAGATGGATACCATTTCCCAAAAAAATCCTTTGGTTCCGTTCCTTCCAAATAGACCAAATTAGGATGGTCGAGCTAGCCTTCCAAAGCCCAAAAAATATTTCCTTGGGAGAGCCTATAGACCAAGAAGAGAAGGCTAAAATTAGATAAGGGGGTATCACATAGGATAAAATAATATTCTCACACAACCAATCCTAGATTAATTTTATGAATGGTTAGGATAAAAATAAATGATCTATTATTTCTTCCATCATTTTGCACATGCAATACCAAGATGGCCCCGTGAAACTAATTTTATGAATATGGTCATGAGACATAACTTGGATTTAGAATAAAAGCCAAGAAAAACATCTCACTTTAGGGAGACCCACCTTATTTCAACATAAATATATTTCCCACCCCATAGTGTGATCAATAACCTCTACCAATTGATACTCTATAACAACTAGATTTGTCCCTAATCTAGTGAAGCACATTGACCTTAGAATTGAGAAAAATATTACTTGGAAAGAATTTAGGACAAAATTTCACACTAATCAGATCATGTGGGAATATCAATCAATTTATTATACTTTTGAGAAATAAAACCATGAAAATAATGCTAATCTATATAGTCATACTTTCAAACCCTAAGAGTTTGAGACAAATTGACATGCTTCATCAAGGTTTTGATATTTCACCAGAGGTTTGTGACCATTCCATGAATAATAACAAAAATTTGTTTATCTACCATTATTTAATATCCAATAGATGTATTCCATGATAAAAGGGATATATTTAATAAAAAATATTTAAATGAGAACCTTTTGGGAGGATCAACAACTGAAACAATGTTCAAAGGATTCACATCACCAAAATATTTGAAGCTCAAAAGCCTACTCCAAAAAGATTATAGGATATATAGATAAATATTAGAAGGAAAAGGATTTACATGGTGATTTATATATTTATTTTTTTATATTTATCATAGGATCCAAAAAGACTTTTTATCCTAAAGTTGCATTAACAAATGAAGTAATTTATCTTATACACATGAAAACAAATAATTTTTAAATAATGAATATATTAGGTTAAAATCAAATTGTATAAATTTAAATTGTAAAAATTAATACCAAAATTTGTCATACCCATGATTGGGAGCCCTCCTAAGAATGGAGAGGACAAAATTTTCCCTCCACATGAAGAGACAAAAATGTTTTTGCCTCCCTATTTTATTTTTCATAAATTATTTTGACTAGTTGATTTTTTAAATTGATTTTGAACAAATTATTTTTTCTTATAAAATGTATAAATTTATATTTTTACACAATATATAAAACAAATTATTATCCTAAAGTTACATTAACAAAATAAGTTATTTATTCATTAATAAAAGAATGTATTTATCTTGTGTACATGAAAATAAGTAATATTTTAAATATAAATATATTAGGTTATAACTAAAACACATAAATTTATATTTTACAAATGAATGCTAAAATTTGGAATCCTCATGGTTGGGAGACATCCTAACCATGAGGATGACAAATTTTGGCATTCATTTGTATAATATAAATTTATTCATTTAGATTATAACCTATTATATTTATAATTTAATTTTTTTATGTGTACCTCATTCCACATGAGAAGGCCAAAATGTTTTCATCTCCCCACCCCATACTTCAAACCAAAATGTTTTGGTATCCCCACATCATCTTCATAAAGTTTTTTTTGACATATTCATTTTTAATATTATTATTTAACAAATCAATTTTATCTTTTTAGGAAATAGATACACTTGAAAAATGATAGCACTTTAAGAATGATTTAGTAAAGTTTATTTGTACTATATTTAATTTTATCATAGAATCAAAGAAAATGATATACATCAATAATTATCATTTTATTATGTTTTAATGACTAAACAATATGAAATCTTAATCAAGCTTTGGTTAAAATATCTCTTTGTAAAATTACCATTTTATAACGAGATTTTTTTTGTACATTGCAATCAAACTTGGTGGTTGGATAGGAAATAAGAAACAATAAATTATACTCAAATGTAAGAATTTTTATTTGATAAGGTAAACCTAGGTTTTATAGGGACCTAGAACCATGAGAGTGAGATACAAAAGTTTAAATAGGCCCTTCACAACCGAATGAGTAAAAAGAAAAACTCTAGATTAGCAAAAAACAAAACTAGAAATAGAAAATCAACTAGATTATGTGGAGGGACCCTCTTAGGTGTCATCAACATCAAAATTGTCCTTTATTAGAATGCTGGGTTTATCTTTTAAAACCTTAGCTTGAGTGCGATTCCTAGGGCCTTCAGTGGGTTCCTTCAGAAAAATCATCCTAGGTCACTTCTTTCCTTTCACCTGTAAGGGGGTTTGCTTTGGGGGGACCTCCTGGGGGAACCCAAGGGGGATTTTAAGACCTTGGGGGATTAGGGAGGGGGCTAGGTAGAATGCAAAAAATATTGAATAGTGGCCTCTGCGACTTGGTGAAGCTTGTTTTAGTTTTTTATTAAATTTGCCAAGCTAAATACCACCTATTGAACCTTTGTATTGAAATTTTCTAGCATTTGTTTGTTTTTATCAAATTCCTTTATTATAATGGCCTTACCCTTCCAGTCTGAAGTGGTAGGATACCTTATTTCAATGGGTTTTGGCTTGGAAATGAACAAAAGCTTAAGTGGTAGGTTTTTAGGTGGGGATTTGGATAAGCTATTTTTGGGAGAGAATTCAAGAGGTGGGTGGGATCCCTTTGTAGGATCCTCCTCTAAGGAGTCCTCCTTGAAGGAAGATCCTCCTAGGGGTACCTTTTGACCTAGAAGGGTATATCCATGTTTTACAAGTAGAAAAATAAGGCCTTGATGGAGAATGCTATTAGTGTCATTAACATGATAGATCAGGACAATGTTTTCCAAAGACTTGAGAAGGAAATAGGGGAGGCTAATTTTGAAATTGATGAAATGATTAAGCAACAGGGAATGGTGTGAGAAAATTAGGGTGTACTTACCTTCTAGAGTCATGTATCTCATGACCTAAAGATAGACATTGGGCTATTATCATGGTAGGTCAGTGCAAGGAAATCCCTTCTTCTTAGTTTGCATGAAGTCATTGGTTTGAAAGAAATAGGGATTCCTATTTATTAAACTAATATTTGAATTCTTTAGTGCTAGTACAGGACATACTTGTGGCATCACCAATAAACTCCTTGGAAATGTTTATGGAAATACCCCACAAAGTGACCTTCCTTTTTGTCCATGCAATGATAAAATATTAGACCACCATGCCATTGTGCTCAGTAATATGCTTCATAAAATGTAAAACTTTTTCTTATTTATAATAGATTTTTTTAACATATAAAGTGAAATGATATGATATTTTTTGAGGAAACAATTAGTTATACCCAAATGTAAGACTTTTTATTATATGTAATAAATTTTTATTAACATATAAAGTGAAATAATAAGATATTATTTGATAATTTTGTTATGTTGTAATGATTAAACACTATGAAATAGTAATCAAGCTTTGGTTAAACTAATATCATAGTAATCAAGATTTGGTTAAAACAACATATCTTTATAAAATTACCATTTTATAATGAATAAAAAAATTGGATCACATTGACATCAAACTTGGGAGTTGTTTAGGAAATAGAAAACAATCAATTAAAACCAAATGTGAGAATTTTTCTTATTTAAATATGTAATAGATTTTTTCTTAACATATAAAATGAAATGATATGATATTATTTGATTTTTAAAAAATAAAATAAAACTTGAAACTTCAAATATTAGGTCAATTGTATTTTTCTTCCTAAAATATCATATGGTAAATACATGCTCAGTTGATGATAATATTGTAAATATGCATACTTCAACTGTTATAATCGAAGATAAGGAAGTTGAGGAAAATATTGTAAATGTGCAAACTTCAACTTCAAATTCAACTCTTTTAATCGAAGATGAGGAAGTTGAGGACAATATTATAAATATATAGACTTTAACTTAAACTCTTATAATTAGAATGAATTTGAGGATAATATTTTAAATATGCAGACTTCAACCCTTGTAAATCTTGAAATTTGAGAATAATATTATAAATGTGTAGACATTTCAGACACAAATGGAATTATTATAATTGCATAAAATAAAATTTTAATCTTAGACATGAATGGAGTTATTATTATTCCTATGTGTAAACTATTATATAAGGATTATTTGATCTATAAGAGGCATGGAGTAGTGGAATCTATTTAAAAGTGTATTTCTATGTTTCATGTGGCCATATGGTCTATGATGGAAAAACACAACCTGAAAAACATCAATTGAAGAGTTGAATAAGGGTTTGGATAAATTTATAACTTTTTTTAAAATGATCTCAAAATGATTATTTTAATATTGACAAAAAAAGATCCAAATAACCTCATAAGAAATGATACATTAAACCTTTAAATAAGATTTATAAAAAAATATCCAAGTATTTGGGATGATAAAAATATAATAGTTATTGACCACTCTATTCAAAAGTGTATAGATGGTGATGTTAATAATTGGATAGTTGCAAAAGAATAAAAATGTTTCATAAGGTCTATAAAAAATATACAAATATTTTAGATGATGCAAATATAATAATTGTTGACCACTATATCTAAAAGTGTATATATAGTGATGCTAATAATTGGATAGTTAGTTTAAAATAGTACACAACATCCAAATAACTACATAGAAAATTTTCATAAGCATTTGAAATAACTTTAGTGTTTAATATGGATTATAATATTTAAATGTTATATATTTCAAAAAACTTAACAATTGTTAATGAGATTTTACAGAACACTAAAACTACAAGGTTTTATATTTTTTATTAGTTTTTATTCTCTTCCATTATGCCATATGAAATATTATTCAATGTAGATATCATTACAAGATCTACTGAACCCAAATGTGACATGTTGAAAAAATCACTAGAAACATTTTTCCCTCAAGACAAAGAAAAAGAAAAAAGAAAATACCATTGAAGCTATATCATATGGGCCAGCAAAAATTGATAAAACTAAATCTATAAAATAAATGCTTGATGTGGATAGAGATGATGATACAATACTTTATAAAAAAGGTAATTTGAGTAGCTACTATTTCTTATTTATATCCAAAATTTGTTTCAATATTCAATGTTTGTGGTTTATGTTAATAATATTTTGAATATTTTGAATATTATTATGTTTTTTAAAATATAAGAAAAACACACAAATAAAGTGGTGTCTATTAAGATTTCAATAATTTTTGTTTTATAATTAATTAAGATCAAAATGATGAAAAATAATTAATAATCAAATTTTAAGATAAATTTTATATTATTTTTTAAAATTTAAATTAAGGATGGATTTAAATTCATTTCAATTTAAAAAGGACAATTACTTGGCATTTAAAAATTTGGCAAGGAAACTAACACAATTAAAAAAATAATCATTATTGTATTTGACATTTATAGATATGGAGAAGGAATTCAATACAACTAGAAAACTACTCATTATTATTCTCTATGGGTTGTTATTGGTTTTATATAAAACATATAAATGATGAAAATTTATCAAAAGACTTCCAGACTATTTAATTGGTAACTCAACATATTATCTCATTCATAATGCAAAAGATATACTTGATGAAGCTGTTGGGATATTTAAACATATATGTTTATGGTCATTAATTGAAGAGGAACATCCACAAATTATTGAATCAGTGCATTAAGTTCTTCATTGATGATACCAATTTTATTTGAGGTCAAACTTGGTTCATAAAACAATATGGTTATAACAAACATGAGGAAGCATTAACAAAATACACACAATACACAAAACCACTAGGTTCAATAATAAATAACTTGGGAATGGAGATGAAAATGAAGGTTTCAATATTTTGCAACATATTAGTTTACAATACATAATCCGTAGTTAAGAATTATATAACACCTAAAATATATGATGGAAATCAAAATATCATTTTTAAAAATAATTGGGAAGCAAAATTAATAAATGTAATAATATATTTAGGTGAGAAGGAATGTATGTTACATCAAATAAATAACATTAAAACAAAAGGATTATATGATTCATTTATGATCGAATGAAATTACAGGTGCACTTGTACATTTTAATATTTAATATTATTCTATTTGATAAAGGGATGTGTAAATTTTAATGATTAATATTATTTTGTTTGATAAAGGGATTTATAAATCCACCTATTGATGTACATTCAAAGTTTTGAAATGATGTCATTTTAAGTCACCTTGATATGAACTCCATGACATTATGTTACTCTAGTTATTTTCTAAATGAGTCAATATGTTTTGAAATAATTTGGAATTTGTTGAGTGAATATTTTTGAAATTCTTGTATACATAATTATTTATTTTAAATTATTAAGTAATTATTATAATTTTTATTAATGAATCATAGTTGATGATTCAAAACGTTGAAGCATAAATAAATGTATATATTTTTTTCAAAAACTTATCATTGATATTATATTAATAATTATTTATTATTGTTTTATTAATATTTTAAATAATTAATTAATATATGTCTCATTTTAACCAAAAATGTAATATTTTATCTATGTATACTAAAATGAGTCACAAATACAAATTTTTAGTTTTAGGATGCAATATTTTTAATAATTAATTAATTTTGAGTGGTTTCATAACCATCTTTAGAGTATTATATTATTTTATTAATAATTATTATTATTTAATGATTAATTATTTTATTATTATTTATTAATTAATATCTAATGAGATGTGGGTGATTTGGTAAAGTGGCTTGGTTGTTTCAAGTCCCACCAAGGTTCAAATCTCAATAAAGCATATGAGGTTGGATGTCGCTATTGGTATTATTCTTGAGGCTAGTTGTGGTTGTTGTTGGTATTATTTGGGCCAGTAGTGGCCATTGGTATTATTCTCAAGACTGGATGCGGTTGTTAGTTGTATTCTCAAGGTTGGTTGTGGCCATTGTTGGTATTCTTAGACCGGTAGTGGTTATTGGTAGTATTCTCGAGGTTGGTTGTGGCTGTTGATGGTATTCTCTAGCCTATTTGATATCTGGTATATCTAATATACATGCGATAGATAATCATTTGAGACTTTGGGCCCTTGATTGCATTTCAAACTAGTTCATAGCTCTAGTCAAAAGTGATTATCAATACAAAATTAATAATTAATTATCATTATTTAATGATTGATCATAATAATAATTTAATATCATTTTTTTATTATTTAATTAATATTAATAATTAGTTTAATTAAATAATTATTTAATTTAAAAAAATTATTTTATTTTATTAATAAGTAATATTATTTAATGCTAATTATTAATAATTATTTTTAATAACTAATAATTAATTAATATTATTTTTATTTTTAATAATTAATTAATAGTGTTATTATTAATTAGTTAATATTATTTAATTATTAATTAAAATAAATATTGAATAATATTTTTATTAATTATTAATTAATATTAGTTTATTATTATATATCAATAATTAATAATTAATCTAATTAAGTAATTATTAAATTTCAAAAATATTTAGTTTATTAATAATTAATATTATTCAAATTATTTATTAATAATTATTGAATCTTATTTTAATATTTAATTAATATCATTTTTTGATTTTAATAATTAATTAATATAATTTTATTATTAATAATAATAATTTAAATAATTAATTAATTCAATTATAATATTAATTAATTGATATTATTTAATGATTAATTAATTAATATTTTTTAATAAGTTTTTAATATTATTTTTATTATATTTAATATTTAATAATTAATCAATATTAATTACTAATTCAATATCATTTATTATTAAAATATCACAAGTCTCATTTATTTGCTATTAGTCTCCTTTTTTTAAAGTCCCATTTATTTGTAATAAGTCTCAATATTTTGAAATAAAATTTGATTTTTTGGGGGACTTTTATGAGTTCCAAGTTTTTGAAACGTCACTTTGTATCTATATGCACCAAAATTTTGCATGGTACAATTTTTTTTAAAACCTAATGATGATGCAAGGATATCCAATAAACCCTGCTTATATTTGGTCGTCTCATCTTTTTTACCTTTTGAACTCTTTTTTAATTTTATCAATTTTTCAAATTTTCATTTTTATATGTTTTTCTTCATGGTTCTAAAGCTTCCTATGGCATGGCTAAACCATCATAGCAGTTTCTAAACCACCACAATGTTTTATGCAGTCACTTTGTTAGATGATGCCAATGGTTTCACTAACCGTCATGATAGTTATGTAATATAGAATGGTGGTTACACCACTATTATATGCATTTTTAAACTAGCTCATGAGGTGCAATTTTTGACATGATTTGCATGATTTTATCTTATATTTACCTTACTAATACCCTAATACACTCTTAGTTAGGATCAATCCAATGTTAGCTACCTCCAAATTAACTCCTACATGCAACCTCTTCTCCTTCCTTACAAGTAACTCCATTTTGCTAAAATTTTACATCAAAAAATTATTTTAATATTTGAACATATAGGTTTTAGAGAGCCAAAATATACCTTCTATAGATTTTTAAAAACTCAATCCAAGTTTCACAGTAATCTTCTGATCACCCACATAAATTAGAGGAAAAAATACATGATACTATAACATAGTACTCCATTTTTGGTGAGTAACCAACAACTACTATTTTTTTAATTCAGTTTGTGATTTTATTTTTTGTCCTCTTTGTATTTCCTCTTATTAAAGAGTTCCTAGTTGTTTATTGAGTAAATACACGTAAATATAGTAGCATAAGGATCAACTTATTACACCAAACTCTTCTTCTCTATTTATCCTTTGAGTCAGTTAGGTTGGAAGATTTTTTTCTTCTTTCTTTTAATTAGTTTTTTTATAATATAATATTTATTATATTATTATATTTGTTTGTATTAAAAAAAAAATATAGAATAAATCTTCAAAAATAATTCATCTCTCTCCTTCTTTGTATTGAAAACTTGCTTAAACATTCGTAGTTGCATCCATCCATATTATACTTTAAAAAACAATAGTTTTCATATTATATCAAATGTAAATAGGTAAAATTTTCATTTATTTACAAATAAAAACAATTTTTAAATTTTATCACATATAAATATCACACATAACACAAACAAGCAACTTATACACAAAATTATAAAACCCCAAAAAGAGCATTTAGAATATTTTACCTTTTTACATGATAAAAAAAATCATTTAAAAACATAGATTAAAACCTAAATCATAATTTATTTAGTTTCACATCAAATCTAGTTACATACAAGATTAATAACAACTAAAAATATAAAACTTGCACTTAGTCATTTCATGCACAAACTAGATCTTAGAATTTCAAAAATTGCATTATACATATACAAAATATGAATTGTATATTGAGTTTTTCATTTGTATAGTTAAAGTTTAAATCATGTATTAACTTCTCATTCATCCATATCAAAACACCAACACAAAAACATTAATTGTGGAAAATCTAGGCAAATTTATACACTCTTTTTAATTAGAAAATAATAAAAATGAGAAACCACATACTTTATTTAATTTCAATTTTGTTAACATTGCATGCATAAATATTTCAAGAAAATAATAAAAATAAAATATTTCACTTTCTTTTCTTCTAGTTCTTTAATTTCTAACAATTAAATAGTTTCATTTTCATTTCCAAAATCCTTGTTCAAACTTAAACAAGCTCAATAGTAAAAAGTACACTTTACTTAAAAATTAGAAATTACACATTTGGACAAACAAATCAAATTAGCTATATGCTCCAAAGAAGAAAGAACTAAAAAAGAAAAGAATTTTTTTAGACTTCAAAAAAAATGTTTTCCTTACTTTTGAATGGTACTTCTTGAGAAAGCTCATTTGCATAGAGTAGGAATGTTTCCATGTATTCCAACTTCTATACCACAATAAAAATTAAAAGTAATATATATTTCAAGATATGGCTATATGTATTTCACTCTAAGTATATTTTTACCCTCATTATTATTCAATTAGACACTCTTGATAAGCAAACCTAATTAAAATAAGCCCAAATAACAATACAAATACACCTTCTATGCCACTGAGCCAATAACTTACTAATAAGATTATTTCCTTTTTATAATTAGGTCTATCCTCATCATATTCAATCCACTTCATGGATGACATTTTCTATGAAAACCCAACTTGATAAAGCAAGACAAATTCCTACATCCTCCAACCTAACTTCTCATGATTCCTATAACCTAACATAGACCAAAAGATTCACTACCTTGTCCTTGTTAAATTCAAAGATTATTGGAATGCTATCACATCTCAATTTACTTCCCTTAATGAGAATTTTGATGTAGTTGAACTATTCTAGTAAATAAATTTACATGCTTTACTGCATGCTTGTCAAAACTCTATGGTAGTAGCTTGTCTTAACCAACCATCCCTTCTAGCTTTTCACATATCAATCCTTTAACCAAACTCACCCAATAAACCAAACTAGTAGACTACCCATCACATAATCCTTTTATTGGCTATCTTGGATAGACCTCGAGAAGTTGAGTACACAAAGGTTAATGTGTTACTTTCTTCATGTACAAATATAATGAACCCAATGTGAAAGGCTTCTCCATTTACATTTACCTTTTCCTTTATTTATTCTATCTTTCTCCCCTTTTAAATTTATTATGTGGGTGTACATATACCCCTCAAATATGTTTGGATAAGAGTTTGACATGAATTTTTACCTTGAAGCTTATATAAGAAGTATTTAACCTCCAATTAAAGATTTTATTTTTATCTAGAACAACTCCAATTAAAACATGGAATTATAATATTCATTCACAACTCTTATTATTAAACCATGTAAACCAAGTCTTGTGTAGTGAGTCAAAAATTGTGGGATCTTTCTAAATTACTAGCAACAATCATGAATCTAAAAACATGACCCTTACCACTAGAGGTGCGATCTATCCTCAAATTGTGACTAGACCTCACATAATTCTAAAAATCCCTGACATTGAGAGCATGATGAGGTTTGATCAATATACTGAGAGGATCCATATTTTATAAGATGGATTAAGTATATGTAAACTACCTCCATCTCCCTTAAATACTAATCAAATCAATTTCATACCACATGAGCTACTCGTGACTCCTCCTCTTAAGCTATCCAACATGAACCAATTTATCATGGGCTACCAATCCTTTCCCATTGGGCCTCCTATGAGAGAGACCACCAAACCTAAAAATAATATTAAACTAAATAAGCTCATATTTACCTTGATATGTCACATTTGAGATTTTTAGAGTAATAAAAATTATCTCAAAACTAGTTGTTTCAAACAAGGGGTGACCTTAAACCTAAATAATCAAGGTCATCCCTCCTCTATTCCCATCCAATGACATCATATTAACCATAAAAATACAAAACCAATCCACTCTTTACTAAAAAGAAATCAATCAAAAACCCTAAGGATATCCTTATTTATGGAGTATCCAATCCCATGGCATCAAAATCACCCCCATCTTATCAACCTTCTACCCAAGTCCCCATTGGAGGCTCTTTCTCTTATCCTCCTAAAAAAATGTGGTGACTTACACACCACTGCCCATCACTCCCCATCATTATGTGTCAAATTATATGCCACCCACTTATGCTCCATTGTATTAGGCATCAAATAACACTGTGTATTCCAACTCCTTACAACTATACTACCACATGTTATTTGAATCTTCTCAACTATATAACTAATTTTTGGCATACTATTATTCATCTTCTCAGTCCACATCTTTTATTTTTAGTGATTTTATGTCAACTTCTTACCTAATTCATCTTTCTCATGCACATACTAACATAAATATGGTGAATTTTGGAACCATTAGGGACCTATGTGTAATAATTAAATGAGCCTTTATATAAGAAAATATGATGGGTATTTTTACCACATCACTTGATTGATATGAAGTATAAACAAGAAGGATACTCAAATCAACATATTAAGGCATATGCCACAACCATTAGAGAGATTTTACCTTTGTATGGGGTAGTCACTAAGATATTCCCAATTAATTAAAAAGGAATTCATTAGGATGGTGTTACCATATGCTTGAGCCTTCCATCCATTCCTTCTACCAACTCATGGCTGAATTTGTGAAAGCATTTGATAATTACTTCAAACTAATATACAAGATTTCTTGCACATCAAAAAATAACCCAATGAATATGTTTACCTCTTTAAGTCAAGGTGGAAGAAAGTTATCTACTCATATGCTAGTGCTCCTTACATGGAGAATAGAGAGTTATGTGATATTTTATTAAACTCTCTCAACAAGGAAATAAGGTAATATATCCAAAATTTTCCATAAAGGTCTTATGAAGAAGCACTTGAAATCACACTGAAGATAAATAAAGTCGCTATATATAGTGGATATAGGACCTATATATATACAATGGGAAAATTTTCACCCATAAAAAAATAGTGTGGTATTCCATAACTCTAATAAAAATAACCCAAATAACCAAGGTCCTAAGATCATGAATTGAAAATGTAATGCCCCCGTAGATTGGCAACAAATAAAAATAAAAAGGAAAATGTTGTAAATAATAACAAAAATTAATATTTGAAAAATAAAAATAAAAATGTGGGTGTGAAAAACCAATTTATTTATCCACCACCTTATGATAATTAGTTTCATAACTAATTTCAAAATTATTACCAAAATGTTGACCAAAATCAAAATCCTCAATTCTAAAACTAAAGCTTGTATTAGAAAAATAATCAACATAAGTTTTGTCATTAAGATCAAAACCAATAGCATAGGGATTATGATCCCAATCTATATCACATTTTCCATAGGGTTTTTCATCTTAATGCTCAAGTGTGTAGAAATTATAACATATTTATCTAACGAATCCTCAAAAAACAATGACAAAAATTATGGAAATGTTCATGAGAAATGAAAATATAAATCCCCAACACTTTCCAACATATATTATGGTGTCTAAAAAAACCAAATTGAGCATATATAAAAACATGTTTCCTTATTATCAATAGTGAAATATAAAAAATCAACACTATGAAAACCTAGTCAACCAACCCTTGCCAACTAAACTCATGATATGAAAGCTTCCACTTTCATGCCAAGTAATCCTGATATGGTTCCCCAAGTAGGAAATTAGGGAAGACCATAAAAATATGTTTTATTAAGTTAGAAACAAAAAAGGATGAAAAAATCACCACTCAAAAAAAGGATTACCAATAAAAAAATCCCCATCCTTCAAACATATTAGAGATTGACATCCAAACCAACCCAAAACCCATGGGAACTATGATAATGTTGATGAACTTATGAAAATATTTTATCACATATCCTTCATGGGCATCCTTAAGAAATATATAACCCATCACCTGATATTACTTGATTCTTTAGGATTGGGACTTTTGGCTAGAGTTACTCTTCCTCTATAAGTATAAACAAACCATATATAATTAGACATATACCCACCTAGGAAATATTAAAGATATGCTGGCTACTATTGTCACTTTGAATTTCACCCCTTTAGGAGGTTTTTTAGGTCTCCTAACCTAAATGGGAAATATATAAGGTTGTGGGTGTCCTATGGCTAAAGATAACCTCTAGAGAAGGCTAAATTCCTTGATGCTACACCTATATTATCACTACACCTACTCAAATTATAGTGAAAATAGAAAGAGAAAGCTAAAAGCAAATATAAATGGGGGTGATGAAGAAAATTGTAGGTATACTCATATGGTATATGAGTTGATGACAAATCTAAAATAAGGATGAATCTAATCGTACAACTTCAAACAGTTCTCTAACATAAGTGTTTGAAATTGGGGGGTTCAACTAATATATTAACTAAGAGGGACAATCAAGAGGCTTAAAATGAGGCACTAATGAAGGTTTTCCACAATTAATCTTTGCATAACCACTTTTTTCACACCATATGACCTAAAAAAATATAATTTAATCATAAATTGGCAATAATATATGGGCAAATTCAAGGGTATTTAACATCAACATTATCAATCATCAGCAATTCAACATGAACATACTAAATGTGAGTTTAAGAAGGAAAAATTAGTTTGTATTCACTTAAAAAGTAATAAAAAGTATCAATTTTAGTAGGGATTTAACATAATAACTTTGAATATACTTTAAAATGTCATTTTATGAGTATTTATATAAGAATGAAGAAGAAAGAGAGAGGATAGATGTGCAGGGAGTCCATCATGACTATCATCTATCATGAAACCAATTATAATGCCAAGAAAGGTGAATAATCATTTACATTATTAAAATTCAAAATTAATTGACTTGGATTGATGATTTACTCATGAGAGGTAGTTTAGAAGTGGCTCTTCATCTCCTATGACTCATCTTTCCTCTATTGATACTTCCTGAGGAGTTACAAGTTGCTATCTTAACACATGGTCTGCTTGACCTTTTTGGCATCTTTATATGCCATATTAGGCTCTTTAAATTCAATTATAATATTAGTGAGAGTAATAATTAAGGCTTATACCTATTCAAACTATGCTCTCAATCATTAGAACCTACAAATTCATGTCAAGGTTTGTCTGATCCAAAAGAATGTGATGAAGACAAGCCTATCTCTCATACAAGGTCTAGTCTTTACTTGAAGAATTACAAAACAAATTGTAAAATTCATGTAGGTATTAAATAAGATCATATAATTTTTTTAAACTTATAGATCACCTTTAATTTAGTCTTCATAGTGTACTTGTTAAGAAGTTTGGATAGGGCTGTAGGTATTCTTGAAATATAAACTCTATATAGGATTAAGAATTATATATGAATTTTATCAATGTTTAATGACCTCTACACTGATATTATATGTATTTTAAGTCATATTAGGAGTATTAAAGATCATAATAAATCTTTATGTAAGCTTGAATAGTTGATAGAGGCCTATTTTGATTTTTTGAGTGTCTTCAACAACATGACTAGTGGACTACCTATGAAAAGGCTCTTAAAAATGCTTATAAGCATTGAATTAGGCTTGCATATAACATGTAAAACATACCAAGGATGTTATTATGTGATTTAATGGGTTTCATGGGGTTTATTGATTCCAATGGTTACCTTGTGAAGGTTTGCAAACTTAACTCTGTATGCAAATATGAGAACAATCTTCATTTAGTTTAATTTATCACTTAGAAACCTACTATATGAATTTGAGGTATCTTTGAAATAATAATTGAAGTTAATTATACCTCTTCCCAAACTTTAGAATCCTCTTCAACTAGCTAATAAATTCAAATATCCCTAAACACCATGCAAACCAGTTAGAAAATGTAATTTTAGGCCTCTTTACTATACTTTTCTCTCCACACATGCCAAGATTATTGATCCAAAAAATGCCTATGAGGATTTAATATTTCCTCTATGAATTTTCAAGGTGTTTTATATGCATTATATTTTATTATAGAGTCATTTACAGTCATCAAGCCTTTTGAGGGCTTTAAAAGGGTTTTAGTCTTGTTTATCTTCTTAACAATAATTCATAAAGCACATCCACTTGATTGACTATAAAATGACATGAAATTAGATGGAATATATCTATTAAATATTATATAATGTAATTTGGTCCCAGTCATCTAATTTTTTGACTTCCCACGTAAGAAAGTTGACCTTCATGAGCTTTGTAGAGTTGTAAGTGGAGGTTGAGATGACTGTTTAAGCAAAAAAGGGTTCTAAATTCTTTATTTTGTCTTGGAAACATCTTATTGAGTATGTATAGATGAATTATGAGGTATATATATGGTTTATAAAGGATATAACCCTTTAAACCTCTTATCACTTACTTTAACACAATTCTAGGGTTTTTTGATAGTTTAGGGGTTTTGACCCTAATTGCCATATTTTGATGTTACCTACTCATTAAAATAGATAAAATAATTTTATAAAAATTATTCATGGCCCATAAAATCTATCATATAAATTCATACCTTATTTTAAACACACAAATGCATATTCTCTCTCCATTTTCTGTATGTAGGCATGTAAGTGCCTATCTAGGCTTAAAACTCATTTCAATCCTATTGGTTGAATAGAATTTATTACCTATTATGAAATTTAATTATATTAAGAGAAATGTTTAGGTTGTATTACATATTTGAGAACTTTAAAAAATGATAAAACATATAGAATTTGCCAAGAAACTCTCATTCTCAGCTTGCAAACTTGACACAGTCTACTTGTGCATACATGAATGCATTATTATCTTATAAATTTTGATATTTTCATATATGGAATAGGTTTTATGTTATATTTATTAGGTTAATAATCCATATAGTGTATTAGAGACCTAATTTTTTACCAAAAAACTATTACTTTTTCATTTAACACTTGAACCATGCTTAAAAACACTAGACCAATGGCTTTCAAGACTTATTACCTATAGCTTACCATCAAAGTCAATAATTAAAGGTGTATAAATTGGTTGTATGTTTATTTATTGGACCTATAAAATTCTCTCTTAATGTATAAAACTTTTATTTATATGTATTACTCCCCAAACATCAAATTTGCTTGCCTACAAGATTGTATCTCTCTGATTTGAGGGCTGTGTGTTGAACCTATACAAGAAATACACTTAAGAGGTGAATGAAATATTAGGGAAAAATGGAATGGAGTGTGATGGGTTGTTTAATATTAATTTAACATGTTGTAACTTATTTCATTAACCTAAAACCTTCTCAACAGTGTCAAACAACCATGAAACTTATACTCTTAAACCATATAGACTTGTACCTTATATTTGGCTCATTCATGTATTGAATATTTGATTGAAGATAGTGTAGGAGGGATTATTAGGTTTTTATGAAGTTTGAATCATAATAGGGACTTTATTTAACTCACCTTCATGCTGGAAACACCTCATAACTTCAACAAAACCTACCTATCATGTCCAAAATAATAGATCAATCAGATTTTCTTGTTAGTAAAATCATGACCACTGGGAATTTATATCAAGTTTGATATTTTAGGTATCATTGAACCTAAAATATACACTTTTAAACCATTTAAATGCATTCATAAAACTCATACATGTCATTTAAAGAGGAAAATTATGATAAAGGGGTTTAATAGGGTTTAAGAGGCTCTAAAATTACTAATAATGATTCATAAAGATCTGTTCCCTAATCCCAAAAATATTGTGATGGATTTGAAGGGAATAGGGGTGGTAAACATATTTTAAGATAATTTATCATGATTCTTCTCCACCTTCATGAAACAACCACATCAAAAAGACCCTTCTTTTCTTACAAGTGACCCAATAGAGAAGTTGAATAGGTTTTTATCTTTCTTAGACCTTTGACTTTTGTATTTTCATGGTTTTGAGATTAAGGAGTATGGGTAATGTTGTGGGGAGATTATAAAACCACAATTATATTTAAAATTATTTCAATGAGACACATTGATCAAGCTTGAGGATGCGTAATCACTTTTGGACTTGTCTTCATCAAGAAAACTTGTCATATTCTACTAAAATACCTTATTAGAGTTGTGAACCAGATGAAAATGGGGTCCCTCTTGGCTTGTATGGTGGTGATTTAATGTAACAATCATATCTTAATCTTATTTTACCTACCATTTATTTATTATACTATGCTTGGATGTTAGAGCAATGAGAAAATCAGTTTTCAAGGTGAGTGTACATTGGAAAAGAAGTATTATGACACCATGACCAAGTGTATGGGAAAAAATATATAATATATTCTTAAACACGTGTTAAATGACCCAAAAGATACCTTTTTGACCTCTATTCATGATATTAGACCTTCACACTTGATGTCACCTCAAGGGTTACACTATAACATTGAAACATGAAATATGACAAAATAAATGAAACCTCAATATCTGCAAAATTACCTTAAACTCCTCAAAATAGTTGAAAATACATTATTGATACTTCGTTAGCTTTGATTTTAGGTCCACTTATCCATCATGGAGAATCATGATTTAGTGGATGATCACCACCTCATTGTTTCCACCATACATCACTTATAAATTGAATTTCACCAACTAAACTTAATCTTTCCAAAGTTACCTTAAAATTTGATAAACTAAATTATAAAATGCCTATTTAAATATCATGGAATAAAACTGATTGGACAAGTCACACATCATGGACCTTGTAACCCTAATAATACCCTATTCATACCTTGAGATGACATACAAAACCAAACCATGACACCAATACATGATTCTCAATAAGACCATTTTAAGGTTAGATGACTTAGTTACCTGATTTTGAATAATCCTAGGTCATGGGTGACTAATTATCTATTAAATACCTCTTTGATCTTAGGTGCCTATCCCTAAACACTAATATGGTGAGGATAGGAGATCTAAACTTGTAATTTTAAGTTTGGATTTATAATAACTATGTCAAGAGAGTAATGGTTGATGATGGGGTTATTGCCAATATATTCCCCTTATCATTTTTGTAAAATCTTGGTTGTGGGGAAACCAACTACTCTACGATCTGAAACCTCTTTATGCTAGGATAAAATTCAACTCCTCTTCACTTGGGACCATTGTGTTACTGATAAATTTTAGTCCAAAGACTATGCTCACATATTTATATGTCATAGAAAAAGACACTAACTAAAAATATATCCAAGCAAGACTTTAGATCCATAGGAAGAAGGCAATCCCTTCTACCCTCTTTTAATAAATTAGGTTATTACACTTAGGAAAGGTATTTTTTCCCAAGATGATCTGAATCCATTTGAATTTCACCAAAAAATCCTTAACAAAAGGTTAGGGATACACATTGATTATCATTTACATAAAAACAATATAGTGAAACCACCTCCACTAATCAAAGGTAAAGATCCCATCATGGCCATGATGTGTGTATTGAAATTGAGTCCAAAGAGTACTAAATCATTTCCAATTGAAAATATTGATGAAGAAGGTGTAAAGACAATGGATAAAATGGGTTAAGATAAACTTTTGATACTACTATCCATCTCAACCAAGTTTATAGTTGCAATAATTAGTATCCTATAAAAGGATAAACCCATTACACTCATTTATTACCCATGAGTAGGGACCTAAAATAATTTTGAATCTCAATACCCATAAATTAAATAAGGGTTAGCTATTATACCTAAATTTTATATGGTTGATATTTTTTAAACCCAAGAGACACTATTTGAGCAACATAATGGTTATTCCTCTTCAAACAATCAATGAAATCTTTAATATGACGGGGAAAAATGAAATTTTGGCACAAGGGCAATAATTATCTTGATTTCCGCTAGATGAAGGATCATGCCTATCTTGTCCTTTTTTAAATTAATTTATTCTTATAGAAAAAAATATCATTCCAATATTATCTTTGGGTTTATAGAAGGAGAAAGGAAAACCATTTTATTTAATATTGATTAGTTGGACCTGAAATATTCATTATTTATTATTTTTGTTAAAAACAGCCAAATAATTAATAAAATATTATTATTTTTAAGTATTTTCCTAAGGAGGGGCATGGTAATTATTATGAGGAGGTTTGTAACCTCTAGGATTAGTTAGGAGTCAATTATTAGCCAATTTTTGGTAGTTTTTATGATAAATTGCATATGAAGGAGGTACAATCACTAATTTTGAAAAGAGCATATTTGTTATAAAAACTTTATGACTAAATATATGATGGGTTTAAGAGATTATAAGTGGATAATATTTATGGGAAAAAATTATAAATGTGTAATAAGGAAATAAAAGTGGAAAGAAATAGGATCTAAGCAAATTTTGGGCAAGTAGATAAAAATGACAAATAGTTATTTTTGCTAATTGATGTTTATCTACCCAAATCAAGGAATGGGATTTTGGTTCCAAAAAATCAAGGAGTGGGATTTTTTCACCCATAATTTTACCTCTTTTAAATTTATATGCCATGATTTCATTTTGGGTCATCTTTTCCCAAATTAATCATTTTCTCTTGTTGAATAGTGTTCTTTAAGCCATCCTCAAACAAAAAATCTTGGATGAAGGAGTTGTTTGGATGAAAACCCATTGATACCAAGGATTATATGAAAACCCACGTGATATATAGATACAATTCCACACAGGAATTGTAAAAGATATTAAAGGATTACATATTTAGCTATTTTTAGAGTTTTATGAGAGTTGTTGGTGTGAGTAGGGTTTGAAGAGTTATTTTAAGAATTTTAGGTTGTATTATAGAATATACAAGTTTTTTGGTGAGTTTATTTTAAATTTATTTCAATATTTTATAGTTTTGGTAATTAGCCTATGATTATTATGAACATATTATGTTTTGAGCAGTATTTATAGTGCACGTGTGTAGATATGGCAAGGGATTTGTCCAAAATTTGTATTTTTGTGTATAAATATTGTGGAGAGTTTATTTAATTTTTTTTTAATGTTTTTTTTCTCATTTATATTAAATATATGATTCCATATATTCTGGTTTGGAGTTATTGTGTTATTTCATAAAAAATGTCAAAATCTGGGTTTCACTAGCTAATGTAAAAAAGGCATAAATTATACAAGAATTGTTCCTAGTATACAATTAATTTCATTTTTGATATTTTAATATTAACATTCATGATGGTACATTAAAATTATTTTTATATTTAATCTCCATTTTTAATGTACAAATAATGGGGTGGAGTATGAAGCCTTATTGTTAAGAATGCTCATTTTCAAAAGGCTAGGTGTCCAAAACCTTAGAATTAAAGGTGAGTCAAAATTAGTAACTAATAATGTTTTATAGGTTTATTATAAAAAATTTTAAAATATTAAAATTTGCAAAAAAACATACGTGAGGCTACCAAATAAATTAATTTTATTTCTTTTCAAGTTGTTCCTAGAGAGATTAACCAACTTTCCAATTCTATGGTTGCTTCCTCATTTCACTTTCACCCTCATAAAGTGATATAAAACTATGAATTTTTAGTATTTTTTATAATTTATCCCATTTTTAAATTTTTTTTTAATGATCAAACCCTTTCCCATGTTGAAGAGGAATCTAGTTCTCTCATCCTAGATCTTACAAAAACTGATGAGCCATCATTTTATATAATGATGTGATCATTTTACATCATCATAAAATAATATGGGTTTTAACATAACATATTAACCCTGATGTGACCTAAAATCATAATATTTTGGATCATATTTTAATATTATAGGCTATAACTCTTCTAAGAAGGAACATGATCTTTTCAAGGAAAATGACGAAGATCCTAATTTTCCTCCTACCCCTAAATTTTTTGAAGGGAATGCTTCCATTATAGAGGACACCATTGAAATTAAAATTAGAATAAAAATCATCTAAAAATCCTTCATTTTAGATCTTCACTCTCACCTCAAGATGTGGAATACATAATTAGTTTCTTACTAAATTATCCAATGCCTTTGCCTTCTACTATGTAGACATGACATGTATCCAACTTGAAGCGATTGCCCAAAATTTAATGACTACACCTAATGCAAATCCTATAAAATAAAATATCAGGGTAGTTAAACCCAAATTATCATTAATTATTAAGGAATAAGTCATCATTTAAAAAAAAAATGAGGTTCATTAATCCCATAAAATACATCGAATGGTTTTTTAACAATGTTCCCATTCTCAAGAAAATGGGAAAAACTATATACATATAATTTAAAGATATCAATAAAACATGTCCAAAATAAAATTTATAGATACCTTCTATTGATGTAATTTTGGATTCTAAAATGGGTTATGAGTTTTTATACTTCATTTATGGATTTTTAGGATATAATCATATTCTCATTTCTAAACAAGATCAAAGAAAGACATCCTTCACCCATGGGGAATATATTACTAATTTTTTTTATGCCATTTAGCCTTAAAAACCTTATGGAAACTTATCATAAGGATATGAGCCACATTTTTCATGATTTTTTTCATAATATATTGGAGATATATGTTGATGATTTCTCTAAGAGGCCAAGGTGAGAGCAGATCATCTTGAGGTTTTACACACTATACACACATGCTTGATGGAATGCAAGGTTACCCCTAATTTTAAAAAATGCATGTTTGGAGTTAAGAATGGAAAAATCATATGTTTCATTATATCAAACCATGGGATTTATATTGACATGTCCAAAATTTGCATAATTATAGACATGAGCTACTTACTAATGAGTTAGGAATTAGGTTATTTTGGTGGAAGTTGGGAAAATTGATAGATTCATACCTAACCTCATCTATGATTTTCATAATATACATCATTTTATAAATAAGTAAAGTGGTCTAACTTAGACCAAGGACTGCCAAGATGCATTTGAGGTGGTAAAATGCTTCCTTATGTATCCACCAACTCTTATGGAATCTATGTCTTATAAGCTCCTTATAATTTATTTTAGGGAAACTAAATTATCTCTTAATTGTATGTTGGCATAAGAGGATGATGATGGAAAGAAACGATCCATATATTTCATTATCTATAGTATTGTTTTAAGGTTGGTTATTTCATCATGCATTTGAGAATTTTATATTTTAAATACATCAACCAAAAGTCTATCAAAGGAAATATCATCACTGATTGGTTGATAGAATCCCCATTTAAATTTGGTGTTCTCATTGACACTAAATTCCTAGATAAGGTAATATGCTATATATAAAGTTAATTATTGTATCTTCCCCTGTGACATTGATATAATCAATTACTTAGTTTATCATAGTTATCCTAAAGGTGCCAACTCATATAAAATGTGACATATTTGAGTCATTATGTCTAAGTATGTTATTATTGATGAGGTTTTATATCAAAACAATTTTGACACCATGCTCTTTAGATGCATTGACCAAAAGGAGTCTAAAAATTTCATTTTCCATTATCATAGTGGCATTTGTGGTGGACACTTTGGTACCATGAAACCACACACAAGGTCAATAATAATGGATATTTATGGCCCACCCTTGATCATGACACCATATAATATGTAAGGAAATGTGATAAATGTAAGAATTTATCATGTGAGATTCAAATTCATGTGAGGTCACTTCAATCCATTGTCACTCCATGACTCTTCTCCACTTAAGGACTAGACTTATTCAATAAGTTTTCTCTTGATTATTTATATGACCACCATTTCATCATCATGGCCAATGCGTATTTTACCAAGTGGTAAAAACCAATTCCATTTAATATTTTAATTAGATTGGTAATTTCCAAATTCATCTTTAATCAAATCATTCATAACAATGGGGTTCCAAAATTCATTATCACAGATAATAGATCCCCCTCTAGTAAACTTAAGGTACATGAGCTATACAATAAATTTTATATATATCAACAAACAACCTCTTTATACTACACCTAGACCAATAGTCAAGCTAAGTACATAAATAAAACATTAAAGTTTATTATTGTTAAGACTGTTAGAAAGAATAAAATAGACTCACATATTCAGATCTGTATTGCATTGTGGGATTATAGTAGGAGAATTTTTACACCCAAGAGGGAAACCCCATATTCCCTAATATTCAAAGATAAATAAATTATACATTGAGGTATAAATCCCAAGCCTTCATGTTTCTCTTCAAGTTTCCTTAAATCATGAAGAATACATGAACATGTTCTTAATTAATTTAGAGAGATTATATGAGTATCATGTCACAACCATACAAAACTACATCAATTACAAAGATCAAATGTGCCAATAGTATAATAATAATATTCATGAGCACTCGATTCAAGTAGGATACCCTTTCTTAAGAATTAATAATATAATTTATAAGAATAAAGGATAAGATAAAAAATTCAAAACTAATTGATTAGGCCCATATTTGGTAATATAATGCTATCGAGCCTTTAAATTATGCACCATAGAGGGAGAGATGTTTGATGAATATGTGAACTCTTTTCACCTTAAATGTTACTTCATATAGATATTTCATACCACATTTCCTTCTTTGTGTTAATAAAAATTTCATTGACATTCTTTTGTTCTTGCATTCTAATTATTTTGTCCAATAATTATTTATTTATGAGTTCACATGAGAAAAAATTAAAAATGCAACATATTTTCAGACAAACCTATTACCATTTATATAACACACTAAAAATGATCATAAAATAAGAGTCATGGCTTAGTTATTAAGGGTATTGTACACCTCATTCCCACATAATTTCTTTCAAACTTAGAAACTCTAGCCTACATCTTAGTCTAGAAGATTTTCCATGATAGGATCCCATGTTGGATGGTGGAGCCTGATCTTATTACTAAAGTCTAGACCATTCACTATTAGGTCATATATCTAATTATAAAAATTATATTGGTGCATTTTTTCCATAATATGTAACCCTCCTTTGATATGAGGGGATTGTAATCATGATGGAACACCATGTGTGAGTGAAGAGGAGATTGCAGTGGATGTATTGCAAGTTTTATCCTTCATTTATTAGACTGAATAAAGGAAGAACTGATTATTTCTGTGGATGTAGCCCATTTTGGGTCAACCACATTAAATATATGTCTCTCTTGTGTTGTGTTTTCTACATTTTATTTCTATATTTATTTCATTAATATTGCTCTGCATTCTATATTCCTAACATCCCATTTTATGGTTCCCTCTAAGAAAAAAAATATCATGCTTAAAACAAGTAACCTTATCCACCTATATTCATCCTTGGTTATGAGCACTTTCATCTTGCTAGTTTCATGGGGTTAATATTATGGGATGAGATCCTTTCCAAAATAAAGGGAAAATAAAAAGAGAAACATTACATAAATTAAATCTTATGAAAGATGAAAATCAATCCTACATCTCTCACCCTTCACTAATCCTTGATTTTGATCCCTTGAATCTTATTGGTTTCATGGGGTTAGCATTATGGGGAAATTACCTTACATTAATTCTTTGGGGATGAAACCATGTGTCTTCCTAGTTATATGAGACTAAGTGTATGGGGTTAAAAAATAAAAATTAAGAGAAAAATAAATTCAAAAGTGTCCAAGATGTAATAAAATAATGAAAAACCTTTCCTATATATCTATGTTACAAGGATAACCTCTCCATTTTTACTAATTATATCATGGTTGGAATTATCTCAATCTAATTCTATATGGATCCAACAAATCTAGTGTTTTTTAGGCCTAAAAATAAGTAAATTTATTCCTCACAGTTCATAAGGATTAGGCCAACCTCTTATTCCTCTTGAATTTTTGATGAGTAATTTTACTCTTTCATTTTTCCACTTATCCCATCTTCCTTTCATTCCTTAATGTAAATTGTACATCATTTATCATGTGAGTAAAATAAGTTGATCATTACTTGTAAAACTACCATTAATACATTCATAGTTTTATAGCCATATATCATATTACATTTGTATACATCACATTATCACATTCATAAATATAATCATATCCACAATGTTTTATCAAAATAGATATCTATCATACTTCATCACAATTCTAGTCATCTAAGGTGTATAAATTAAAAATAATAAATTATTGGAAATAAAATAGATGGTAGAAAATGTTAAAGCTAAAAATGGGTTATGTAGCTCCAATAATCTGAATGGAACCACCAGTGTTTGGCAGGGTGCTAAAGAAAACCACTAAGAGGCTAGAAGGCTCAGGGCTTCTATGGGCTACAGGTGGTTTATAGTGCCTATCCAGTTTACTAGATTACAATAGGATATAGATATAATCATGAAACATTTTTTGGCTAACATGATCAAGTACACAAAGTGTGTATCTCTAGCGGATCAAACCATAGTAACACAAGTAGCTAAGACTAGACTATTGATTGCATATAAATTATGGAAACAATAATACTGAATAAAGAGAGATAATAAATGAAATGTAAATCTAGATTTTAAGGCACTTTTAGGCCATATGAAAGATGTTTTAAGCATTAAATAAATTTTTAATAAGAGCTTCAAGAGCATGCCTAGTCTAGGGTTGAGTTATCTTTCGAATTCAACACTTTTATTTTCTTACAATGCAATGTTTTAGTTTAGTAAGAGAGAGAGATTGTTTAATCAAGTTTTCTAGTTCATTTTGAGCATGTAGAGTCCTACTATGTAATAAAAATGTTTCCAATGTAAGCATAACATGTAATGGTAAATATTTCAAGAAATGAAGATATCTTATAACCACATATGAATGCATAAACTTCAAAAACTATTCTAAACAATGCACAAAACAACTAAATCACCAAAACAAATCAAACCTTAGCATATATAATATATAAAAAAAATGGAGTTTAAATTTGCATAGAAAAGTGCCCTTAGATCAAGCTCAAATAATATGTACAGATGTTCTACCAACCTAGAATCTAAGCTAGGAAGTAATGTAGGAGGAAGACCAAGCTATGTGTAAGCTGAAGTCCAAACTAAAAGCCAAGAACAAAGGAGGAGGTGAAGTGAGAACTTGTACTGGTGTAAGATATCCAACCAAGTGCAAAAATTAGGTGAAATTCTAAATGTATAAGCTTTAAGTAATACACAAGGAAGTATGAACAACTAAGGGTAACAATGGAGTCTTCAAGCAAATGTATAGCAACATATGGGACCCTCTATCACCAATCAAGCTCAAGAGTGCCAAGAATGAATCAACAGAGATTCAAGAAGGCATGAGAGTCAAGAGAGGGAATAATAATAAAGAGAGTGTGGATAGAGAAGAGAGAGGCTCAAATGAATGAGAATAAGGCATATATCCCAACCCCAATCTGCCAAAAGACATAAAACTAGCTATTTTTGATCATTTGGGTCTAAACAAGCACTTTTACACATGTTTTACCAAGACCAAAACCTAGGCCATGGCTTTTGTGAAGGAAACATGTGGCCTAGGCCATGGGTTTACTACACATAAGTCATGATCTATGTCAAACAGGGGCTTAAGCTAGTCAACAAGTTCCCAAGAGGCCCCAAGGGGTCCTTAGAGGGCCTATATTACATGAGAAAGGGCCAAGATAGACTAAGGATGTATGAAGGGTAAGAATATGATGCATGAGAGGCATAATAAGGTGGAAAATGTCTTAAATTGGGATGACTAGGGTTAGTAGTCTGCACATGAGTTGATGTGTATTCATAAGGAGGAGTAGGGTCATGGGAAGTATGATTACATATGCCCCTAAAGTATAAACTATCAATGTCTAAATGAAAAAAGAGTGCTATGTAGTACATATAAGCCACACCAAAGTAAAGGAAAGAAAGAACTAAAAATATAAAGGAAAATTTACCTATAATTACTAGATAAGGATGGTGGTGTAAGAGGTTGATGCAATACAAGGTGAGAGCACAACTGCTATGTAATCCAAAATCCACCTCCACCTCTAGCTCTAGCTCCAACTCCATCTCTAGCTCTAGATACTATAAAGAAAGGACACAAGTGATATCAAATAAAATCATACTATCCAAAATGACATTCGCTAAGGTTTCAACCATAGTGTTTTCCTTTACGAGGGATATGGGTGAACTAGACATCCTTAAAGAAAGAGAACAAAACATGTAAGGCCTCAAAGAGGGGGAGTAACTTAATGCTAAGTATGGCCCAAAAATTGATGAGTTAAGACATGGCTAAGAGTGATTCATAGAATAACTTCACATAACACGTGCTTAACTCATGGGCATCAGTTAAGGTGCCAATGATTACATGATACTCAATGTCATTATTCATCTCACTAGTAGGGAAGAAACCATCTAGAACAAGATCATGGCCCCATAGATCATCAATAACCCAAGCCATAGTTATTGGTCCTTGGTTACCTCGAATACCACCATCTATGTGAATTACCACTAAGAGGTGCACCATGATGGAGGTTGAGAATGAAAAACTAACAACTACCAAAAGTTAATCTCAAAATAAAGTAGTGTATGTGAGTTACACAAGGGAAACAAATAATATATCAAAGTCATAATCAAAGTGGTTTACGAACACTAACCATGGTGAGATGTAACAAGGGAAAGAGGGGGGAACTTCAAAGAAGACATTTTCTAATTGACAAGACTAGAGCAAGTCTCAAACCACTGTAGCTAGCTGATAACCCTAGCTGTAACCATAATGAATAAGAGAAAGAGGGAGTTAGAATGTATCAAATTTGGAATATTAGATAAATGAATAAATAAAATAAGCATAGCAAGTAACATTTATCCCTAGGTGCCCATGAGATGGGACACAAGCTTAAGAGGTCTATGGGGACCTGGAAGGGGTCTCAGGAACCATAACAGGGCTAGAATAGGCCCAAAGAAGCCTCAAATTAAAAAATAGAGGCCAAAAATACACTCAAAACATGTCAAACCACCTAAGATGGAGGTTTCATGATTTGGAACCCAAAAAAGGAAAAAAAAACACCTAAAAAGGGCCCATAAGGTGTATCCAACAAGGAGTACATGGGCCTAACAAGCTAAAAGACATAGGGGTCCAAGAGATTGGAATGGTCCCAAAACACACCCAAAGAGGCCTTAAAGAGAGAAATGAACCTTTCCATTGTATCTATAATGGGACAAAACCCCTAAAATGAAGGTTTTGGGGTTCTAGGAGCAATGATGGGGTAAAACAAAGGCCCACAGAGGGCAAAAACAAAATTTTGCCCCAGGCTGTAATCTGCTTGGGAAAAACCCATAGCCTAGATCACTGCCAAGCCATAGCTTATCCTAGAAACCCATAGCTTGGACTAGAATAGGCCAAAAAATAAGCTTGGGGAAACCATATAGGGCCCAAAATGAAATAAGAGGGGGGGATAAGAAAAATAGTCATCTAGATTATCTAAATATGTTTATCTCATTCCCACATGCACATGAATAATCCAAGGTCATGTTTCTCCATGGTGAAGATGTGAGGAGTATGGGTGCTAGAGATAAGAAAGGCATCTCAACCAACAGAGCCACCTTCAAGGTGTAGTGGCCAATCATGAGGGAGTGCCTCAATGCCAACCATAATGAGAGGAGATGAGGTGTGGTAGGAGGCTTATGATAGACAAAGACTAGCTAAGGAAGTCTGGATAAAATTTTATGAAACCACAACCACTAGCCCACACCAGTTATAAGCACTATGGAAAAAGAGAGAGGGAAATAGTAGAGGGATAACTACTAACAAGTAGTATCTTGATCAATTAAAAGTATAAAAAGACTCTACTTCTATTCCAAGGTGCATCCAAAGAGGAGTACACAAGCCATATAGATAAAGAGACTTGTAAGGGTCTAATGATGGATGCCAAAAAATGGGAGATCCACTGAATAAAGGCCTAGGGAGGGTTTTATAATAATATATGAGGCTCATCAAATCACCACAAGCCCAAGCCTAGGCCTGCCCTAGAGGGTAGGCCACCACTTCACCCTAACTAGAGGCTTTCCTCCAATGCAGACCACTACTTCGCCTACTAAGGGGCCAAAAAATAGGGAAAAGTTGGGATGAAGGAAATGGAGCATCCAAATCCTTAGGCTCACAAGTCATTACCCAAAACATAGGAATGCCCAAGGTGGTGTAATAATTGGTGAATGAGATCTCTAAACCCAATCAAGTAAGATGATGCAGTGCATAAGATACATGGGCATGAGCTTCTTATAAGTTCTCATTTCATTGATTAGGTTACATGTTATACCATAGATGGAATAACACTCAAAATTTGACTCAACCACTCTAACCATCTCTATTGAAGATGTGTTGAGAGAGCTGATACTCTGATAGGAGAAGCATGATGAGAGGGGAAGCTCAACATTTGGGGAGACATCTCAAAAGAGGCATTCAAAAATGGAAGAGCCACACTAGATATGTGGGGAAGGAGAGGGAGTTGGATGACACATGCCAAAATTTGAAGGAGTGAATGTTTCTCGATACTTAGCAAGATCATAATGTTCATCCTTGAGAAAATACTCAGAGGTAGGGGATGCATATGAATCCATAAAACCCCATGAGGAGATAGTCAAAGCCTTCTTAAGGGATTTATCTTTATGTAGATCAATGCCCAAGGATTTAGGTTAGCCTCTATGGTATGAAACTCACCTTCATACATAAATTGCACCATGAGAAATGTGGCCAATACAATAGCCTACATGGCAGTGGTCCAAGGATGGCCAAGAATCATGTTGTATGAAAGATCAATGTCTAATAGATAAAACTCAATATTGACAATCTTAGGGCCAAAATTAACCTAAAGCTTCACATTCCCCATTGGTATAACCATGCCATTGTTGAAACCAATGCAATTATGGTGAGAATTAAAGAGCTTTTTTTGACTGATCCCGAACTTGTTAAACACATGTAGGGGCATGATATTCAATGTAAATCCTTCATTAACAATGTACTATTATACATGGTAATCATCAATATAAGTTTAAATATAGAGTGGGGACCTAATACCTCTTTTTAAGAACCAAAGTGTCTGGAAAAGAGGCTAGGTCTAAAGATAATATAGGAGGATGAGGGTGCTCGTGTACATCAAAGTTGAATAACACATTGATGTTATCACATAGTAGACCCTCATGAGAGAGACCAAGCTCATAAAATATGAGGTTCCTTTTCTTAGGAAAAAGGTGAAGAAGGTCCCAAATGGAGATCCAAATCAAGAGGCCCTATAACTCCTCTACAATGGAGTAAAGATGTCTAGCCTAGGGAGGGATGTTACACCTAATGTCAAATTTGACTTTAGGATTCCTTACCCCTGTGGGTTGGATAGGAGGCCCAACACCACTAGCCTCTCTAATAGGGTTGATGAACCAACTTGAGTGAGTGTTAAAAAAACACTCATACCTAGTATAGGTTATGTCAATAATAACATCGACCTTGATGCTCTCTCGCTTGGCTTTCCCACTCAAGTCAGCCTAGGAGGAGGAGTTAAAAGAGGTGGAAGAACAAGGAGGAGAATGAGGGGCCTTAGCCTTTGATTTCATCTTTTCTTCTTATTATTTTCCTTATCATGGTCAGGTAGATGCTCCTTAAACACATTCAATTTATGGTTGGGTTCTATAAAAGGATAGCTCTGAGATAGAGGTGAGGCTTGTACACTAGACTTTTAGGCTGCATAATTGGCATCATCATGCCCCATCATCTAATGAAAATGTAAAAATTGGTAGGGTTATAAGGAAACAACATCCATTGTTTTTTGTTCTTAATTTAGAATCCTTATTTTTAGTTGGATTCTTTCTCAAGGAATTCACCTCATGGCTGTCTTTCTTGTCTTTCTTCTCAAGAGGAGAATTAGTAACACCATTGCTAGCCACATTATGGCTATGATTGCATGAAGAGGATGAATTATGGGAAGGTATGGGTTGTATTCCTATGTGAACCTCAAACACTTATATATTTATATGCTCACTAACAACTTCATCATAAGATGTGGGTTCCTACTTGAAGACCTTAAGGTGAACCTCCTACCTCAATGCTCACATGAACATATCATAAAGTTGATCATCTGAGAACCTAATCTTGAATGTATGATCAGTTGAATGCCACCTATACATAAAATAAAAGTTAAAATCACACTTGGCCTGATCCATGGAGGTGAAAAATTGGATGCTAAGGTTAAAGGGTTTGGAAATATCAAAATATTGGAGGAAGTCATCTAGAAAGAGCTAGAAACTAGAGAGAGAATTTGGAGGTAGATTTTGAAACCAGATAAGAGCTTCAACTCATAGAGAATGAGTGAAGATATTTAGAATCATGCCTTTATCCTATTCCCAATCTAAACATTCCATCATGAATACTATAATATTCTTCATGAGATTAAAGTCCTACATCCCATTGAACTTAGGTAGTTTAGGGTAGGAGTAAGAAGGGGAATAAAATGCACCCATAGGGATAGAGGATTTTGATGGATATCTTCATAATCATGGTTGATATCAAGCTAGAGATGAACTCTAAGAGGGGGATAATGATGGTGATGATGTTTTATTTTTTTAGGGGCATCACCATGACCATTATTTTGGGGAGGATGATGTCTGGGAGGCTCTTGATATGGAGGATGCTCATAATGGAAATAATCTCTATCATGAGGTGGATAATGGCCACGAGAAGTGTGATGATCCCCATGAGGATGATGGAAATATATAACAAATTCATGGAAATAGTTGTGATGACCAAAATCTCAATAATTTTGATCATATGACATCAAATGAGGGTCAAATAATGGGCACTAATTCTCTTGATATGAATCCCATGGATCTCTAATTCATAGATGATGATACAAATCATCAGTCATTATAAACTCTAAAATAAGGATTAGGAGGATGGGAGGCCCCCCCATGATGGGGATACCTCACTAAGCTAGAATACCTATGACCCATAACATAGATATGAGGATGTTCTTACTCTAGAGTCTCCATTTAGGAAAGAGGTAGGTAACTCACATGATAACTAGTTGAGGCATTTGAAACTACGTAGGTACGAGCTCTATTTCTAGAGTAATCACACCACTGACTCTTAGGGGGAGAAGGATGTACTTCATGTTAGAGGTATAAGATGACTAAAGTGGGGGTGAATCAGTAAACCAATATTTCATTTTTTGATCACTTATTCATTCATTAACATTCATGAATCAACATAACAAGCATATACAACTAGATTACCATCAAAGTAAGGAAACCACATACAAAGAATGAATAAGAGAAGTTTATCATAACACAACATCTAATGTGAGAAACCCTCATGGTGAATAAAATCCACTCTCAATCTTGAAAACACATGGACTAATTGTCATATAGGGTATTAAAAACATGAGACTTTAGTGGAACACCCATTCAACAAGGAACACCTACCCCTAGGATGGTCAAGTCCTTCTGACTTGGATTTAGTGAAACACCTACTTCACAAGGAGCACCTACCCTTAGGATGGTCAAGTATTTCTAACTTATATTTAGTGAAACACTTGCTTCATAAGGAAAACTTACCCCTAAGATGGTCAAGTCCTTCTGACCTAGATGTTTATCACCCTCCCAACACCTATGATATGAATATCTCTCAAACATTGATTGTCTACCAATCTAATGGAGATACAAAGTATATCAACCCCCTTCACTTCTTTATGTAGCCAAAAGCATCCAAAAAAAACCTTTGGATCACTCTAAACTTAATAACAACAACTCTATCATAACATTAAAAACATGACCAAATGGTCATACACATAGTCCACACTCTAATCTACCTTTCAAATCAACCACCATGCTTACACAAACATCATCTATCCTTTGCTTAGATTCAATGAATCTAAAACATCCTTTTGGATCACTCTACACCTCTTCACTCATCCTCAATCTTCAAACCTATAAGAGCACTATTTTTGACATCATAATTATGGCCTATAAGCCATACACACAATCATAAACTTCATCTACTCTATAACCTATCAACTGGACACCCTCCCTTTCTTCTATCCTCCACTCCACAACACTCACACATGCTTCTCTTTCACAAGTATTCAAACCTATAAGATAACTATTTATGAAATAAGAAATATAAACTATAGGTCATACATAGTTATCAACCTAATCTATTATTAAATCTATCCACTAGGTACCCTTACTCTCCTTAGTTTCTCAACTCTATACTCTTCCTTGACTTAGAGCCCCTTCTTATAAGTCTAGAAATCATCACCTTTAATTTCAAATTTTATATAGCCTTCATGATTATTATCTTTTAGGTCAACCATTATACTTGACTTAACCATTAATACATCTTACATAGCTCAATACCATTCCCATAGGGTAGCCATAGCATCCATGGGTCACCCTTAAGCAACTCCACCTTTTAATTAGGCGTTAGTGCCCTTATAGGTCTCATGGAGACCTATTAATCCATTTATCACTCCATTGAGTAAAAAGAGAAAACAAGATCACTTTTAAATAATGGGTCCACTCCATATGATCCTTATAACATTGTCAAATGATTACTCCCACCAAAACACTCTTTTGCTAAAGCACAATTTTATCAAACAACATTTCATACACAAGAATACCATGAGAAAACACAAAATCAATTTTTAAGCATTTTTTCATAGTGAATATGGATCTATCCAACATATAAAATCCATAAATATCATCCTCAAGGAGTTTACAATATTCTCCAATATCTAAGTCCCCTTTAAACATCCAAAAGCTATCAAGAATAACTCAAATATCTTTCTCGAGTCACTTAAAACATGGTCAAATACATGGTCAAATTTGGATCTCAATAAATTTGATTGTAAAAACATTCAAACCTTATAACTAGGTTTTTTGGATGTGCCTTGATGTCTTATACAACTTTTTTTTACAACTTTAAATTCACCTTGGATCAAAAGATATGAGCAAAATACTACAAACTAATTTTTCGCCTTTTTAATTTAAATATTCAAATTCCAATGATCATTGATAAACATAAAACACTTTGTCAAAATATTGTGTCCTCACATCACTTGAATGAATACGCATCATCAATCTCCCTCAAAATTAGCTTTATCTTTAACTATGCTAAAAAAGTGTCACTTTGACCTCATCTCGTGCTCCCTGACAACTTTGATCAAATACACACCATCGATCTTCTTAGAAGTAGCTCGATCTTAACCATTGATCACTATTAAACATCAATCAGTTGTCATCATCTCACTGGTTCATGATAATTTAGAACAAACACACATCATTAATCTCTTCGAGAGTCGCTTAGACTTTAACCTGCTTAAACATTAGACACTTTGACCTTTTTAACTCAATAAACATCAGAGATCTACATATACAAACACTCACTCATTGTTAGATCCTTATCTAGTCCTGGTATTTAACTTTGTGGACATTTGGATAAGTATGGGAACCATTATAATCTACCTAGAAGGCCAACTTTAAACCTTAATAAATTTTTTTGTGCTTAATTACATGTCCTAAAATTCTAACCATATAATCTTCTTTCATAGGGGAATCCATCCATATATCAAGCTTCTCCTAGAAATTTCACTCATGTGAGATATGGTGCCATAATATTAATTACTTAGATCTTATTTAACTTAGACATAAAGTTTAGATTTATTTCATTCCATAGATCTGTGATGTGTTTAAATACACAATGTTAGATCTCTTTTGTAAATCTGGCTAAGTATGGGAAAACATTACAAACTACCTAGGAAGCCAACTTTGCACAATCTTGTCTTTTGCTCTGCTCAACTGCATGACTTGAAACTTAGACCATAGAAACTTGGGACTAATTTGATCACACCCATATAACCAAATCCCCTTGACTCATCCATACATACCAATGGTGATGTCATCAATCTTCTTACTCATATTTTCTATCATAAAACTAACTATGCGAAGATGAACATAATTAAGAACCAAATGAATACCATGTACTTCCAAAATATCTCTAATCATCCTTGACATATAATAAGACCTTTCACACATGCTAAATACTTCAGAACCATCCCTAATCATGCCAAAACTGAAGATCAACCAAGCCTAATTCAATCATACTAAGACAAGCACATTACACACTTTGTCATTGACACTTAGATTATAAAGAAACTTAATCCAATCACTTGGATACCTCTATGAAATTAATGAAATTTATCCAACAATCTCCCCCTTTATCATTGATGTCAATACCCATCATACATCTCACCTTCCTTCTCTCTCTTCAAGCACTCTCACAATAATAACCTTCTCTCCCTTTAACAAAATGAAAAAGTGGGCACAAACTAATATTGAGGACCTAAAAATACCATAAATAGAATAATACCACCTTATAAATATGATACAAACTCCTCCTTACCTTGATCCTACCTCTTTTTTCCATGACAACTTCCTCGTGTTACATGCCAACACTCTCTTCAACCAAGCACTAAATCCAATGAAGAAATAATACACAAAAGTACTAAAATATGATGAAACTTACCATGAAACATCTAAGAGGGACTCCCCCTAATATATTTGAGCCATTTTGCCTTTTGAGCATCTTCAGATCTCCATACACCATGAAAAACCACCACACATGCTTACTAGCCTTCTTTCTCAAGACACTTCAAAGACCACCAACAAAAATTCATGCCACTTATTAAATAGGAAAAATACTCTAAACCAAACTAAGAACTCACATTGAAACACTAATGCCTTGCTATTTTGGATAAATTGAGTAAAAACATCAAATCTTCACACTAGTCATGTCTAGACTTCTTATAGCCCTACCTAGAACTTGTAGAGCCCAAAAATTTTAGTAGACATACATTTAAGACATGAAATTCATATATATTTATATCACTCTTATATTCCCTCTGAATAACACCAATTTTCATCACCTAGATCATCCTCTAAAATATACTTCCTTCACAAACCTTCTAGCCAATTAGGCTTCCATATTGATAAAAACTTAAATAATTTGAAAACCACAAACCTTAAAATCTTTGTGAAGATTTATTTGATAACCCATTTATCCTAATCAACCTATTAAGAATCCTTAGACCTCAAATCATAAGGAAAACCACTTTTCTAGAATAGCCCAAAACTCTAGAATTTTAAAACAAACATGGTCAACAAACCTCTTTCTGGTCAACACCCACCTCTGAAACTTCTTGCACACTTGGAGACAACCATCACACACTTTTAGACCAAGATTTTATCCTCAGTAATTTTAGGAACCCATACATATTATAACCTATTTTAGGCATGCTTGCCCTTAAGCCAAAAATTGAGAAATTGAGAGCACTAAAAAATCTCCAATTTGACTTCAACATACCTTGATACCACTAGCCCACCTATAGCATGCTAGAATAAGGTCAACAGACATTTATATGTAAAAATATCATATTGATAACTCACAAATCCTCTTTTTGCACTAGGAAACCTTCAATATAACCTTGCAAACTGTGAACACCCTTACAAGACCACATGCTTCTTCAAACTAAGAAATGTCTTCATGAAGCACAATGAAGACATCTCTACTTCACAAGAACCTAGAACATAGGATCATACTAGTCATCATCATAGGATTGAAGAACCTTCTTCTTCTTCTTCTTCTTTTTCTTGACTAAAACAGCTTGATTAACATCCATCTCTTCTTTGGCTTCCTTGACAATGCATGATGAAAACATAGGTTCTTGGCTTATCTCTTCAACTAACACCTTCTCCTCTTTTAAAGCAGACAACAAGAACTCTTAGAAATCATAAAAATCCTTCTCACCTAAAAATTATTCAACTACAACACATAAACTATCAAATTAAGATCCTTCTTTTAGATTCTCCTTGGCCTTGAATGTTATAACTGACTTGATGTTTGGATCATCTACCTTCTTCTCCATTTGGACTAATATCAAGCTTCCTTATCACCTTAGAGACATCTCCCAAAATTATTCCTTTTCTACAGTATCAGAAGTTTGATCCTTAAACTCAATATGAGCCTTCACTTCCTTTGGTATCCACATCATGTTTTTACTTTTGATATGTTTTCTAGGAGTCTCTTCCTTCTTCAAATTACTTGAGGACTTATAAAATTTACTAAGACAAAGTATAGAAATATGACCTTTCTTATCACAAATGAGACAAATAACATTATTCATACCTTTTGATAGATTTGAAATATGATTAATATTTGGCCAAAAAATCCTTCTATCATAGCTCCATAAATGTCCATACTTGACTGACTTCCTTATACAATCCATAGCTCTATGACCATACTTATTACATGTATAACAATGACCATGGAATAAACTAGCATACATTGAAGAATTTGGTTGCTTAAAAAACATTATTTCATTGCTTTTAAAGTATACATTCTTCTTAGCTTGCTTAGGCTTTATATTTTCCTTTTCCAATTGGTCCAACTTGTCTATGACTTGTTCATGCTTTACTCTCAAGGAATCAAGATTAGTCTTTAACTCATCATGTTCAACTTGCTTTGAACTCACCTTGGTATTGGCTTATTCTAACTAAGTTTTGAGATATCTACACTCATCTTCTCTTTATTTTAGGATACTATTTAAAAATTCTAATTGACATCTAATATCTTTAATGACCTCCTTATCCTCCTTATCTTCTTTATCCATGTCATCCTTTAATCTACATGTTTTCTCTTCAAGAGATTTGATCAAATCTTGATACTTCTTCTCATCTCTCTTGGTCTTGCCTAACAAGATTCCCTCAAGAGAAATGACTTGTGCTTCAAGACCTTTGATCACATAGCTCATTTTATGATTCCTCTATATGAGTGCAAATCTTAGATCTTCTTCTTCTTCCTCATTATCATAACAAACTTTTTCATCATACATGATGTCCTTTTATTTTGAACAACTTTCCTCTTTTGAACTCAAAATTGCCTTGGCATCTTCTAGCTGAACCTTGAGATCATTGATACCTTTATCATCCTCTTTGGCATCTTTATTTAATGTACATATATGTTCTTCAAGTGCCTTGATCACAACCTTCCACTACTAATTCTCTTTCTTCAACTGCTAAGCCATCTTGTGCTACTTAGGATCTCCTTCAAGCTGTTAATCTTCCTCCAAAGGATGTACTCTGATACCAATTTTTAGAGGTACAAGATGACTGAGAGGGGGGGGGTGTATCAATCAACCAATCTTTCATTTTTTTATCACTTATCATTCATTAACTAAAATTCATGAATCAACATAACAAGCATATGCAACTAGATTACCATCAAAGTAAAGAGACCACATATAAAACATAAATAAGAAAAACTCATCATAACACAACATCTAAATTGGGAAACCCTTACGGGGAATAAAACCCACTCTCAAACCTACAAAAATATGGACTACTTATCCTATAAAGTAGTATAAACATGAGACTTTATTGGAACACCCATTCCACAAGGAGCACCTACCCCTAGGATGATCAAGTCCTTCTGAACTAGATTTAGAAAAATACTTGATTCATAAGGAGAACCTACCCCTATGATTGTCAAGTCCTTTTGATCTAGATTTAGTGAAAGACCTACTTCACAAGGAGTACCTACTCCTAGGATGGTCAAATGCTTTTGACCTAGATTTAGTGAAACACCTACTTCACAAGAAGCACCTACCCCTAGGATGGTCAAGTCCTTCTAACCTAGATGTTGATCACCCTCCCAACATCTATAATATAAACATCTCCTAAACACTAATTATCTATCAATCTGATGGAGATAAAATGTATATCATACCCATTCACTTCTTCACACAACCAAAAACATCCAAAAAAACTTATTAGATCACTTTAAAATTCTTATAAAAAACTCTATCACAACCCTCTCAAATCAACCACTAAACTTACACATACTTCATCTATCCTTTACTCACACTCAATGCATCTAAACAATCCTTTAGATCACTCTAGACCTATTTGCTCACCATTAATATTCAAACCTACAATATCAATATTTTTTAAATTATAAATATGACCTATAGGTCATACACATAATCATCAACCTAATCTGCTCTATAACCCATCCATTGGGCACACTCTATTTCTTCTATCCTTCACTCTACAATAATCACACATGCCTCTCTTTCACAAGTCTTCAAACCTATAAGATCATTATTTCTTACATAAAAAATATGACTTATAGGTCAAATAAATAGTCATAAACCTATTTTATTATTCACTCCATCCACTAGGCACCCTTACTCTAGTTCACCTCTGAGCTTTATACTCTTCCTCTACTTAGAGTCCCTTCTTACAAGTCTATAAATCATCACCTTTGATTTCATATTTTATAGAGTCTTCATGATTATTATCTTATAGGTTGGCCATAATACTTAACTTAACCCTTAATATGTCTTACATAACTAAATACCATTCCCATAGGTCAACCATAACATCCATCATTCACCCTTAAGCAACTCCACCTTTCAATTAGGCCTTAGTAGCCCTTATAGGTCTCATAGAGACCTGTTCACCCATTTAACACTCTATTCAGTAAAATGAGAACAAAATATCAATTTTAAATACATATGATCCTTATGACATCCTCAAATGATTACTCCCACTAAAACACTCTTCTACTTAAGCACAATTTGCTCTAATAACATTTTGTACACAAAAATACCATGAAAAAACACATAGTCAACTCTAAAACATTTTTTCATATTAAAGATGGATTGTTAAAACCTCAAAAATCTATATATCTCATCCTTAGGTAGTATAAAACATTTTCCAATAGCTAAGTCCCATTGAAGCTTCCAAAATGTATCAAGAACAACTCAAATATCCTTCTTGAGTCACTTACAAAACATGGTCAAACACACAATCAAATTTAGATCTCCATAAATTTGATTGTAAAAACATTCAAACCTTCTAACTAAGTTCTCTAGATGTTACTTGAAGTACTCTACAACTTTGAATTTTTGTTTAAATTTGAATTTATCTTGGATCAAGAGATATGAGGAAAATAATACAAACTAGTTTTTCCTTTTATTAATTTAAATATTCAAATTCCAATGATCACTATTAAACATCAAACACTTTATCAACATCTCATGTCCTTGCATCACTTGAATGAATATACATCATCAATATACATTAAAATTATCCCAATATTTAACTATGCTAAACAAATGTCACTTTGACCTCATCTCATGCTCCCTAGCAACTTTAACCAAATACACAACATTGATCTTCTTAGAAGTAGCTCAGTCTTTACCTTTGTTCACTATTAAGCATCAAGAACTTGTCATCATCTTGTTGATTCCTAAAAATTTGGAACAAATTCACTCCATTTATCTCTTTGAGAGTATCTTGGACTTTAAATTGCTTAAATTTTAGACACTTTGACCTATTTAACTCAATACACATTATATATCTACATGTATGAACACCCGCTCACTATTAGATCCTTATCTAGTCCTGGTATTTAACTTCATGCAAATTTGGCTAAGTATGGGAACTACTAAAATCTACATAGAAGGCCAACTTTTAACTTTAATACTTTTTATATGCTTAATTTCATGTCCTAAAATTTAAGCCATATAATCTTCTTTCATAAGGGAATCCATCCATATATCAAGCTACTCTTCAAACCTTCATGTGTTTGAGATACGATGCCATAAAATTAATTAAATGAATCTTATTAACTTAGACATTAAGGTTAGATTCATTTTTCACTATAGATTTGTGATGCAATTAAACATGCACTATTAGATCTCCTTTGCTAATTTGGTTAAGTATGGGAAAATATTGCAAACTGCTTGGGAAGCCAACTTTGTATAGTTATATCTTTTGGTCTTCTCAATCGCATGACCTGAAACTTGGAACATAGAAACTTAGGACTAATGTGATCACACTCATATGACCAACTACCCTTGACTCATCCATAGGTGGTAACAGTTATTCAATCAAACTACCTACTCAAATTTTTTGTCATAGAACCAACTATGCCAAGGTAAACCTAATAAAAAATAGATGAATACCATGCATTTACACAAGCTATCCAATCATCCTTAACCTTTTATAAGACCCCTCACATATTATAAATACTTCAAACCCATCCCTAATAATCTCAAAATTTAAGATCAACCAAGCCTACTTCAAGCATACTAGGACAAGCACAATGCACACTTTGTCATTGACACTTAGACTATTAAGACACATCATCCACTCACCTAGACACCTCCTTGAAATCACTAACAATTATCCAAAAATTTTACCTTTTTCATCAATATCAACACCCATCATACATCTTAATTCCATTCTCTTCCTTCAATCACTCTCATAATAATAACCTTCTCCCCCTTTGACACAATGATAAAGTGGGCACAAACTGATAATGGATACATGAAAAGACCATCAACAAAAGAAGACCACCTTATAAAGATGATACAAACTCCCCTTTACCTTGAGCCACCTCTTATTGCCTTGATAACATCCTCTTTATACATGCCAAAACTCTCTTCAACCAAGTGTTGTTACTTGGATTTTCAACCTTTGAGGAGATGTCTCAGCTGTTCTCATCTAAGTGGCATAATTGAAACACCTCTAGGCTGTGGGTAGCCTAAGAATGAACTAAATCTCTAGATAGGGATATCTCCCTTTATAAACCACTTCTAAATCACTACTACATCTAAACTTGTGAGGGAAATAAGAGAGATAAAACTAAAATTAAACTATTCTAAAGGAGGTGATACACCAAATTAGTTGATGACTACCAACCAGTTGCATGTTACACATGAGAACAAGGGACTAACCAAACATACACTTATCCAATTTGTATCTTCTCACATCAATGTTTCATTATGAGGTTATGGTGAATGTTTAGGATAGTAAGACTAGACAAGAGGTCTATAATGACACTATTTAATAGGCTAACTCACTCAACCTTGACAATTACTAGAATACTTCACATGACCTATAAGAAGAAGCTTTCTAACTGTAAATAGGTGAGATAATGAGACAACATGATAAGGAAAAAAGAATCATTACTAATAAATATCAATAATATAAGTAAAACAAACGATGAAAATTCATGTAAGAGGTAAAAATTAGTAGTCTTTATTGATCCATGGTATGCAAATGAGTAGGGCTTTGCCATACTCAAGTGGAGCATAATTTACAAAGGCCAAAATGGCTAGCACTTATAGAAATTGAGAGAGAGAGGATAAGAAATAATTAAAAATGTCACAAGGACACTTGTCATGCTAAGAGAGAGTTAAATGTGCATTGGAATATATTATGAAACTGATCATGCAATGTCAGGAAGCATAAGTGTCACCCTAAGTCATGAAACTCTTAAAATGTGGCATAAAAGTTCTCATTTTACATAAATAAACTGACTTCATCATTCACCCCTATTTTAACATCTCAAAACTAACTAGGGATAAGTCTAATGATTGGAATGAGAGGGAAGGGTTTTAGACATTCCTCTCTATATATTGGTTGTAGTCTTGGTCATTTGGAATCTTCCCAAAATGAGCTATCACCATCTGTAGTCAAACTAACTCTTCTTTCCCACACCTTTGACACTTGGCCCCAAATTTGGCTTTATTTTCCCATGAAAATATATATAAGGGAGTGGATGAAACGTGTCAATACTCTCCATGGCCTTAGAGGAATTAGGTACACCTTAAAAAGGCTCTCACTTGGATTTTTCACACTTCTCACCATCTTACTCATTATGTCAATTTTGACAGGTTGAGAAGAGAGATATTGTTTAAACACTTATGAGTTTTTTAAAGACATTAAATGGGAATGGGGAATTATCTTAAGTCTTAATATTCCTTCCAAATTTGATTTCATATTTTGAAACCTTCTAGAACCTGCACAATGCATAAAATATTCAAAAATACCTTGTTTTGTACCCCATCCATATAATTCCCTATAGTCCAAAAGTATGGGAAGTATCTTGAGAGATTATAATACAATTTTCAATCATCATTATAGGAAAAATATTCCATTTGGGTGCACTAACTACTCCATTTTCTCAAACTAGTCACTAGTAAGGGTTTTGGAGGGTTTAGGCCTGTATTACCCTCTTAGGCTTTATTCATAAAAACTTGACATTTAAATTTAAAAATAATTCCAAAATATCAATTATCAAGACCCATTTAACATATTAAAACCTCTTAGGTTCCCATGCAAAGCATTCAAGTAGATATAAGTACTCAAAGCTGCCCTATCAAGCTCCTTTTTCTATTTGCATAGGCCTAATGTGTCTTAAAGTCCAAAAATGACTTTTACATGGATTAAATTTAATCCTAATATCTAAAAAATATATAAATTCATCCTATAAAAATAATTAAATATGGTACAAGTCTCACTATGGGTTGTAAGTGAAGTTGGACCCCCAATTGGCCTCTAGGCCTCAAACAATCATGTCTACATACTTGGCAATCTAGACCATTATGTTGGGTTTCATCCTTATGTGTTTTTTTTACATTTTTTTTCAATTGTAATACAAATTTTCAAACTTTATTACAAGTTTTTTTATCTTCTAGTTCATTCTTTTGTCTTACTCTCCAAAACCTGCTAGTTTGTGCATAGAGGGGAGTGCCCTCTATCTAAGGAAAAATAGAGGGCACTCCCCTATTTTATCAGATAATGATGAATGATATAGAGGATTATATAAGTATAATATATTTCATATAACAAATTTTATCCTTTTATCAAGTCATTTGACCCCCAAACCTCTTCAAATTCCAAGGCATAACTTTAGAAAATAGATTGTGCATGCAAGATTCTCATATGGACTATGTGTTGTCTTATTTAAAGCTCTCCTAAAAATTTTCAAAAGGCATAATATTATCTTACCATTTTTATAATAATTTTAAAATTTTTTCATAACCAATCATCACCTCAAACTATCCCTTACTTCTTCATAGACCTTCTAAATGGTAGGAATTTAGTACAAATGTTGATTGTGTACAATGTTCAACCATATGAACTATGTGATGGACTTGAAAAAGGTTTTTATGATCTAGGAGTATATTATCATGGTTATAATTATAATATATATGTCCAATATGCATAAAAACCTTCTTAAATTCATAATCATAACCTCAATCTCCATCTTACGCAACTAGGTTTGCATGATAGACAGACTGTGTCTTTTGTTGAATAGGGGTCCACCTATAGGTAGTCCTACATGTTTTAATCCTGAGGTAAAGTATAAAACATACCTATATTACATTAGGGTCATTTGGAATTATTTTTAACAATTTTTTCAACTTGGTTATACACTATCAACTCTCACAATCTTCAAACTTGCTCATTATTGTCACAGTCAAACACAATGAACTGTGTTGTGACTAGTATAATCCTGTAAGTGAAGATTATTTATTTGATAAGAAACACACCACCCTTGGATCCTATAATATATTTTTAAAAATCCTACATATATTAATTTAATTTTTCCATGCTTAAGTCCTTGCTAAGGATAGTGTGAGAACTTGACCTTTGGCTGTAAGTGAATAATCTATAGATAATAGGACTTGTAGGTTTTTATGAGGACCAAACACAATATATAGTCTCTTTTAAAGATAATTGTTCTCATTTTTATGTAATTAATATTTAAAATATATTAAAATCATGAATAAATACCCCATTTTCACTTGAATATGCTAGAGTCACCTTAGAACTTCAAAAATCTATAGATGACAGTGTCATAATTTAGTGGCTAAAGGGGCAATTTTGAGCCTTCCTAGTAAGAAAACCATATGAAAAAATCACCTTATTCCTTTTTAAAGTTAAACCTTTATAATAATTATATATAATTAATAAATTTGGGATGATTAGATCTCAACCTAACATTTTTCTAAGGTATCTCCAATAATCTTGGGGGTTTTATATTGCATGTTTAGGGATTTGATCCCTGAATACAATCATTCAAATATTTGAACATGGTTTCCAACCTCCCTTTTTCAATACATCCTTTCAAATAGTTATTTTAATGTCAAAATAAATCTAAGACTTTAATGAGGGTCTCACTACTTGTCTAACCTCTTCATACAAATACTTTTATGTCTCTACGAATACCACCTATAGGTGGTCATTGTAACATATAGGCAAAGAATGCAACATTGGATAGCATGGAAGATGTATGAGTTTCAATGAAGTTTTGTCCTTTTACAAATTTTTAAAATATAATTTCATTACTATAAATATATATTTATCATCTCAAAAAATCCTTTCAATATGAGATTCTTCATGAGAACACCTATAGGTAAACATTTGAAGTTGAAGCAGGTAGACTATAAGCTTAACCATTGAAGATGAGTCTCACTTTAAATAATTATGTACCTCATTAAAATTTTGAAATTAACTCCATTAAACTTGTGAGGATTTACATAAAATCAAAATAGCCTCATTTCAATGTGAAAAACTCTTGAAAACACCAGTTACAGAGCAAACATGGATAACAAGTAACTATTTGTGTGGCATATGAGCTTAAAAATTATGAATATTTCTTTGGAGACCAAATTTGGGAGTTAAAATGAACCAAGAGAGCATTGACAACATATAAATGAACCTATCACAACCCCCTAGAGCCATTGTTAAAGCATGAAGGTCTTGAAAATGGTGAAACATGCCTATCATCCTCAATGAGAGCAATATGCAAACTTGAGATGATTTACTTATCAAAACACAATGAAACATGACAAAACGTATGGAGGGAATTTGATAATAAATACAAAATCTTCTATAGTCAACATCACTAACTAGATTATGTGTACCTATCCAAAATAGAGCAAAACCTATAGGGTGCAAGAGACATTGAGCATAAAAACACATTCAATTTGTTAGAGATGGTTCATAAAGCATGGCTAACCAATATTAGAAATATTTTTATGGAAATGGATATATCTGAGTTTAATACCACCTCCCAAAAAATTTTGACCTAAAATCGCTTCAAATTTTTTTACCAAGAATAAACCTACTGACCTCTTCTATTTGTCTAGAAAGGCAAAGAAGGAACAAAATGGTTTTAGCTCAAAAATATCACTTATAGAGAATATAAAGCATGGAAATAAAACTGAGGAAGATGAAGAGACATTTCATGGCCTTATCCCATGTGTCACCTTCTCTCATGGGTTGTACAAGTGCCAAATTCCCTCTTTTCAGTTGGTTTTTTGATCTTCAATTAGATAACTTGTAATATTCAGATGGGTCTAACATTCTTGATATGTAATCTAACTTTTTGGATATTTGAAAGGAACTTAGGACACTAAGACACCTTGGAAACTATTCCACTTGCATTTATGAACCCTAAAATGACTTTAAAAGATAAAAGGATTAATATGACTAAGACCAAGGCTAATATAGCATCAAATTACATCAAATGGACTATAACATATCCCATGACAAAATATTAGACCCATAAAAACACCTAAAACTCAATTTTTTACCTATAGGGTCCCCAATTTGACCTATAGGGTCAAATTTGGTCAACAAATTAGTGACTCAGAGGGGTAGTATGGCTGCTATACTAACTATACCAGTATCCTTATCAGTCCATTGGGCTTAGGAAGTCATCTAAAGTTTGATACACAACAAGAGGAATTTAAACATTAACAAAAAGCTTTGATCAAGACAAGACCAATGACTACCTCAACCACACAAAGCAAAGGACACACACAAAACAAAGTAAACAAACTAATAAGACACACACACACACACATGTGCTCAAGGTACTTAGGGGAATTAGAAAACAAACTATTATGCACAACTAGTAACTAAGTATACCTCCTTTCTAGGATCAAAAGAAAAATTCCTTGAATCATCTTATTCATAAGATGAATCATATTACCAAGCATGTTGCTCTTTGGATTAGATGCTTAGTAGGTTAGACCTATTCCTTGGCACTTCATTTGATTTACTCTAAAGTAGATCATCCTTAAATAGGTCTATAATGTAAATGATTTTTCTTAAATTTGTAAACATACCTCATATTTCTGTCCACAATTTATCTCATGATCAACTTGCATCTTCTTTGTAGGCATGGCTTCAAGAAGGGTAGTTTTTTGTTCCTTAGAGAATTGAGGCCAATAGGAGATAATATCATCATTAAAAATATGATTTATTTCTCCTAACCAATTGAGAGGATGATAATCCATATTGATGATTTCAAACATGTCATCATGGAATGCATATGCCTCTTGAAGGGATAAATTTTAAAGGTTGATTTTTCTTTGCATACTCACTTGAGTGCCAAGGTTGCCTTCTCCATTTTTGATTAGATCATAGCCTCCTTGAATAGGAGTAGAAACTGCTCCAATGATTACAAACAAGTCATCCCAAGGATGATTAGGAACTAGTTCTTTCCCATCAATGATATCTTACATAGTGATGGAACAACCAATGATTACTTCTTCCTCTTTGGCAAAAGGAAAACATTCTTCCATATCAACCCAATCAGAAGTTTTAACATAAGAGACCACCTCTTCTTTAGAATTTAGTAACTCTTGAGGGATTTCAAGTTGCATCTCAAATGCCATAATAAGAATGTGGTTTTCAAGGGCTTCAAGATATTCGATCTCCTTCTCCTTCTTGGTGATGCCAAGATTAGGCATCCTGAAATAAAGTGACTTAGTCTAATGAGGCTGCCAAGGAGCTATGTTTTCTTCAAGCAAGAGTTTAAAATTATCTTCAACCAAATTCTCTTCTTTAGGTTCACATACCATAGGTCCATTAAGTCAAAGGGTGATGGGGTGAGGATAATTTGAACTAGTTGGTGGAGGTGGAGCATAGAACTCAAAATCAGATTGAGAATGAATTATAGGGGATTCTTTTAGGAGATCTTGAGGAAGGATAAGTAGACCTTGGTATAACATAGATTGGTTTTATTCCTTCCATTTTACAATCACTTAATTTCAATTTAATTTGGATTGAGCATTCTTTTGAGGAAGGTCAGATTGGGTGTGTTTAGGTATAAGATCTTATTTTAGGTCTAAAACTTCCTTCACATCTTGACTTAGAAATTTTATCCTTGACTCTAACTCTTCAATTTGCTTGGATAGGTTCTCTTGGAAAATTATTTCTTTAAGTTGATAGGTAGCCTTATGAGGAAAATTATTATAATAGGGATGATGTGGAAGATAAGATGTCTCTTGGGGAAGGGTGGGAGGGGCTTGCATAGGATCAAGTTATTTCTCAGCTTTAGACTCTTTATCAAAGATTCTATCCTCTTTTTTTCCCCATGATTCCACTACCTTATTCCAGCTGAGGATGTTAAGGTTAATACTCTCTTTTTGAGGTGGTGATGCACTTTGAGTAGTGGATGAAGTGTTTAATAAACTTGGGATCTCCTTAGGCTTGGATTTTTCACCTTGTCTCCAACTTGGAATCTCATATCTAGAGGTCTCTTTTTGAGGTGGGGATGTAATGGGAAAGGGAAATGATGGCTTAAATTCCACTCAATTTTTTGATAGTATGGATTGATACATCTACTTATTGGACAACTCAATCTGCCTATCAAGATTTTCTTTAAAAACCAAGTTTGTCTTTCCAACTCTCTCTTTTAGCTAATTGGGGGAAAGATGAATTTGATAAGCTTGATTACGCTCATGAGTGGGGGTCAAGTAGGTCTGATAAAAATCTTGGGGAGGTGATTATGAGGGCTAATAGACTTGGTGAGGTTACTCCTCATGAATTCTTAGCCTATCTTCTAAATATGCAATCAAACCACCTACATCTAGCATCTCACTTGTAAGCCTTTTCCAATGGGCTCTCTCAATAAGTGACCACTCTCTTTTAACCAAATATAATTCATATCTCACATTATGAATTAAATGACTAGGGACATCTTGATCATGTCCCCTTAGTGTATCAAAATCTATCATGTACCTCTCATAGCCCAAAAGAGTTTGCTTGAAGGTTGAAATGGACTGAGTTGAGAAGTAACTAGGTTAACTATGGGGAGCAAGACATTGAGAAGGATGGTTATAAGACTTATAAAACTAATGAGAAGGCTGGTAATGGTCATATTGGAGCTGGTAAGAATCATATTTGAATTGGTAGGGATCATAACAAGGCTGATATGGAATGCCATAGGCTTGGGATACATCACTAATTTGTGTAAAATAGTACTCAACACCAAAATTATCCATAAATCTTCATTAGGAAGTAAGAACATAAAGAATAATTATCAACAATATTTAAAAGGAATACCTGAGCTACTTAACCAGTTGATGTAACTTTGGAGTCACCATTGATGCTTTGATAGATGCCTGTATAGGTTGATGTTTAAAAGAAAACACCAAAAATCTTTCAACTTCTTGGACTAAGAGTCCCACCAAGTGTGCTAAAAAATATTGTCACTTATATTTTCACCCTTTGAGGAGATGACTCAACTCTCCTCATCCAATTAGCAAAATTAAAACACCTCTAGCTATGGGTAGCCTAAGAATCAGTTGAATCTATAGATAGGGCTACCTCCCTTGATGTAACACTTATAAATCACTTCAACACCTAAAATTATGAGGGAAAATGGAGAGAGAAAATTGAAATTAAACTATCCTAAATGAGGTGTTACACCAAATTAGTTGATGACTACCAACTAGTTGCATGCTACACATGAGAACAAGGGACTAACCAAACATACACTTCTCCAATCTTCGTCTTCTCACATTATTGTTTCATTATGAGGTTATGGTGAATGTTTAGGCTAGGAGGAATAAAAAAGAGGTCTATAATGAAACTATTGAATAGGGTAACTCAATCAATCTTGACGCTTCCTATAACACTTTACATGACCTGTAAGAAAAATCTTTCCAACTACAAATAGTTGAGAGAATGAGATAACATGCTAAGGAAATAAGAGTCATCACTAAGAAAGATCAATAATCTAAGTAAGACACACTATGAATAGTTATGGAAGATGTAAAAATAACTATTCTTTATTGATCCATGGGATGAAAATGAGTAGGGCTTCACCATACTCAAGTGGAACATAATTTACAAAGGCCGAAATGGCTAGTTCTTATAAAACTTGAGAGAGAGAGAGGAAAATAAATAAATAAAAAGGTCACAAGGAAAATTTTAATGATGAAATAAAGAGATAAATGTGCATGGTAATAGATTATGAAAGTATTCATGCAAAGTTAGGAAGCACAAGTGTCACCCCAAGTCATGAAACTCTTGAAATGTGGCGTAGAAGTTCTCATTTTACACAAGGAAATTGCCTTCATCATTCACCCCTATTTTAACATCACAAAACTAACTAGGGATAGGTATAATGATTTAAATGAGAAGTAATGTTTTTATACATGACTCTCCATGAATTGGTTATAGTCTTTGTCATTTAAAATCTTCCCAAAATGACCTATCACCATCTATAATCAGAATAACTCTTCTTTCCCACACCTTCCACACTTGGAATTTTGGATTTATTTTCCCATAAAAATACATAAAATGGAGTATATTAAATGTTTAAATACCCTTCATTTACTTAGAGGCATTAGACACACCTTAAAAAGGCTCTCACTTGGATTTTTCACACTTCTCACCATCATGCTCATTATGCTAATTTTGACTGGCTGAGATGCTAGCTATTTTTTTAACGCTTATGAGTTTTTTAAAGACATTAAATGTGCATGGGTATTTATATTAAGTCATAATATTTATTCCAAAGTTTATTTCATATTTTGAAACCTATTGGAACCTACACAATACACAAAATAGTCATAAATACCCTATTTTATATACCATTCATACAATTCTATAGCATCCAAAATTATGGGGAGGATCCTTAGATAGTATAATACAATATTAAATCATAATTTTTGGAAAAATATGCCATTTTGGTACACTAACTACTCCATTTTCTCAAGTTGGTCACTAGTAAGGGTTTTGGAGGGTTGAGGCCTATTTTACCCTCCTAGGCTTTGTTCATAAAAAATTGACATTAAAATTGAAATTTTTTTCCAAAATATCATTAATCAATACCAATTATAACATATCCAAACCTCTTAAGTTCCCATGCAAATCATTCAAGTAGATACAAGTACTCAAAGTTGCCCTATCGAGCTATTTTCTACATTTTGACAGGCTTAAGGTGTCCTAAAGTCCAAAAATTAATTTTACATGGATTACCATGTATCATAATATATTATAAATATCTAAATCCATCCTAGGTACATGGTATAACTCTCACTATGGGTTGGAAGTGAAGTTGGACCCCCAATTGGGCTCTAGGCCTCAAACAATTATGTCTGCATACTTGTCAATCTAGACCATTATATTGGGTTTCATCATTTTTTTTTGTTTCCATGTTTTTTAATGTGTATTGAAACTTTACACACCTTCCTACAATTATATTTTATCTTTTATTTCATTCGTTTATCTTACTCTCCAAAACTTGCCAGCTTGTGCATAAAAGGGGAGTGCCCTCTATCTGAGATAAAATAGAGGGTACTCTCATATTTTATCAAAAAATTATGAATGTTGGAAAGGATTATTAAAGTACCATATATTAACTCTACCAAATTTTATCCCTTTATCAGGTCATTTAACCCCCAAACCTCTTCAAATTCTAAGACATACCTTTAGAAAATAGACTGCGCATGCAAGATTATCATATGGACTATGTGTTATCTTATTTAAAGATATCCTACCAATGTTTACATGATATAAGTGAATATTAACATGTTAATAATCATTATTAACATGTTTCATAACTAATCATCACCCCAAACTATCCCTTACTTCCTCATAGACCTTTCAAATGGCAAGAATTTAGTGCAAACATTGATTGTGTACAATATTCAATCATATGAACTATGTGATGGACTTGATTTTTTTTTTTAATTCTATAAGAGTCTATGATTATGGTTATACTTATAATTTATATGTAAAATATTCATACATACCTTATAACATTCATACTCACAATCTCAATCTTCATCTTGCCCAACTGGGTTTGCTTGATAGGCTGACTGTGTCTCTTGCAAAAAAGGGGTCCACCTGTAGGTAGTATTGCATGTTTTAAGCCTATTGAAAAGTATAAAACCTAAATATAGTACATTATGGTAATTTTTAATTGTTTTTACCCATTTTTATACTTGGTTATGCACTTTCAACATTCACAGTCTTCAAACTTTCTCACTATTATCACAATCAAACATAATCAACTGTGTTGTGACCAGTATAATATTGTAGGTGAAGATTATTTGTTTGATAGGATAAAAAAACCTTGGATCCTTTGATATATTTTGAAACATACTAAATATACTAAGTTAATTATTCTATTATTATGTCCTTGTTAAGGATAGTGTGAGAACTTGACCTTTGGCTATAGGTGAATACTCTACAGATAATCACATGTATAGGTGTTTATGAGGATCAAACATAGTATATCATCTATTTTGAAGATAATTTTTATAATTTTCATGTAATTAATATTTAAAATATATTCTAACCATGAATAAATACCCTATTTTCACTTGAAGATGATAGATTCACCTTAGAACTTAAAAATTTTGTAAATAGCACTATCATAATTTAGTGGCTAAAAGGGCAATTTTGAGCCTTCCTAGTAAGAAAACCATAGGACCAAATCACCTTATTCCTTTTTAAAGTTGAAAATTTATGGTGAGGATGTATAATTAGTGAATTTTGGATGATTAGAGATCAACTAACATTATTCTAAGGTATCTCCAAAAAGCCCAATTGTTTTGTTTTGAATGTTTATGGATTTGATCCCTGGATACAATCATTTGAATCTTTGAACATGGTTTCGAACCTACCTTTGTAAATACATAATTTAAAATATGTATATTCATGTGAAAATAAGTATGATACTTTAAGGATGGTGTCACCGCTTGTCTAACCTCTCTATAAAAATACTTTTATGTCTTTGCCAATGCCACTTGTAGGTGGTCATTGTAACATACAGGCAAAGAATGCAAAACTAGATAATATGTAATATGTTTGAGTTAAAATTAAGTTTGGTCATTTTAAAAAGGTTTAAAATATAATTTACTCACTATAAAGATAGATTTATCAGCTCAGACACTCCTTTCAACATGATATTCTTCATGAGGACACCTGTAGGTAAACATTTTGAGTTGTAGCAGGCAGACTGTGAGCTTAGGCATTGAAAATGAGTCTCAATTTAAATAATCATGTACCTCATTAAATTTTTTAAATTAACTCCATTAAATTTTTTAGGATTTATAACAAATAAAAATATCCTCATTTCAATGTGAAAACCTCTTGCAAACAGCTATTATAGAGCAAGTAGGGATAATAAGTGACTATTTGTGTGGCATATGAGCTTGTAAACTATGAATATTTATTTAGATATTGAAGTTAAAATGTAAAATGAATTAATAAATAATTAAAAAAAATAAATTATCCTATCATAACCCCTTCTATCCATTTTTAAATCATGAAAGTCTTGAAAATGGTGAAACATGTCTGTCATCTTCAATCAGAGCAATATGCAAACCTACGATGATTTACTCACCAAAAGACCATGAAACATAAAAAAAACATGGATATAATTTTTTAAGAAATAAAAAATCCTATAGATCCAAAATCACCAATTATATTGTATGGACCTATCCAAAATAGAGCAAACCCTATAGGGTACAAGAAATAATGAGTAGAAAAAATAGTCATGTTGTTAAAGATGGTTCATAAAGAATGGTTGAAAAATATTAGAAATATTGTTATTTAAATGGATATCTCTAAGTGTAATACCACCTCACAAAATATTTTTACCTGAAACCTCTTCTACTATTCATACCAAGCATAAACCTGCTAACCAATTTTGTGTGTCTAGAAAGGCAAAGAAGGAGAAGAATGGTTGTAACTCAAAAATGACACTTCCAGAGCATATAAAGTGTATGAATTAACCTAAAAAATATTAAGATATGTTACATATAATTATCCTATGTGTCACTTGTTATCACTTGGATTTTCACCCTTTGAGGAGATGGCAAAGATCTCCTCATCCAAGTGGCACAATGGAAACACCTCTAGGATTGTGGGTAGCCTAATGATGAGGTGAATCTCTAGATAGGGATTTATCCCTTTATGTAACACTTTGGATTGAAACTAAACTTAAATTTGGTAGTGAAAATGGAGAAGGATACCTAAAATCAAACTAATCTATGGGAGGTGATACACCAAATAACATGATGACATCTAACCATATGCATATTACACTTGAAATCAAAGGACAAATTGAACACACACTTCTTCAATCTTCATCTTCTCACATCAATGTTACATTGTGAGGTTATGGATGAATTTGAAAAGATAAGAGGACTAGATAAGAGGCTTATAAGGGGACTAATGAATAGTCTAACTCACTAAATCTTAGACATTTCTTAAAATAATTCACATGCCCTACAAGAAGAAACTTTCCAACTACAAATAGATGGTATAATGAAATAAAATGCTAAGGAATCCATAGTATTTAATTATGCAAAATTAAACATTCCAAATTAACACACAAATAAAATTCATTGAGGAGGTAAAAATTAGTGGTCTTATTGATTAAAATATATAAATTTAATAGGGCTTCACCATACTCAGGTGGAGCATAAAATACAATGGCCAAAATGGCTAGTTCTTATAGAATTTGAGAGAGAAAGAGAATAAGAGAGAAGTCCAAGGGTCACAAGGACACTTATCAAGCTGAGAAAATAATTTATTTGTGCATGATAAGGGGATGTGAGATTAACCATGTAAGGTTAGGAGCTACAAGTGTCAATCTAAGTCATAAACTTCATGAAAAGTGGTAAGAAACTTCTCATTTTGGCTCAAAAAAGCTTCTTGCAAGATTATCCCTATTTAAATTCCTTATATCTGATTGGTACCAAGTTAGATGATTGGAATGAAGTTTAATAACATCAGGAATGCCTCTCTATGCATTGGTTGTGGGCCCAGTCACCTAGAAACACCTAAAAATGGGTCATCATCATTTGCAGTCTAGAAAAAATTTCTTTCATGCACGTTGCACACTTGGCCTCAAAATTAGAATCATTTGTTCATGAAAATACATGGGAGTAAGTGAATAAAAAATATCAAGACCATCCATGTCCTTATAATCACTAAAGGCACCTTAAAAATACATTCACTTGAAGTTTTCACACTTCTCCCTAACTTGTCCATTAGGCTAATTTTGTCGAGTTGAGTTGAAACACCTAGTTTGGACACTTATAAGTTTATACTTGGATTAAAATGGACATGGGGAGGTATTAAAAGTCTTGATCTTCCTCCCAAACTTGATTTCACTTCTTGAAACCTCTTTTATCCTATGCAACACAAAAAATCGTCAAAAATATCCTATTTCTGACCCCATCTATACAAGTATATATATATATATATATATAATGGAAGGGATATTGAGTGATTCCTCTAAAATTTACAGTAGGTTTCATAACCAAATTATGCCATTAGAATGCATCTCCATCTTCATTTCCACAAACTAGTCATAGGCAAGGGTTTGCAAGGGTTTTAGCTTATTTTCATTCTTAAGCTATGTTCATAAAGCTAGGACATTGGAATAATTTTTTTTTTCACTAATGTGATGTTAAATACCCATTATATCTTCCCTAAACTCATCTAGCCTTTGTGTAAATCCTCATGGAAGATGTGAACTTCCAAACTTGTCTCATCAAGCCTTTTCCTTCATTTCCTATAGGTCTGAGTAAGTTTTGAGCCAAAAATGGCTTTATCAAGGTCTATATTTCAAGGTAAAAGATTTAAAATATGTGTAGTGACCTAATTAACATGTTATAATAGGTTAAAAATCATTTATAAGTCTAAAAGTATGAATGACCTCCTCCTTTTGCATTAGGCCTAATCCTTGTCTAGTAGGCTTATTGCACTCTTGAGCTTAACATGACTTATGATGTATTTATTTACCTAATATTAGCTCAAAAATAAATATAATAATCTCATATACATGTTAAAATGGTTTATAAATATCTCCAATAGTTATACATGAGGATAACCTATTGTTTGGGCCCTAGGCCAAAAACCTGCCTTTAGGCCTACTTGTAAACTTAGCAACCCAGACCCTATTGCTTGGTTCCATCCTTAAATTATATTTTCATCATGTTTTTTTGTCTACTTCCAACCTTATCACACCTTCCAACAATGTCCTCCTAGCTTCTAGATCATCTGTTACACCCCACTCACCAAAACCTACTAGTCTTGCATGAGGAGAAGTACCCCTTATTTGAGACAAAATGGGGGGTAATTCCCCTATGTTTATAAAAAAACTAAAATTTTATAGGATCCTTAAATTTACAAATGTTATCTACACAAATTTTCAATCCCTGGTCTATCCATTTGACCTTTAAACTCCTTAGATTTCCAAGGCAAACTATTAAGAGGTAGACTCTGCATAGGCTTCTCCCAATTTGACTATGTTTTGCATATTTTTAAGCCCCTCCTTTGCTCCATATATATTTAAAGAAGTTTATGTATTATTTTATAATCAAAATAGAGTGTCTCCAATCTCCCTTCAACACCTTGACCTCTTAAAAACCCTCCATACTCTTGGATTTACAATACTGGGATTCTTAACCTTGATTGTACTCTATTTGTTTAGGGTTCCTATAAATGCTCCTATCTTAAATTCATCTTTGTATCATGGAATAAAACTTTAATTTATTCCTCCATGGTCACTTATAATTTTTTTTCCCATGTTCACCTTTCTTAGCTTAGATCATCATTTTAGGAATCAAAAACCCTACTCACTATTCGTAACTGTAGACACCGAAATCGTGTCTAACCCTTGGTCATCCTCCCCCTTGGTCCCTTTTTCTATAAATTTCCAAACCCACTCAATTATTAATTTAAAATAAATTAAATATTTTAAATTAATATCCCCCTTGCCACTTCACCCATGACACATCATCCTTTGATTGGATTCCCTCTCCTTGGATGCCTCCCATCACCCTATGACCAATTTATGACCTCATTCCAACTCTTCCCCTCTCTCCCACACCCATTTAACCCGCCTTCAACCATTTTCCCATGACCCCTAAACTCAGCAGTCAAAAGAATGGGTGAAAGGCTAATTTTATCCCTTTCTACCCCTTTTCTAGATATCGACGTCAGTTACCCATCAGCTGACACCAGCGAGATCACTGACGTCAGTCGCTTAAGATAGCCCTAAAGGTGCATTCTCTCCCGCTGGCTCCTAATTCTCTCGCCTGGCTCCTCGATTCTCTTCCCCGAACACTAACTCTCTTACACCTACACTTTGACCTCTCTCTCTCTCTCTCTCTCTCACCTAGACATATAGCAAGCATCACAGGCTATAGGTACATTGCAGGAAGTCTTCTACAACAGCAGCATCAACAACCAGTCTTCTACACTCCTCCTTCAGCAAGCAACAGCTAAGTATTCCTTTGTCTTTTCATTTCAGTAGCTTAGAATGTATTTTTAATTAATTTTTTGTTTATTTCTTCTAAGCCACATCACCAACCAGACCCGGATATCAACTAGACCAATCAGACACTCTTCCTAGAGAGGCTGAAAAGCCCTCCTCTTAACTTGACCCCTTTTGACCACTATCCTCTACTCCTTGTCCCTCCTAAGAACCTGTCTACTACCCTACAACCTTGTACAGACCCTTTCAGACTCCTAGACCCCTTCTATCAACCATAGACACAACCTCAGACCCATGCACAGACTACTTCCCCCATTGACGTTGGCAGCCTAACTAACGTCGGTAGACTTGACAAACTGACGCCGGTAGCCTAACCGACATCAACGACTGTGGAAGACCGACAACAACACAGGTACGAATCTTCTTTGTTTCTTTTGCTTAGTCTTCCATTATTTCTCATTATCAGATATTTTCTTTATCAATCAGTGGACTGTCATCCCTCAAGGAAGTCTTTAAACTTCCAGGATCGAGCTTTTGCTTGGCAGTCCACCTTATATCCATCTAACGATCTCTTTGTTTAAGTTTATTTATTCTACAGGTGTCATCCTCCATAACCAAAGAGGAGTCCCTACAACGTCTGGATAATGGTGCACACATATCATCTGGGTATCATCTAACCCTAGACCATTTCTTTATTTTCTTACTTCCTTTGAATGTAGAAAAGTGAAAATAGTTTGAAACATTCTGGCACACCCAGTGGGACCCTAGGAGTTTTCCTTGGGTTCATACTTTTTCTTCTAAAAAAAAAAATTTCATATAGGTGCATTAGGTCTCTCCTTGCATCCTTTTCTTCTATCTCTTCCAAAAGACACTATCAACAAAGTTAAAAAGAATCATTCTTTTTCTTTCTTTCTTGCATCTTAGACTAGTAAAAGTCATACTCTTCAACCTTTTCTGTACTTGTCTGCATACGAACACACATTTCAATTTGGGCTTAAAATACATTGCATTTCATTTCTTCCTAAATGCATACTTAGCTCTCACATCTAGTAATCAAAAATGCATCATGAATAAAGCGTAGTCGACTTATGTTACACATCCAAATCACTTTCACAAAATCAAACATCTAAACTAACTTGAGACAAGGCCCAACTAGGATTTCATCACCTAGCGGATACCTTACCCGTCCCGGCAATCCCACTTGGACTTCACTACCAAGGGGAAAGCCCACTTTATTCTCTGGCAGAGGATAAACTCTAGGGGAAGTATATACTGGCTAAGTGAGACCAACTTATCACAGGGCTCGTGAAGTGAGGGGAGCTTGCTCCTTAGCACCAGGCCATGTACAAAACCTAACATAGATCTTGAGCACCGAAACCAACTTTAAACTACCTCTTCTAGGACCCACTCTACAAGCCAACTTCCCAAACACATTCATTTAAGGCATAAGCCAACAAGATTCTAAAAATTATTCTTAGGAATTAACGTTAGGGTCTGCTTGTCTTCATCTTCTTTTCTGTCTTTATCTGGTTTTTTGAGCTAGTGAGGACGTTTTCTTCTTTCTTCTAAAAACTCTCAAATTTTTTGAGTTTCTGGAAAACACAGTAACTAACATCGGTTCTACCACCTACATCAGCAACCTTTCTTCACCAGCATCAGTTATCTGACCAACATCAGCAACTTGTTTCACCGACATCAGTTTTTCTACCGATGTCGGTCACTGTCCAAATTTTTCTTCTAAAAACAGCAAGCTTAAAACCCAGCTTTCTTGCTATCCAACACCCATTCTGGTTTTCTGAGACTAAAAAACATAGTTTTTAGAACTTGACCCTTCTTGCTTTGAATGGTTTTGACACATAGTCAAACCAAGACTCTTATTGACCATGCGAGGCAACAACTGCTCCTACCTTCGCCATCTATGCCTAGTCCTCTAATGGAGTATCATTCAGAGACCGAACGAAATCCTACCCGCCCAACTCCCAATCAACCTTCAATTATCCACGAAGGGGACCAAAACTTTGAGAGACTCCTTGACCACAATGTCAAGGCTCTCCAACACTATCTCACAAGAAACCAAATGCGAGACCTTTCGGGTGAAGCGGCGATGACATCAACACCATCCGCTACCCAGCCTTTTGTGACTCAGACTATTACCTCAACCATTAACCCGACCATGGCCAATACGCAAAGTTTGGCCTCCACATCTATTTTTGGATCGACCTTCATTGGGGTTTCATTGCCCCCTCAACCACACACAATTCAACCAAGTTCTACATCATACCAAAATTTGATTGTCTCAACTCCACACACTCTTGCACCTATTAATGTAGGAGTGTCTACCTCCCCTTTTGCCAATGCCACCATGCAACCACCTTTGGTGGTATCTAGTCAACTTATGCCTTCTACCTTCATGACACAACCACCCCTAGCTTCCACATCTATCCCAATGACTAGTTATCAATACATTGCGCCTATACAAGCGCAACCAACTACGTCATATGCCTCTTCTAGCACCTTCTAAGTGCCTTACAACCTAAGGGGTGCCCCATCTTCTAATCCGTTAGCCAATCTCATCAAGATGCTGATGGACAAGATGTCTAGTCTTGAGGCTTCCATTTTTGGTTCAAGCAATGCTCTTTCATATGACCAAATTTTCAATGAACCCATCCATCCCTCCGTCCCAATCTGACCGTATCCCAGTCAGTGGGAAATTCCTAAGTTTACTTGCTTCTAGAGTAAGGAAGACCCGCAGCAACATCTACGAGCATTTAGACATGCTTTTTATCTTATAGCACATGATGATGCATTGTTACTACGCATGTTTCCCATGTCGCTTTTTGGCCTTGCCCTCGATTGGTATAGTTCTCTTACCAGTCACTCTATCTTTTCATTCACTCAGCTAGCCCAACTTTTCCTTGACCACTTCTTGATTAATATCACCAAAAAGGTGTCAATCATGGACCTATACTCTATCAAACAGTTTGACGATGAATCAATAGCCAATTTTGTCACCCGTTGGAGAGGCTTAATCAACCAACTCTCCTTCCCTTTACCTCAACCCAAGCTCATTGAGCTCTTCTCTTGAGCATGTGCCACACACATCTCATCCACCTTGTGGGTTCAAACATTTTGCACTTTTGATGAAGCTTTCACCATGTCCTGAAAGCTTGAACTCCATGCTATTGAAAAAAATAGGGTCAAATTGTGTAATACCAATGCAAAAACCGATGACCCTTCTTCTTCCAGACCTTCTTCTTTCCACTCCAAGTCTAAGGGAGTGGCCAACGCTATGGTCATTAGATCACCATCTTCGACAATGACCGACCAACCTCAACCTTCAAGATCTCAAAGCATCACAAAACAATTCCAACAACGGTACATATAGCGTCAGTATACTCCTATAGGAGAATCATACACTTCCATTTTGGAAAAACTCGTCAAATAGGGGGTCCTCAATCTCCCTCAAATTCGACCACCTCAATTTGACCCCACAAAAGCCATCCCTACATGGTATAGGGAAAATGACTTTTGTCACTATCACCGTGTCCAAGGCCATGACATATACAATTGTCGAACCTTCAAGAACATTGTCCAAGACATGATAGACAAGGGGGATCTTGTTTTGGATAACCCAAATTCACCGCCTAATCAACACATCGATATCTTCAAACAACCTTTTCCTAACCATCCTCCTAGCCAAAACAATGTCTAGACCATGGCTGATAGCTCCCCAGAGCATGATATACACACGGTCAACACGGTCTCGCCTCTTGCCCCTGACCAACCTCCTCCATAGGTAGAAGAGCTTTCTTCTCCTTTTAGTTGTCCATCGACCTCTCTTATATTGGAGGACACTTTGACCATACCAATGCCATCAGCCCCACCTTCATCCTTCCTCCTACCAGTGGAGGACCATACCCTTCTTACTCCTCAACCACAAGTAGAAGGCACCATCATCCCTGCCCTCTATCCTCTTGAGGAGTCACATTCTCCAATTTACTCTCCACTAAGAGAAGACCCTGTCTCTTCACCCACTTCGAACGAGGAATACCCAGTGATGGTTTTCTCTTGCCTTTTGCCTAAGATTGCTACATCTCACTCACCTCCGTCCACATCTGAACCCAAACCCACACAGGCATCCACCATGCCAAAAGAGATTAAATCTCTTGGTGTTCAACCCAAATCTAATCTTGCCTCACACAATAGTGGCCCTCAAACCAAACCAAAGAAGGCCACTAAACCACACTGGAGAATTCCTCCCCCACCTTCATCATTACCCTCCATTTTGGGCCCACATCCATCCACCTTAATAGGAGTGCTTCCTACTCCAACACCTCACAGAGGCAAATTGCCTCCATTATCCCCTTTACCCATTAAACATATTTTTCCTCCAAAATGACCAATGCCTCCTACACCTCCAAAACAAAAGTCATCAACTCCTACTACAACAAAACACGCAGATCCATTGGTGGGTTCTTATGCCTTGCTGTTACAATAATTATTACAGTCTTCTCACATCAGTCTTCCACCTCTTAAACCATACCAATCTCTTAGACCAAAACCATCCTGGTTCGATGACACTAAAGTTTGTGCCTATCATTGCACGCTAAAACATGACACTGAGCATTGTTGTGCCCTCAAGGTTGTCATTCACCAATGCTTGGAGAAAGACACCCTTCTTCTTGACTATATTATCAACAAAACTTCAACATCATCCCATGCTTCCCATACCTCCTCACCTTCACACTCATCAACTCTCAGATCATGACCATCTTGGTTTGACAACACTAAATTTTGTCACTATCATCACACACCAGGACATGACACTGAGCGTTGTTGCACTCTTAAAGCTGTCATTCGTCAACACTAGAAAAAGGATACCCTTCTCACCAAGGATCCTCTTGACTACCCCTTTGCCAAATTTTTGACACCATCACATGCCTCACAAACATCATCACCCAAATCAGGATCTTAACACCAGACTATGGTCCCTCCACCACCTTTAACCCCATTATTTGAAATCAACACAGTCAACTTGACCACCAGCCCACCAACCCAAAAGGATAAAGGGAAAAGACATGTTTCTATCCCTTGGACATCCCCATCCGTCAAGCCTTCACCACAACCAAAACCCAAGATTACTGTCTTGGGCACATCTCGACCAGCATCCTCAAAGACAATCCCTGACTCTGTGGTGAAACAACTTCACCACATGACCCCTGTGAAGATGTCTTTGTATGATGTTATACAAAGCTCTCCACAACATCATCAAACTTTTATCCAAGCCTTACAATCGATGGAGGTCCAACCTGATGACTCCCAACCATTAGCCACTTTAATCAAATCATTACGAACCATTTCCTCTGTCACCATCCGTGATTTTGAGATTCCTACCTCCAACCTGGCAGATCAGGATCTTGTCCTCTCAAACTAAATATATCAAATATTCTCTCTAGCAACTAGGGTAATTTGACCTTACCCTGACTATCATAACCTTGACCAAACATCAAACATCAAACAACCAAATATCAACCAACTAATCATCGACCACATAACAACCAACCAAGCACCGACCACATATCAATCAACCTAACCTTGACCAAATATTTACCAACCTCGACCAAACATCAACCAACCCAACATTGACCAAACATCAACCAAGTCTCGACCAAACATCAACCCCAACCAAGCATAGACCAGACTTCAACCAACCAAGCATCAACCAAGCCTCGACTAAGCATCAACCAACTTCCAATCAACCATCAACCTAATATCGACCAAGCATCATCCAAACATCAAACAACCAAGTATCAACCAACATCAATCAACCTCGACCAAGCCTTGACCAAACCTCAACCAAGCCTCGACCAAACCTCAACCAAGCATCAACCAAGCCTCGACCAAGCATCAACCAAACATCAACCAACTTCTTAAACATCAACCAAGCATTGACCAAATATCAACCAAGCCTCAACCAAGCCTCAACCAAACATCAACCAACTTCTTCATCATCAACCAACATGTGACCAATTTGGAATAGAGTAAACGAGCCAAATTCACTCCTAATTGGCTCAGACCTTACATCATCACACACAGGTATGGATCAGGGACTTATCACCTGTCTTCTCTTGAAGGCTGACCAGAACCTGAGCCTCTTAATGCCTTGCATCTATGACCATTCTACTGTTATTCAAGTACTCATTCACTTGACATTTAACTTGAGCTCATCCCTTGAGCAATCCCTATCCTCTTAATCCTCATCCCTTTCAACCCTATTCCCCTAAAACAAACCTTATGTAACCCTTTTATCAAGTAGGAATGCTTTGTCCTAATAAAAGGGAAACCCTCTAAACCTCTATAGTCAAGTCCATGACCAAAATTTCAGTCAACAAAAATATATAAAATTGGGATGCCTATCTCAAAAGGTCATAAAATTCTAAATGCAGACTGCTCCCTCGAAGGACAGCTGCATCATTGCTGTAACTAATAGACTGCTCCCTCGAAGGATAGCTATTCAAAGCCCTTAAAAACATACAAAGAAAAAATATAGACCACTCCCTCAAAGGATGGCTATGACTAAACTCTTGCTACAAAAAACACTTATCTCAGAAGCTTCTAGCATCAATCAGCTTCACAACATGACCACAAAGCAAATCAACATCCCCTCGCAGACTTCTCACATCGATCAGTCTGCCCCAAAAAAAAAAAAAAAAAAAAAAAAACTAACTGACAAACTATAACGTCATGGACTTGTCTATAGTCATTCTCAGGGTCACCTATAAAAGGGGCAAAGTTGTTCCTACCAAAAAGGGGATCCCTCATCCATCCATCTCACATAATCAAACCTATCACCCCAATCTACTCAAGGGATTTCGAGCTCACTTAACATCAAGTGATTCGAGTACTTCTCTAACACAACCAATGGTCAACGATGTAATGCATGAACGGGGATTTTGTTTCCAAAAAAACCCTTATCCATGCCATCATTATGGTCCTTGTCAATGAAAGAGCAACACGCCTTTCACCTCTTACATCTTGGTCACATACCATTCAACCAAATAATTTACCAACCCAACCAAACCAACCCAAACATTTTTAGACCACTCACACGACATAGTCCATTTCACATAGTTTCTATGGAGACCAATACACATGGAAACTATCGACCAAACACAATTTATGCCAAGCATAAACCATTACTTTCTGAAGCATAAATCATCTCAATTCATTTTTAGCATACATCCATCACCAATATGGAAAATTGCTAGGGATGAAAGACCACTCAACCAATGTTACAGAATACACCATCACACAATATGGAAAAGGATGTAACATCATCATACCCTCATCATTTATAATCATGACCAAAACCAATCTATCAACCACTTTGACTCTTCATCTGAACTACATTGGTCTGAGGCCCTTCAAATAGGGGCTATGTAGGCAGCACTCAGATAACATGACATCTTTTGGGGTTAGCTTAGCCACATCCATTTGTTCATCTACCTGATGGACAAACCATTTTACCTTTGACCATGACTTAACCTCGTCCAAACCCATCCATAACCGACCCTCTTCCTCCCTTTTAGGGAGAACTACGTCAGCCTGAGGCCCTAACGACAGGGGCTATGTAGGCAACACTCAGTTGACATGATGTCTTATGGGGTTAGCTCAGCCACATTCCTTCATCCATCCATCCAATGGACCAACTATCTATCTCAACCTCGACTCAACCAATGACCATGGAGATCACGACTATCTCCTCCGACCATGACCACTTCCAAGACACCATTGCCTTGGTTATTTTTGCATGTATGCTATCTCATGAATGGTTAGCAAAATTGTCCGCAACCCACATTTTGACCCTCACAAGTATAGGATCGTGAGCAAGTTGATCCACACTACTTGTGACATTTTTTGTGTTTTCAAGAGCACTTCCTGAGCTCGAAATACTTGGAACACGATGACCATTAGAGCTACAGCTTGGATCGAATAACCCAATTAGCTTCAACTAAATGCTGGGGCCTGATTATTTTGATTTTAGCACTCCTCAACCCTTGAACTATGACAATTTAACCTGACCATCTCGTGAAGTGGTACGTGTGTAATCCCAACTATTGTAGCGTTCTCACTCCAACTTCACCATCCTCATCCACTATCTGTCAAATCGGTACCCGATTTCAGGTTTCCTTCCTTTGATTCCCACTTTGAGGGGGGATACCTCATCATCATAATCGGGGCAACCTCTATCTTATCCTATACTTAGGGCAACAAACTTCTATTTTTGTCTTGCATTTCACCAAGAACAACCAACAAGACAAAAAGGGGCAAATGTAGACACTGAAATCGTGTCTAACCCTTGGTCATCGTCCCCCTTGGTCCCTTTTTCTAAACATTCCCAAACCCACTCAATTATTAATTTAAAATAAATTAACTATTTTAAATTAATAGCCCCCTTGCCACTTCACCCATGACACATCATCTTCCCCTTGGATTCCCTCTCCTTGGATGCCTCCCATCACCCTATGACCAATTTATGACCTCATTCCAACTCTTCCCCTCTCTCCCATGCCCATTTAACCCACCTTTGATTGTTTTCCCATGACCCCTAAACTTGGCAATCGAAAGAATGGGTGAAATGCTAATTTTTAGCCCTTTCTACTCATTTTTTAGCTACCGACGTCGGTTACCTATCGGCCGATGCTGGTGAGATCACCGATGTCGGTCGCTTAAGACAGCCTTGAAGGTGCATTCTCTCCCACTGGCTCCTTATTCTCTCACCTGGATCCTTGATTCTCTTCCCTGGATGCTAACTCTCTTGCACCTGCACTTCGACCTCTCTCTCTCTCTCTCACCTGGACGTACAGTAAGCATCACAGGCTACAGGTACATTGCAGGAAATCTTCTACAATAGCGACATCAGCAACCAGTCTTCTACACTCCTCCTTCAGCAAGCAATAGCTAAGTATTCCTCTATCTTTTCATTTTAGTAGCTTAGAATGTATTTGTAATCAGTTTTATATTTATTGCTTCTAAGCCACATCACCAACTAGACCTGCCTATCAACTAGACCAATCAGACACTCTTCCTAGAGAGGCTGAAAATCCCTCCTCTTAACCTGACCCCTTTTGACCACTATCCTCTACTCCTTATCCCTCCTAAGAACCTGTCTACTACCCTGTAACCCTGTACAGACCCTTTTAGACTCCCAAATCCCTTCTGTCAACCACAAACACAAACTCAAACTTGTGCATAGACTACTGCCCCCACCAACGTTGGCAGCCTAACCGACGTTGGCAGACTTGACAAACTGACATCGGTAGCCTAACCGATGTTGACGACTGTGGAAGACTGACAGTAACACATGTACGCATCTTCTCTATTTCTTTTTCTTAGTCTTCCATTATTTCTCATTATCAGACATTTTCTTTATCAATCAGTGGACTGTCATCCCTCAAGGAAGTCTTTGCACTTTTGGGATCGAGCTTTTGCTTGGCAGTCTACCTTATATCCATCTAATGATCTCTTTGTTTAAGTCTCTTTCTTCTGCAGGTGTCATCCTCCACAACCAAAGAGGAGTCCCTACAACATCTGGATAATAGTGCGTAGACCTCATCCAGGTATCATCTAACCCTAGACCATTTCTTTAGTTTCTTACTTCCTTTGAATGTAGAAAAGCAAAAATAGTTTGAAACAGTAACAACCACCTATAATGGTTGTAGGTGTTCATAGGATTTCAAGAGGTTTGGGTTATAGTGATTAGAAAACTCCCTTAAAATTATTGAAAGAAAAAATAACTTTTTCATGTTGTTATTTACCTTTAATGTATTCAAACATCATCAAAACATCATGTTTAGGTCAATATACTATACCTTGTTGTAGATGTGTGTTTCCAAAGTGTATGAACTATAGGTGGCCTTAAATCTTAGAGATTTTGTCAAGTGATCTATAAGAAGCATATGAAGTATTAAATAATCATTTTTTTATAACAAATTCTTATATTATTATAGGTTATATTACTTAAAACACACCATGGACTGAGACTTTGCAACCAGTTGTAGGTGATCTTCCCTTGAAAAAGGCCACCTGTAGGTGTGCTTGAGACTTGAAACATAGTATAACTTCTTATTGTGTTTGAATTATATGTTCCTCATATTTTAATTCACATATAAATTTAATTTAAAACATGAAACAATATTTGTGTTCTCCTTTAGTGCTAAGGTCACTTGTGCCTTCAAAACATGTAGATACCATTGTTTAGAATCAATACATATGTTAACAAATTTAAGTCTCATAACAACCAATCTCCATTGCTTGAATACCCTCTAAACTTTTCCAAGTAATTGATCTATGATGGAGATATAATATTAGTTATTTATAAATGATCAAAGGTCAATATGACACTATTATATGCTATCCACAAAAAGGTGGTGGCTCTCTATTTTGAACCTTTAGGAATTTGATCTCTAACACAATTATCTCATTTCTTTGGAGGTTACCTTCATTCCTTATTTGGTAATATACCCTTAAAAACTAGTATACCATGCTATTTTCATATATCAAGAAAATGAATAAAGTTCATCATATGTTCCAAACTCTCCATATGACTTTTAAACCCTTTGCTCAGGCTACCTATAGGTGGTGGTTCTTAGTATACAGGTAGATTTTACTCAAATAGTGGTCATGAAATGAATCATATGCATTGTCATAAGCCTCTATAGGTCCAAGGTATCTCTTAAAACATTATAATTATCCTTTCACCTCTCAAAATATTTAAACCCATACTAAGGTTTTGATGACATCATCATGGTTCATGTATATGTGCATTGGTTGTATGTATGGGCAGTGAGTGTCTAGAATGGAGAAAAAAAGATGGGAAAAGGGCCTCATTGGAAGTTAAATTCAAAACCAAAATTAAAATTCATAATCCCCATCATAAAATATTTAAACAATATATAATACATCTTCTTCAACGTGAAAATCACTTACAATCAAGAACTACAAGGTAAGCCATGATGTAATGGTTGTTCGTGTGACATTGAGCTTGTAAACCATGAGAATTTCCTTAGAGACTAAATATCAAAGGTGAATATGTGGTAAAAATGAAATTTAAAACATCTAAAAGACACTAACATAACCCCTTGAATCCATGAACAAGTTTTAAAATCCTAGTCATGGTGAAAAACTATCTGTAACCAGCATAGTGCATCCTCTTATAACTTAAAGGAAACTTAATTATTTAAACATAATGAAACATGAGAAAAAAAATTGAGAGAGTATTATGATGAATTAAAAATTATATGGAATCATCATAATTAATTATATTGTATGGAGTCCACGAAAACAAGGCAAAACCTATAAAGTAGATAGATTAGTAGGTAGATTTGAAAGATCAACTTCATTAGGATGGTTTATGAAGTAAAGGAAAATATTTTTAAAAATAATTATATATAAATTACTTTATGTTAGTGTTAAAAAATCTACCAAAATCATTTTCCATGAAACATCTTGAGTTGTCCATACCAAGCAAAAATGTGCAAGTCACTTTGGTTTGCTAAGAAGGGTAAAAAGGGAGTAGAACAATTTTGAGCAATAAATTTCACTTTTATATCAATAAAAACATGTAATTGAGATTTTTGAAGCTGAATAGCCACTTATTTACCATTTACCATGTGGCACACTTCCCAAAGAGGTATTACAAGTGCCAAACTCTTCTTTTCTTTCAAGAAAACTACCCTTTCTTCTACATAACCTACCACATTTCAGTTTTTTTAATTAATTAAGACCTATGAGGACACATTGGGAATTTAATAATCTTTTTTAATCTTCACATTTCCAAAAAAACCCGTAAAAAGTAGTAAATGCACCTTTTTGACCCCTAAAATGATTTAAAAGGACATGCTAACTAATGGAATTTATGACCAAGGATAATATATCATTGAATAACATTAAAATAATTTTTAAAAACCTCATGAAAAGACATTATGCCCCAAAAAATATCTATAAAACCATTTTTTTACCCAGGGTTGCCCCAATTTAACCTAAAAGTCATAATTGGTCAACATCGCCTTCCCTCATGGTCTATACAAGTGCCAAACTCCCTCTTTTCATTTGGTTTATTGATTTTTAGTTAGATAATCTAAAATATTTAGATTATTCTAACATTTATTATAGGTAATCTAACTTTTTAGACGTTTGAAAGGAACTTAAGACACCTTGACACCTTGGAAACCATGCCACTTGCATTTATGACCCCTAAAATGACTTTAAAAGATAAAAGGATTGATATGACTAAGACCAAGGATAATATAGCATCAAATTATATGGAATGGACTATAAAATATGACATTACAAATATTAGACCTCTAAAAACACTTAAAACTCAAGTTTCTACCTATAAGGGCCCCAATTTGACTTGTAGGGTCAAATTTGGTCAACACCAAACACTATAACCAATGAAGAAAGAGCACAAAAAAATACTAAAATTTGATATAACTCATCAAGAAACATATAATAGGGACTCATTATAATATATCTAAGCCATTTCACCTCTTGATTATCTTCAGATCTCCATACATCATGAAGAACCACCACACAGACTTACTAGCCTTCTTTCTCAAGCCACTCCAAGGACCACCAACAAAACTTCATGAAAATTAACAAATAGTAAACATGATCTAATAAAACATAATAACTCACCTTGAAACACTCATGCCTTTCTATTTTGGAGAAACTGAGCACAAATATCAAATCTTCACACTAGGCCTATCTAGACTCCTTGTAGCCCTACCTACAACTTGTAGAGCCCAAAACTTTCAGTAGACACACTTTCAAGACCTAAAAATTCATATCTAAAGCACTCTCATATAACCTATCAATAAAACCAATTTGTATCACCTAGATCATCCTCTATAACATGCTTCCTTCACAAACCTTCTACCCAATTAGGCCTCTTTCTTGACAAAAACTTGAATAATTTGAAAACCACAAACTTTAAAATCTATGTGAACCTTGTCTTCAAAACCCATTTGGCCCATTCAACCTATTAATAATACTCATAACTCAACTCATAATGTAAACAACTTTTCTAACATAGCCCAAAACTCTAGAATCTCAAAACAAATAGTGTCAACAAATCTCCTTTTGGTTAACGCCCACATATGAAACTTATTGCACACCTGGAGACAATCATCATATGATTATAGACCAATATTTTAGCCTCTATAATTATGAGAACCCATACATCCAATAACCAAATTTAGGCCTGCTTGCCCTTATACCAAAAACTATGAAAACCGAGAGCACTCAAAAATATCCAATTTGACTTCAACATACCTTTAGACCACCAAACCACCTAAAGAAGGCTAGAATAAGGTCAAAAAACTTTTTTATGAAAAAATATCATGTTGAAAACTCACAAATCCTCCTTTACCACTATTAAACCTTCAATATAACATTGTAGACTAAAAACACCCTTGTAAGACCACATGCTTCTTCAAACTAAGAAATGTCTTCATGAAGCACAACAAAGACATCTCTACTTCACAAGGACCTATAATAGAGGATCATACCAGCCCTCATCATAAGACTGAAGAACCTTCTTCTTCTTCTTCCTTTTCTTTACTGAAACAACTTGCTTAGCATCCATATCTTATTTAGCTTCCTTGATAATGCATGATGAAAACACAGGTTCTTGGCATATCTCTTCAACTAACACATTCTCCTCTTTTAAATAAGACAACAAGAAATCTTAGCAATCATGAAACTCCTTACTTAAAAATTCTTCAACTACAACAAATAAACCATCAAATTGAGATCTTTCTTTTAGATTCTCCTTGTCCTTGAATGTTGTAACTGACTTGATTTTTAGATCATACACCTTCTTCTCCATTTGTAATGATATTAATCTTCCTTAACACTCTTGATACATTGCAAAAACTAATTCTTTTTCTCTAGTATCATAATTTTGATCCTTGAACTCAATAGGACTAGCCTTCACTTCCTTATGTCTCCACATCATGTTTTGACTTTTGATATGTTTTCTAGGAATCTCTTCCTTCTTCAAATGACTTGAGGGATTATCAAATTTACTAGGAAAAAGTCTATAAATATGACCTTTCTTATCATAAATGAAACAAATAAAATCATTCATACCTTTTGAATGATTTGAACTGTGATCAATATTTGGCCAAAAACTCCTTCTATCATACCTCCATAAATTTCCATACTTAACTAACTTCCTTCTATAGTCTATAGCTCTATGACCATACTTATTACATGTATAACAATGACCATGGAATAAAATAGCATACCTTAAAGAATTTAGTTATTTAATAGACCTTATTGCATTGATTTCAAAGTCTACATTTTTGCTTAGCTTACTCAGGCTTTATATGTTCTTTTTCCAACTTGTCCAACTTGTCTATGAGTTGTTCATGTTTACTCTCAAGGAATCAAGATTAGTATTTAACTCATCATGAAAAAATTGATTTTAACTCACCTTGGTATTGGATTCTTCTAAGTAAGTCTTGAGATATCTGCACTCTTCTCTTTATTTTAGGCTACTATTTAAAACCTCTAATTGACCTCAAAGATATTTGATGACCTCCTTATCCTCCTTAGATTTTTTATCCATGTCATCTTTCAATCTACAAGTTTTATCTTCAAGAGACTTGATCAGCTCTTAATACTTCTTCTCATCTCTCTTGGTATTGCATAACAAACTTCCCTCAAGAGAACTAAATTGTGCTTCAAGACCTTTAATCACATACCTCATCTTGTGATTCCTCTTTATGAGCTCAAATCCTAGATTTGCTTCTTCCTCTCTATCATATCAAACTTATTCATCGTACATGATGTCCTTTTCCTTTGAAAAACTTTCCTCTTTTGAACTCAAACTTTCCTTGGTGTCTTCATCTAAACCTTGAGATTATTGATAACTTTCTCATCCTCTTTGACATCTTTCTTTAAAGTACATATCTACTCTTCAATTACCTTGATCATAACCTTCCACTATTGATTCTCTTTCATCAACTTCTTAGCCATCTTGTGTTAGTTAGGATCTCCCTCAAGATGTTAAGCTTTATCCAAAAGACCTACTTTGATACCAATTATTAGAGGTACAAGATGATTGAAATGGGGGAAATTAGTCAACTGATCTTTCATTTTATGATCACCTATCATTCATTTATTAGCATTCGTGAATCAACACAACAAACATATGCAACTATATTACCATCAAATCAAGGATACTACATATAAAGGATGAATAATTGAAACTTAGCATAACACAACATCTAATGTGGTAAACCCTCATGAGGAATAAAACCCACTCTTAATACTAAACACATAGACTACTTATCCTATAAAGTAGTACAAACATGAGACATTTTTGGAACACCCATTCTACAAGGAGCACTTTCCCCTAGGATGGTTAAGTCCTTCTGACCTAGATTTAATGAAACATCTACTTCATAAGGAGCACCTTCCCCTAGGATGGTCAATTCCTTTTGATCTGGATTTAATGAAAGACCTAATTCACAAGGAGCACCTACATCTAGGATGGTTGAGTCCTTCTAACATGGATTTAGTGAAACACATACTTCATATGGAGTAATTACCCCTAGGATGGTCATTTCTTTTTGGCCTAGATGTTGAGTACCCTGTGAACACCTATGATATGAAAATCTTCGAAACACTAATTGCCTACCAATCTAATGGAGATATAATATATATCAACCCTCTTCAGTTCTTCACATAGCCACAAACATCCAAAACTATGTTTTGGATCACTCTATAATTCTTAGCAATAACTCTATCAAAACCTCAATAACATGAGAAAATGGTCATACACACACTCCAAAATTTGATCTACCTATCAAATCAACCGCCAATCTTACATAGACATAATCTATCCTTTACTCACACTCAAGGCATACAAAACATCGTTTTGGATCACTTTAGACCTTTTCACTCATCCTCAATCTTCAAACCTATAAGAGCACTACTTTTAACATCATAAATTTGACCTATAGGTCATACACACAATCATCAATCTACTCTTCTATATAACCCTTCCATTAGGCACATTCCCTTTCCTCTATCCTTTGCTTCAAAACACTCACACATGTCTCTCTTTCGCAAGTCTTCAAACCTGTAAGAGAAATTTTTTAGACATAAAAAACATGACCTATAGGTTATACACATAGTCATCAAACTACTCTATTATTCAATCCATCTACTAGGAACCCTTACTCTCCTTCACTTCTCAACTTTATACTCTTCCTCCACATAGATCCCCTTCTTACAAGTATATAAATCATCACCTTTGATTTCACCTTTTATAGAGCCTTCATGATTATTATCTTCTAGGTCAGCCATAATAATTTCCTTAACCCATAATACATCTTACATATCTCAATACTATTCCCATATGTTGGCTATAACATCCATAGGTTAGCCTTAAGTAGCTCCACCTTTCAATTAGGCCTTAGTAGCCCTTATAGGTCTCATGGAGAGCTATTCACCCATTTAACACTCCATTGAGTAAAATAATAAAATATGATCACTTTTAAATACATGGGTCCACTCCATATGATCCTTATGACATCATAAAATGATTACCCCCACAAAAACACTTTTCTACTAAACCACAAGTTGCTCAAACAACATTTTGTACACAAGAATACCATGAACGAAAACATAGTCAACTTATAGGAATTTGTTCATACTAAATATGGATTGGTTAAACCTATAAAATCCATGTAGATCATCCTCAGGGATTATATAACATTATCCAATATCTAAGTCCTATTTAAACATCCAAAAGCTATCAAGAATAGCTCAAATATCCTTCTTGGGTAACTTACAGAACATGGTCAAACATATAGTCAAATTTATAGCTCAATATATTTGACTATAAAAACATTAAAAACTTATAAATAGGTTATATATATGTGCCTTGAAGTATTATATAAATTTTATTTTTATTTCACCTTTGAATTCATCTTGGATCAAAAGATATGAGTAAAATACTACAGACTAGTTTTTCTCTTTATTAATTTAAATATTCAAATTCCAGTGGTCACTATTAAACATCAAACACTTTGTCAACATCTAATTTCATTGCATCACTTGAATGAATATGCATCACCGATCTCCCTCAAAATTATCCTTATATTTAACTATGTTAAACAACTGTCACTTTAGCCTCATCTCATGCTCCCTGGCAACTTTGACCAAATACATATTACTAATCTTCTTAGAAATATTTCAGTCTTTATCTTTGCTCACTATTAAAGATCAAGCACTTTTCATCATCTCAATGCTTCCTGGTAATTTGGAATAAATACACCCCATCAATATTTTAAGAGTAGCGTAGACTTTAACTTGATTAAATCTCAAACACTTTGACCTATTTGATTCAATTATGCATTGTAGATCTGCATATATGAACACCTGCTCATCGTTAGATATTTATCTATTTCTGGTCTTTAACTTCATGAAAATTTGGATAAGTATGGGAACTAATGAAATCTACTTATAAGGCCAAATTTTAACCTTAATAACTTTTGAAATGCACAATCACATGTCATGAAATTTTAACCATATGATCTTCTTTCATAGGGGAATTCATCCATATATCTAACTACTCCTAAAACCTTCACTCTAGTGAGATATGGTACCATAAAATTAATTAATCATCTCTTATTAAACTTAGACATTAATCTCATATTAATTTAATGTCTTATATATGTTATTCAATTAAACATGCACCATGGGAAAACTTTACAAACTGCCTAGGAAACCAACTTTGCACGGTTATATATTTTACTTTGCTCAACCGCATGACCTAAAAATAAGACCATAGAAACTTGGGACTAATGTGATCAAACCCATATGAAAAAATCCTCTTGAATCATCCATACATGGCAATGGTGATATTGACAAACTACCTACTCAGATTTTAAGTCACAAAACCAACTATGACAAGATGAACATAATGAAGAACTAGATGAATAACATGCACTTCCACAAGGTCTCTAATCTTCCTTGACCTATAATAAGACCCATAAAACATGATAAATACTTTATACCCATCCCTAATCATTCCAAAACTAAATATAAACCAAGCCTGCTTGAAGCATACTAGGACAAGCATACTGTACACTTTATCATTGACACTTAGACTATCAATACACTTCATCCACTCACTTGGACACCTCTATGGAATCAATGATAATTATACAATACTTAATTCACTTGAATTCATATATGAAAATCATTAATGATCGCACATATCTCATTAGGTCTTATTCATGCAAGGGGATCCTCATGACCTTGAATGGGTGAATGAGAAATGATATGAGCCTGAGATAAAACATCCTTAGATCAATGAAGATTAGACTGGTGAAAAAGAGATTGAGTATATTAGTTATAGTCCTACCAATATTTTTCCCTTTTTAATTCAAGATGGTGTAAACTACCATGCTGGGTTGAGGGAAGCTCTTAGATCCTATGGTGTTTATGGTGTTCCATTGTAAATGAAGCTTTATCATGAGTGAGCTTAGGGATGAGATCCTAAATCTAATAGGATTCGAATTCCAAGGGTGGGAGATCATCCATGGATTCAATGAGTCAATAAAAACAAAAAATTTAATAGAAAAGGAGAATTGATAGAAAACCAATAGGGAGAATGACACAAAACCAAAGCAGGAGGAAATAAGTAAGGCAAGAGATGCAACAAAACTAAAAGGAAAGCCTAATATCTACTAAAGGGCAGTGGCTAAGAGAGTTATAAATGGGATAAATCTAATGTGAAATGATATGTAAGGTCCCATTAGGTGTGATATAATGTAGCTCTAAGAATATAAATAGAGACACTAGTGTTTGCTAGGGTGCTAAAGCAAACCACTAAGAGGCTAGAAAGCTCAAGGCTTCTATGGGCTACATGAGGTCTATAGTGGCTGTAAAGTTTTTTGTATTATGAACCAAGTTAGGGATAACATGATCAATCACACAAAGGACTCAAGTAGCTCTAGCAGATCTAAACATAGTAACATAAGTAGCTAAGACTAGACTGTTGATTGCATATAGATTATAGAAACAACACCATCGAATAAAGAGAGCTAAAAAATGAAATGTAAATCTAGAAGATAAGGAAATTTAAAGCCAAATGAAAGATATTTTAAGAAATAAATACATTTTAAAGAAGAGGTTCAATAGTGTGCCTAGTCTAGGTTTGAGCTATCATTCAAATTCAACACTATTATTTTCTAACAATGTAATGTTTTGGTTTAGTAAGAGAGAGAGATTATTTAAGCAAGTTATCTTGTTCATTTTGAACATGTAGATTCATACTATGTAATAAAAATGTTTCAAATGTAATCATAACATGAAATGGTAATTATTTAAAGCAATGAAGATATGTTGTAACCACATATGAGTGCATAAACTTTAGAAACTATTCTAAACAATGCACAAAATAACTAAATTAAAAAAAAATCAAACCCTAGCATATATAATAAAAAAAATAATGGAGTATCAATTTTCATAATAAAGTGCCCTCAAATCAATCTCAAAGAAGATGTGAATATGTTCTACCAACCTAAAATCCAAGCTAGGAAGCAGTGTAGGAGGAAGACAAAGCTATGTGCAAGCTGAAGTCTAAACCAAAAGCCAAAAGCAAAAGAAGAGGTGAAGAGACAATTTGAAATGGTGTAAGAGATCCAAAAAAGTGCAAGAATCAAGTGAAATGAAAAATTTATAATCTATAATTAAGCCAAAAGGAATAAATAATAACTAAGAGTAGCAATGGAGTCTCCAAGCAAGTATATAATAGCAAATGGGACCCTCTATCACCAATCAAGCTTAAGAGTGCTAAGAATGATTCAAGAGAGATTCAAGAAGGCATACGATTCAAGAAAGGGAAGAATAATCAAGAGAGAGTGTGGATATAGAAGAGAGAGTCTAAAATTAATGATAATAAGGAATATATCCCAACCCTAATCTACCAAAATACCTAAAATTAGCCATTTTTGATTGATTAGGTCCAAACAGGCACTTTTGCATGCATTCTGCCTAGGTTAAGGCCTAGGGCATATATTTTGTGAAAGAAACGTGTGGCCTAGGCCATGGTTTTCCTTCACACAAGCTATGACCTAGGTCAAATAAGGGCTTATGTTAGTCAATAGGCTCTTAAAAGGCCCAAGGGGGTCCTTAGAGGGCCTGTCTTGCATGAGAAAGGGCCAAGATGGACTAAAGATGTGTGGAGGGTAAGAATACGATGTGGGAGATGTCTAAGTAGTTGGAATATGTATTAAATTTGGATGACTAGGGTTGGTGATCTGTATGTGAGCTGATGTGTAATCATAGGGAGGAGTAGGGTGACAAAAAATATGCTTACATGTTGAATCTCTATATATATGTAATATCTCACATACATTGATTTTAACATCTCTAGAGAGAGAAATTGTGTCTTATAATCTAAAAATCTAGAAAACATTAGAATTAAACTAGACTAGACTATGATCCATCATGTTTCTAAACTCATGTATAGGTAGAGTGTGGGGGATCCTACTCCTCTTCCTTTAATAAGGACTTAATGTTGACTAGTGGGGGTTTTATTTCTCCTATGGCACATTTGGCTCATGATTACCTGAGAAGCATCCCATCCTATTGTCTATATTTTATGATCACATTTAACCATAAAAATTTCACTAATAATATTCACTTAGATTGTAAGATGACCACCTTGGCCTTGTTTCACTAAATTTTGTCTATTTTAAGTCTAAAGAAAAATAGAGAGAAGGATGGGGATAAGTGATTAGAATAAACCTAGATTTGGTTTGTGCATCATATCCAGATGTTGTGAGCACTCCTATTTGGATAGGGATGACTACCTATAGATAAGAAAACACTACCGAAAGATGTTTTTTAGCATATAAATGAGTGGGTTGCCAAGCTACGCACTTGTTCTAAGAAGTGTGAAACTTCCCTAGAGATGATAGTCCACTTTTCAAAGACAAAAGAATAATAAATAACTAAAAGATAGGTAAAGAGAGAGTGAAAGAGAGATAAGATTACCATTTTTAACAACTTTCTAATAACAAAGAGTGATAGGGTGTAGGTGAGGTGCTTTTTTGGTGTTTTAGAAGTTGTCTAGGTAGGTTTTGAAGAGGCTAGGGAATTGACAATCACCAATGTTGGTAGGAGTGTAACTGATATTAGTTAAGCTACTGAGGTCAATAGTGAGGTGATCGATGTCAATTAGGCTATTGAGGTTGGTATAGAGGTGATCAATGTTGATTAGGATACTCAGGTTGGTAGGGGTAATAATTATCTAGGAGGTTACAGAAGGCTTTTTCAGGTCTAGGAAATGGTTTGGATCAGGTTGGAGAGGTTGACAGAGTCAGGAAAGAGAGTTTATGGATTTGGTTAAGTTTAGTCAAAGGTTTGGTATGTATGTAAGGGGAAATAATTAAGGAATATTTGTAACTCCCTCACAGGGGTATGGTCAAAGGTGCATAAAGTAGTGTAGGGTAGATATAAAGAAATAGAAGAATAAATATTTAAATGACCTATAGTATCAATGATACATTTAGCTGTGGTGGTCACTGAATGATAAGTGATAGGTTGATGGTTTCTATCTAGGAGTTTGAACTTAAATGCCTGAACAAAGAGAACAAGTAGATGCTATTGGTCCTCAAGAGCTTAGTTATTGATGGTGATTAACTTACGTAGGGTGATTATAAGCCTAGATGTCAAAAATAAAATGTTGAGGGCCTAAACGAGAGTAAGAATCAATTTTTTTAATTTATATTAACCTAAAATATAGGTTGGATTTTGGATTATATTATCGATTTCGATGATCCTATCGATGTCGATAGGTATCCCATCGACATTGAGGGTTAACCAATGATGGTGGCCCTAAAATAGGTAAACCTTTCTATTCTTGGCCTATTTTTTGTTGTTGTGCATGCTAAGTTTGAAACCCATTATAAAATGGTAAAAATAAGAGGTTAGGAAGGAATTAGTTGTTTAGGAATTTAGTTTGGGAGTGGGAATAAGTCTTGGGTAGTTAAGATGAGGGGACCAGGTCTTGAGGTGACTCATCAGGGGAGAATTAGTCATAGGGAAAGGTGGCTAGGTAAGGTGGAAATAGGGGTTTCTAATTAACTTAATTAAGTATTTTAAATTAATTAAATGTGTGAGGAGTAAAATTATGGGTTAGGGAGATTAATTATTATTATTATTAAAATGGGCTTAGGTGGGTTTTGACATAGGGAGTTACGCACGTTTGTGTGACATAATTTTGGTGTCTACATTTTCCCCTTTTTGTCTTGTAATTTTTATCGACATGTTGTAAAACAAAAATAGGAGTTAGATGTTTGAAGTATTGGATGAGGTATCCCCCCTCAAAATGGGAATCGATGGAGGAGAAACTGGAATCGGGTATCAGTTTGATAGAAAGGTAATTGGGTGATTGGTGGAGAATTGAGCATCACTTCATATAATGACCTATAGTTGATAAAATTAAGAACATGAAAGGTTAAGGAAGAATTGAATATAAGTAACCAAAGCATAACTTGTAACTAGTAGTTGACAAGTCAAATAAATCAAAGTTGTAGCTCCAATAGTTAATGTGTCTCAGGTATCTAAGGTAGGAAGTGCCCCTAAAAAACATAAATGGGTTAAAGATGACAAGATGGGATTGGTTTCCATCCACAACACTTAAAATACATATGTGTGCATAATATCCAACTATAGTGGAATAACATAAGTATTCAAGACAAGTAATGCACACCTAGTGTAAAAGGATCAATGAGTGAGGAAATATTTGTGATCTCCAAGCATAGTTGCCCCAAAGTATGGGTAAAGTTGTGCAAAGTTAGGTGTTAGGTGTTTTTATGTAGGAAAACATGTTTTAAAAGGTGCCAATGTCAATAATATGTGCCAATATTGGTGAGATAAAGTGTCAACATTAGTATAACTAGGGAAATGTTTCCAATGTTAGTAAGTGTAATCATCGATGTCGACAAGTTAGGTCAATATTACTGATGTCAGTGACCAACCAAACCTGATAAAATGGGGTTTTTTAGTTGACCAAAATCATTTGAAACTTTATGATTAGAGAGAAGAAATAGGGATTTGAGAGTGATTTGAGATGGCATCATAAGGAGGGGACCCAGTAGGAGGTGCACAACTACAAGAGCTAGTAGTGTTAGCCAGGAGGAGATGACGAGATGAGGTAAGATCCCAAACTACTTTGATTTTATTTTTGGAAGTTTTAGGTTAAATTAGATGTGGATTTATATAAAATAGGATTTAAGGGGTATAAAATAGGTTTGGGTAGGTGTAGGATAAGTTAGGGGGATTTAAGGGTAGATTTTTGGGGAAATGGGTAGCTTTGGTTTGTGTTATTTGGGCCCTCTCTAGTCACCAACATCTATGAGATCGATCAATTTTAGCCAATGGTAAATCTAACATCAATTGACATGGAATCAAGGTCAACTAATGTCAGTTGACATAACATTGAGGTTGGTAGTGTGCTAATGATGTTGACTATTACATAGGTCAATAAAGTGCTGACATTGGTAGTAATGCTGACATCGATTACTATCAACATGAAATAGACAAGAGAAAGGGTGAGTTTTTGATCTCTAGTGGGAGTATTAAACTAGCCTAATGGTTGAGCTAGAATTAGAAGACATCATTTCATTTGAGTGATACCTATATAGCATAGTTTAGGGCCTTAGGCCAATGTAGTTATCCCAAAACCTAAGAAAAATATCTAAAAAGGTGTGTGTCAAGGAAAAAGGGAAGTTGAGATAGTTGAGAGGTCTAAGTTTTAAAAGATAGGTCATAGTGTCAAGGGTCAATAATATAGGTAGTGAGGCAAAAATTTTGAATAGGTGGGTAATCTTAGGAGAGAGAGAGAGAGAGGTAGTTAGTAAGGTGGGTTTATGGTTGAGCTAACCTTAGAAGACCCTATGTCAACTGAGTGCTACCTACATAACCCAATCTAGGGCCTCAGGTCAATGTAGTTCTCCTAATGAGAATAGAAAAAGGTGGTGAAGGAGTATATTAAAAGGGATGTGACCTAATTCATTTATGTATAGATGCAGGCAAGGATGGAGCATACACTATGAGACCATCTTTTGAGGTTATTGACATTAATAAGGAGAGATATTACTCTGGATATGTGGGATCATATGGAAACCATTAGTTTAGGAGGAGTATGATGGTACTATCATGTTACATGGGATGTGTCACCTATGATAGCATTGATTGAGAGGTGGGATCATACCACCAACACCTTCCATCTACCAACTACAGAGTTGACAGTCACATAGGAGGATGTCTATAAGATTTTATAGCTACCACTCCAAGGTGAGGAGCTTTTTGCATGCTCAAGAGAGGAGAATGATATGCATATGGTTAGTTTATATGGGGATCATGCTATTGAGGTGACCTACCACTCTATGAGTTTTGCATATGAGCCACCTACATGGATGATGAGAAGTAACATCATTTGAGCATCTTGATGATGATTAGGATTATAGTTTATGCATTACCCAATGCAGATAAAGGGAGATTTTTGATTACTTTCACTAGTGTGCTTATGCAAATGATAAAGTAGTGGACCATTTTTACTTGGGGTCCAATATTTTTTGGCATAGTTATATAGAGAGTTGTAGGGTTTGAGGCTACATCGGTGATATAGTTTGTGTGTTAGCCATCTTTTGCACTATTGGGCATATGAGCACATCATGGTGATATGACCACTAGGGTTACCTATCACTATTCTGGCTAGCTTTAGGGTTAAAATTAGATGGTGGAGAGATGGGATGGCATAGACCTAACTAGATGGAATCGTGTGAGACATCACCTATTATAGGTTCATGATCAAGGGATTGATCCCTATAGATATCATGTGGAGACTGTATTTTACATATCTAATGTTTAGAGGGTAGGTAGAGTAGCTTATTGGGTTATAGAGCTCATTATGGGTTAGGAGGAGATGGGTTGATGAGCTAGAGATGGTATCCATGGCATAGGTCAGGAGGTAGTTCAATCTACTATAGGATATTCCACCTGGCTTCCCTTGATACAAGAGGGATGACATAGAGGCACCTTTACCATTGCTCCAATAGACCAATGAGTTATATTTTGGGGATTTTCCAATCGGACCAAGTGTTGGGGACCTATGGATACAACTACCTATATAACTTGGTGGGTAGGGTTGCATTTGATGGTGAAGGTTAGGAGGCCACTAATAGATGTACAAGGGTTAGTCAGGGAGAGAGATACAATGCTATAGGCACAAGATTTAGTAGTGCAAGTTTGAGAGACAATCCAAGTAGAGGTTTTAGCCTTATAAGGGTAGGTGGTGACATTACAGGGTTAGATTAGGGATCTATAAGGTTAGGTTGTAACACTATAGGGCTAGATGATTATTGACTATAGTGATGGTAGAGAGAGATAGTATACAAGTAGTAATAGGCCAGACCACTCCTCCTCCACCACCACCATAGGGACCAGTATAGGCTAGGCCATCATCAGGTGCCGGTCCTCCATAGAATATATTGATGGTGAGGTATTCAACTACCCTAGATGAGATTGCTTACTATGAGAGGGTGATTGGAGAGTTCTTGTAGATACAAAGACATTCAGAGTTTAGAGAGTAAGAGAGGTCGATGTCACGTATGATAACTTATAGCTCACACCAATGTAGATGGATAGAGAGTGGTGATGATACTACATTCTCATGGCCTCTGGGAAAGCCTCAAGGACCCTGAGTATCAATGTTTTCTAGTTTTTGTTTATATATGTTATATGTATACTAGCCTATGAGCCGAAGATGTGAGATGTACATTTTGAGAGAGATTTGTGATGTTTTGATGATGTAATTGATAAACATCTATTTGATCACATATTTATATATGAGATGTTTATTCATTGTCATGTGTTTATTTGAGATGTATTACTTATGTTTATGATGTTGATATAGATTATGTTCATTTATTACTATGTTAATTTGGATGTTTAATGTTTATCACATTATTTGATGTTAGACTAGCCTTTCCCATTTATGTGATGGTATATGTGTAGTTGATTGGTTAGCTTCATCTTAGCATTTTTCCATATTTGTGATGGTGTATGCGTAAAATAAATAAGTTTATTAGGTTAATGTTGGTAAGACATTGTATTTGCATCTCAAATAGAGATATCAACATGTGATGTGGATGGAAAAATAAAAGGCAGAATGCTCGTGCATTGGCAAAGACCCTAATTTAGAACATAAATAGGCTTAGGAAAATGAGCATCTTTCATGCCTTATATCATTGAACCATTGTGTTTGTTAGAGAAGCATCGTGTTTACCTCATTTTAAGTGAGCTTCATATTCCCTTAAAAGAGTATGAGGGGAAAAAAAGGGGAGAATGAGGGAAAATGTTTAGATAGCATAACCTACCAAGTAGAAATGATATGTCCCTTTTATGGGTGACCTGAGAGATAATATAGGCACGTCCATGACTTAAATACATACATACATACATATATATATATATATATATATATATATATATATATATATATATATATATATATATATATATATGTATGTATGTATTTAAGTCATGGACGTGCCTATATTAGCTCTCAGGTCACCCATAAAAGGGACATATCATTTCTACTTGGTAGGTTATGCTATCTAAACATTTTCCCTCATTCTCCCCTTTTTTCCCCCTCGTACTCTTTTAAGGGAATATGAAGCTCACTTAAAATGAGGTAAATATATATATATATATATATATATATATATTTAATGTGTAAGCTGATCAATGTGGGAAGCCTAAAATTGGATTTTTTATAGGTTAAGGTCATACAAAGAGGTGAGGATCCATTTTCATTTGTTTTTCCCTTTGAGAACAAATCTTGGCTTAACCATCCTTCAAGGGAGTGGTCTAAGTGTTTGTTTTTTTAAATTTTAAATAGTTGTTCTTCAAGGGAGCAATCTATTGATAATAACAAAGAGAAGTTACGTAGCTATCCTTCAAGGGAGTAGTCTATGTTGAAAAACATGACCTAAGATTTTAGAACTTTTTCAAATATCCCATTTTTTTTACTTTTAGTCATGGACAAGACTATAGAGGCTTAGGAGTTTTCCACTATGAGGATAAAACCATATGACTGTGTAAATTATCTAAGTGTATAAGAGTAAGGGTGAAGAGGAAGGGAAATGAATGTAATATGGATGCTCAAGAGATGATCTCAAGTTAAACATGAAGTAAAGTGACATTGGTTTAACAAAAAAATGGTCATAGGTGTAAGGCATTTAAAGGCTCAGGTTCTGGCCTTCCTTCAAGAGAAGATAAGTGATAAGTTCCTGAACCATGCTTGTGAGTTATGATATAAGGTCCAAGCCAATTAGGAGAAAATTTACCCCATTTTCTTTTCCCCATGTTTATCACATGTTGATTTTATTTTAAGGTGAAATCTCCCAAATTAAAATCTCACTTTTTGAGATTTTTGTTATAAGCACATTTGATACACTCTTGATAGATTTGGAGGTGGTTGATGTATATTAGATGGTGCTCATCAAGTAATTCAAGTTGGGCCAAATGTTATTAGTGAAAGTCATCATTAGTATGTCATGTAGAGAAATGCAAAGAGAAGGAATCTGGACCTCAAGAGGCAAAACAACCTCCATCCCATATACCAATGAAAAAGGTATAACACCCATCTATTTTTTAATGCTAGTGTGGTAAGCCCATAGAGAAAAAAGAATGTGTGTGTGCCAATCCTTTCCCGTATCATTGAATACCTTCATGATAATCTTGGTCAAAGTTTTATTAGAAGCTTATGCCTGTCCATTAGCTTAGGGATAATATGGTGATGAGAAGCTTAATTTGATTCTAAGTGCATCACAAAGACCTTAAATAGTCTTATTTTTGAAAGACTTGCCATTATCATTTATTATTTTGTGAGGTACACCAAAATCATAGATGATGTGATGGTTAATGAAGTCAATAATTTTGTCAGCTTTAGTGGAGATGAGAGGGATGGCCTCAACCCACTTGGTGAAGTATTCAGTGGTAGTAATGATGGAGTGATGATGTAGTGATGAATGAGGGTTAATCTCTCTAATTAGATCTAATCCCCATTGAGAGAAGGGCCAAAAGTCTTTGGCAGCTTGCAATGCATGACTGGGAATGTGAAGGAGGTTATCATGTTGTTGAAATTTGACACAATGTTGAATGTAATCAGTACAGTCTTGATGAAGTGTGGGCTAATAATAGCCAAGTCAAATAATACATTTAATAACTATGTGACCATTGAAATACCCACCATAAATCCCATCATCGACTACCTTAATAACAAAGGGAGTCTCAGTACTAGTTAGGCATCTAAGGAGAATACCATCAAAACTACACTTGTAGAGAAGTCGCCCTAGTATAGTGTAACTAGTGGAACATTTAATGAAGGCCTATTTACCATTATTAGAAAGATAAATAAGGGTAATAGAGAAGGAAAGATAACCCATGAGTTGTTTTTACCATAAGTCTTGTGGGTTGGTTGTTACATTTATGACAAAGAGGATATCAGCTGAGACATAGGAGGGTAATGTTAAGTGATGCATGGTGACATCTATTCTTGAAGAGGAGGATGAAGATGATGTGTGTGAAGAAAGTGAAGCCATCATGTCAAAAAACTTGTTTGTAGATCAAGGAATAGTTTGTAAGAGATAAGAGTCAAATGATCCCAAGAGTGTATCTACATGATGTTTATATCACTATAGAATTTCATTTTTACATAGGTAGGAGCCATTAACTTGGTTAACCACTACCTGAGAATGACCAAAAATGGTTATGGATTTGATACCCAAGAAGAGAGATGTTTGAATTACTAGAATCAAAGCCTCATATTTAGCCATATTGTTAGTGCATTCAAAATCTAGTTTAAATGACAAAGGTATAGCTTTCCATCTAGAGGAATAAGTATAACCCCCGCACCCCCACCATGTTGGCATTTAGACCCATCAAATAACATCATCATTTGATAGGAGATGTCATTGATGGAGAGTGTTGCAATAGATTCATCAGGGAATTTAAGGTTTGAAGGTTGGTTGTTAGGTAAAGGGGTAGTAGCTAACTAGTCAGTGATTGTTTGCTCTTTAATAGATTTTTGATGAATGAACTCTAAGTCAAATTTAACACGAATCATGAGCCACTAAGCTACACGTTGGTTGTGATAAGGCTTAAAATGCATGTATTTCAAAGGATTAGTATGTGTGACCACATAGGTTCTATGATTCAGGAGATAATGGTGAAGATTAGAGGTAGAAAATATTAATGTAAGGCAAAACTTTTTAGTGTGGGTATATTGAGTCCCATGATCAATAAGTGTGTAGCTTATGTAATAAACCACTTGCTCTCAATGTGCAATCATAACACCTAGATAATGGTTTGTTATGGAGATGTATAGGTTAAAAAGTTGACTTTCCATAGGTGGAATAAGAATGGGTGGGAAAAAGAGGTATTGTTTAAGTGCATCAAAGGATTCTTGGTATTTTGTATTCCATTAGAAGGAAACATCCTTTTTAAGGAGATGATAAAAGTTGGTAGTGATCTGACAACTAAGAAATGAAGCATCAAATTGATCAAAGTTTGCCTTTTAGGCAGTGGATTTGTTTGATATTAGTAGGTGGAGGCATCTCTAGGATTGATCTAAACTTAGCAGGATCAACCTCTATACCATGGAAAGAAATGATAAAACCTAAGAGTTTACCAAAAAGAACACCAAAGACACATTTCTTTGGGTTTAATCGAATGTTATATTAGAGAAGATGAGTGAATATGGTTTTGAGAATTGTCAAGTGTTCTTGGTGAAGTTTAGACTTTTTGAGTAAGTCATCCATGTAATATTCCATAATTTTGTGTAAGATATCATGGAAAATATAGGTCATGGTGTAATGGTAAGTTGCACTAGTGTTTTTTAGGCCAAAAGGCATGACCTGATAATAAAATTCCCACATGGGGTAATAAAGGTGGTCTTATGTTGATCCTTAGGAGAAACCAAGATTTTATTATATCTAGAGAATCCATCCATAAGTGATAGCATCTCATGGCTAGCCATTATATCAAGTTGGTCGATACTAGGCAATGGGAAAGCATATTTTAGACAAGCGAGGTTTAAATCATGATAGTCAGTACAAATATAGATTCCTCTAGTCACTTTTGTGATAGGAAAAATATTGGAAATCCATTATGGGTAGTCGATGGGTTGGATAACGTTAACAGAAAGGAGGCATTGGATCTCTTTTTTGACAAGGAGAGTGATATGACGATGCATTTTGTGAAGTTTCTACTTAATGGGTTTAGCATCTCAATTGGTGACAATGTTATGGGTGATGATAGAGGGGTCAATACTAGGAATTACACTATAATAACAAGTGAAGGCTTTGCTATGGTCATTAAGAAATGTGGCATAATTTGTTTATTCAGAGGAATCTAAAGATTGGCCAATCTTGAGGATGTGAGGGTTATTGTGGGAGGGCAGGTTGATGTCAATGGTTGATTCATTTAACATAGCTTGGGTTTTAGATGGGAGTGATATTTGGATATAGGAATCATCCACACCCATGTAGGTAAGTATTGTATCATCATCTTGACATTGGATAGTGTTAATAGTGGGAGAATCTTCATCAATTATTTTAAGATGAACGAGAGGAAGGGACCTTGTTTCCTTACCCTGACGATAGGTGAAAAGCCTCAAATAGATGACATTTATTGAAAAAAATTAGGAGGTATAGATACCTCTAATTTGGTAGGTGATGGTGGAGAATAAGGTGGAGAAGGAGAGACTGTTTCTTCGATAATTGGTTCATGGAAGGTTTTAGTGAGTTTATTTGGTTCATCATATCCCACCCCATGTCTCTTTTTGGCATTTTTAGTGGTGTTGTGAGTAGGATATTCAATAGGTGTATGGACACCTTATTCATAGTGACCCAAACCAAATCCTTTATAAGTACATCTATATAGATAGGTGTGACCAAATCTAGGGTTACTCAGGAAATAGAAGTGACAGGTAAATGGTTGTGGTGAAGAAGATGGATTACTGACAGTGGGAGCTTGATCAATTCCCCCATATGTGAAATTGGTTTGAAGGTTAGGAGACCCATAAGGGATGACCATCCTAATATAGGAGTTATAATTTGGGTGCATGTGAAGCCTTCCATATTCTTGTGGAGTATAGAACATGTCGTGTCAACAAATGATATTCACCAAGTGACAAACATTGAAAGGTTTCTTCCATGGGATCTTTATCAGGAATTTATGTTTTCAATATCTATGTAACTATAGGAGTGGCGCTTGTGGAAGATTAAAAAGCATCATGCAAGGAAGATGATGTTTTCAATGAGATGAGAACATTATTGGGACTATAGGTCACATTACATGTTTTAAATAGAGGTGGGTTATTAGGTATAACATGTATTTATCCATCATGTTCAAACTTGACATAATGGTGCAAAGTTGAGGGTGCACATGTCATAACATGTATCTAAGGTAATCCAAGAAGTATGTTATATTGGAATTATCCTTCCACAACATAGAAGAGCTTGAGAATTTTGTATGGACCTACATGAATATGTAAGACAATAGTTCCCACCATAGTAGCTATAGTGTTGTTAAAGGATTAGAGTACCACATTAGTTTGAGACATGCAATTGTTAGGGAGGGCTAGTTGTTTGTAGGCATGGGTGGAAATAATATTAATACTGTCTCCCCCATCAATCATAACTCTCTTGATATGAGTTTGATCAATATATATGATATAAAAAGGGAAAAATCTTGATCTTTAGGGTGTTGAAGTGGTATTTTTGAATTACTAAAAGAAATTAGGGAGATAAAATTAAGGGAGTTGACCAAAGATACAAGAGGTTGGGGATCATAAGATTGTACCTAAATCACTTACAAAGCACTAGTCAAATATTGATGATGTTTGGATGAGATTTGGATTAACTCGTATGAAGACATCTTCACATGAGTTTTGTGAAGTTGTTTCACCATTGAGCTTTGAACAAAATCTGAAGATGTTGTTTAAGAACACCCAAGATAGAAATCTTAGGGTTAGTAAGGGAAGTGTCTTTGGTGAAGGGATGGGTCCAATGTGTAGTGACCTTTTCCTTAGCTTTATCCTTTTGGTTTTGTGACTGTGTGGCCACATTAACTATGATGATTTGAAAAATTGGTGATAGAGGTGGTAAAGGGGTTACAATTACAAATTTGGTTTGAATTTTTATGGAATGGTAGGAAACACTGTAGATGCTAAAGGTGGAATAAAAATAAGGTTAATGGTAGTGTCATTAGAAAGAGTGTCAACATCGAAGTGTTGTTGAATAACTATTGTGAGGGCTTTACAATTATTAGTATCATGTCTAGGTGAATGATGATATAGAAAAACTTGTGTATCATCAAACTAAGATGGCTTCATTCTAAGAGGACTATAAGATTTAATGGGAGGAAGAGTTATTACCGAAGCTTTCAATAAATGATGTAATAAAAAGCTTTGAGAGCCTGCAAGTGGGATCATGCTTGTTATACTAATAGGAGTGGATACCTTTTATTTTAGAGTTGGAAAGGTAATTTTATGTGGTGTCTTATTTGGTGATGGTGGAGTTACATGTTTTGCTATCACTTTATTAGTGTCAGATGTGAAAGGCCTACCAAATGGTAGAGGTAGGAGTGGAGGTAGCTTAACCTTTTGTTTGGCTTGGTTAGATGATATTCTAACTAAAGTAGAAGGATGTGGTCCCCAAATAGACAGTAAAGTTGAGGGTTGAAGAAGGGATCAGTGAGATCTATAAGACTTTACATTCTTCTATACTCTAGGGTGAGAAACTCCAACTTGTGGTTGAGGAGTTAAATCTAATTTCACCTATGGTTGAATTAAATTAGAAATGGGGCATACATTTAAGGGCCTGATTTATTTTAATGTAATAGATTCTTATGAGGGTGAGGGTTCTGTCGTAGATGAACTTCCATTACTTTTGGTGAAGAAACTCTAGATTTGTCAAATACCTTAAGGTAAAGTGTAGTAATAGGATTGGTGGTAAAGGTTGACATTCATTGTGTTGGTTATGGATTTTTAAACTGGTCTTAAAATGTCACATGGTCAAGCTTTGTGGAGTCAAGAAATTATAGACTTTTCATTAAACATGAGAAGGGTTTTGATGAAGTTGACATAGGCCTTAAAATTATGTCTTTAGAAAGATATGATGTTTGGAAAAGAGGGAAATTGTTCGTTTCTACTACTTTGGGCCAAAGATGAGAAAGAACCACAATGGGGTCTTCTTTGATAGAGTGGGAGAAGAGACTTGATCTACCATGGGTGGAGGGGAGGTAGGCGAAGTAGGTTCCTCAAGAGGGTAAAGCATAGGTATTATGGCTCCCTCAAATTTTTTTGTGAGACATGGGTAAAGTATGATCCTCCACAAGTAAAATAAGGGGTAAAAGTGGTACAATTGGAGTAGGCATAATAGGTCTCACATTTATTATGGGAGTAGATGATATAAACACTTCTAGGTGCAAAGGAAAAGTGGGTGGGGTACCACTCTCTATAGGTGGAGGAGTGGTAGGGGAAGAAGGTTCCTAAAGAGGGTATAATATAGGAATGATGTTCCTTTCAACATGTGGTTGAGGAATAGTTAGGGTGTGGTCTTCAAGTGGTAAGAGGATAGGTAATATTAGTGTAAATAGAATTAGGATTACAAACTCTTCAAGTAGAAACATGAGTGGCAAAGGAAGCTCTTCCTATTGAGGGAGTGGAATGAGTAAAATAGGCTCTTCTACTTGAGGAGGAAGAATGTGAAAAATAAGTGCCACTAAATGTGGGGGAGGAGTCTATGAAATAGGTGTCTCTTATTGAGGGGCATGTTGAAATAAAGATAAAATAAAGACCATATTGACTGTATGGATATTATGATCACCTGAGTTAGTTGTGGACTAGATAATATTTTGATTTGGTGAATGGTTAGGAAAGGATGTTTGAACACATCCATACTTTGATTAGGAGGTACATTAGGATTATCTAAGACAAGCTCACCTCTATCAAGCATATCTTGAATAATGTTATTAAGTATCTTACAATTATTAGAGTTGTGACCTTTAACTTGATGGTAATCACAAAACTCATCTCCCTTGTACCAGGTTGGGATAGGATGGGAAGGGTCAAACTGTATAGGAGGTTTAATTTGAGGAAGGGTTATGACACCTTGTTGCAATAATTTTTGAAAAATAGATGTATATGATTTCCCAATGGGAGTATATTGTCTTTATTCATACCATTGTTGGAATTGCTTGGTTAGATTTTGAGAAGTCAAAGTATTTGATTGGTTTGTGGTTGTGGAAGAGGCTAACTTAATGACCACCATGTTAGCATAGCCTTTAGTATTTTGGTTAGAAGGAGAGGTTTTAGAGGAGGAGGAGTCATTTGTCTTAGTATTGGGATTCTTACTACATAACTTGACTTTGCCTTCATGAATGGCATGAACCTCAAGTTTCTGTGCCATGGCAAAAACTTCATCAAATGTGTAGAAAGTTTGTACTTAGAGTGTGGATGAGATGTGATTAACACATTCCCTTGAGAAAAAATTAATAAGCTTAGGTTGGGGTAAGAAGAAGGAGAGTTGATTGATCAAGCTTCTCTAATGAGTGACAAAATTAGTAATAGACTCATCATCAAATTATCTGATAGAATAAAGGTCTATTATAGAAACCTTCTTAGAAATGTTAATAGAGAAATGGTCTAGGAATATTTGTACAAGTTAGGTAAATGAGAAAAGATAGTGCTAAGGTATAGAGATATACCAATCTAAGGCAACACATAAAAGAGGCCTAGGGAAAGTGTGAAGTAATAGCACATCATCATGTCCTATTAAATAGCATGCATGCCTAAATGCTCACAAGTGTTATTGTGGGTCCTCTTTACTTTGAAAATGAGTAAATTTAGGGAGTTCCCATTGGCTTGGATAAGGGAGAATAATCACAGAAGGGTGGATTGATTCATTACATATCTGATCATAAGATAATACATTATTTAAACTAGAAATGGATGTCTCTAAATTAGACATCTTGTCTATTATCATCTTAATGAGGTTTGGAGGGGGACTAGTTTGGGGGATTCCTCCTAAGTTATAGGGAAGCTGATAGGCAGTAGAGGGAGCATATGACATGGCTTGATGAGGTTGTGTTGGGGTAACATAAGGATAATGAGTTATAGGTTGAGGTGTAGAAATAAAAGGGACTTGTCCCATTGGGTTGGAGACTATGCCTTGGTTGGTTGTTGTTACTGTAGGTTGAATTATTGGCATGGTTAGACTAGATGAAGGGTGAGTCATAACTCAAGTAATTATGGGCATGAGGGTGGATGGAATAGGTACCACTAAATTCTAGAATGGGGTGTGACTTGGCTAAACTGGTTGTGGTTGTGAAAGTAAGGAAGTTACACCAGTGTTTAGCTGGGATTGGGAGGTTGGAGATGCCACATTTTAGATATTATTTATAGTTAGGTTACTTGTCAAAGTGGTGGTTTGAGTAACCATGGGAAAAATAGTTGATGCAACTGAAACTAAGGTTTTCTCCATCAAAGAGGTTGGCATACCATAGATTGGGTCACCCATAGAATTATGGGTTTGGCTCATAGTAAGGTAATGTTGAAGGGCTACCACATAAAGATCAAGAAATATAGCAAAATCTTGATCTCCCTCAAGCACAATGGGAATTTGGTTAGGGTTGGGAGTATGATCTATATCTAAAGTATGCTCCATGATAGAATCATAAGTAAGAGGGGAAGGTGGAAGTGGTTTTTAGCTTGCATAATCGATAAGAATCTTGGCTTGAGCTTGTGTTAATACCATGCAAGAGGTGGTTTAAATAGTCTTACCACCCTGCATTTGAAATAGAATAAATAAAAACTAGGTTTGAATGTAGGGAAATGGGCTATTTTAGATTATTGTTTTGAGTAGTTGAAACTACACAGTCATCGATGTCGGTAGGGATGACCGATATCAGTAGGAAAAGTTCATCGATGTTAGTGGAATAACTGATGTCAGTAGGTAAAGTCTACCAATACCAGTAGTGTTAATTGATGTGAGTCACTATGAAATCCTAGAAATGGAAAATCTAATGTTTTAATAAATTAAAGGCTAAAAATAGGTAAAATAGTGGATGTAAAAGGTCTAGGTAAGGAGGAATGACACTCAAAAAACTTGAGATAATAGGTTATACAAATTGATCTTTAGAAATAGTATTGATTTTATGAATCAATAAAAAAGCATCCTTACCAACTCAAAAATATAGAAGTCAATTAAAAAGGAGAAAACAAACATGCAGATAATGACTATTAAGTCCTAAATATTAATTTTAGCCTCATGTTGGCTTATGCCTTAATCTGATAGTGAGAAGAGAGTTTGGTTATCAAAGTTACTAAAAATCAATCTAGAGATGGTTTCATATTAGTTTTGGTACTCAAGAGGAAATATATGTTAGACTAGGTATGTGGCTTATTATATGATCTTGTTCTTTGCACTTCACAAACCTAGAGTCGAGCCAGGTTGCTTAGACAAACTATATCTTCTATCTAGAGATTATACTCTGTTAGAGAATAGAGTGGGTTCTCACCTTGGTGGTGAAATCCAAGTATGATAGTTGAGTGGGGTGAGGTGATCCACAAGGTGATGAAAGCCTCATGGGCCTTTTCTCAGGTGATTTTTGATGATTGTTTATGTGAGTGTAATTTTGTTGTGTTACATAGGTGTACTACAATTTATTCAAAATGCTTGTAATTAATTAGGTGAGTTAATATGCAATAAGCAAACTCTGAAATACAGTGAGTTTTAAACCCAAATCTTGAAATATTTAGATTAAAATGAAAACATAGAGGAAATATGAATAGCTTATGAATTTCACTATCCTAATGTGCATGCAAGAGGAAGTGAAGAAGGTATTCTCTTTTTTTTTTTGCGTAAAATAAAATGACAAATTGTTTTTAGAGGCAAGGAGAAAATAAAGAAAATTTCAGTTTTAATGCCTTTTAAATAGAGAAATAAGATATTGGATTTTTCATTTTTTAAGAGAAAAGAGAAGAAGGAAGAAGTGAAAGAAATAAAACTTTCACTATAATGCAATTATATGAATGTTTAAAATAAGAAATGAACCCAAGGAAAACTCCAAGATCTCACCAAGCGTGCCAAAAATGTTTCACTAAATTTGGTCTATTTTAAGTCTAAAGGAAAATAGAGAGAAAGATGGGGATGAGTGATTAAAATGAACCCAAATTTGATTTTCATGTTGTATCTAGATGTTTTGAGCACTCATCTTTGGCTAGGGAGGACTACTTGAAGACAAAACACTACCACAAGATGTTTGTTAATAGATAAATGAGTGGGATGCCAATCTACGCACTTGTTCTAGAAAGTGTGAAACTTCCCTAGAGATGATAGTCCACTTTTGAGAGGTAAAATAATGATAAATAACTAAAAGAGAGGTAAAGAGAGAGTGAAAGATAGATACTATTACCATTTTTAATAGCTTGCTCATAATAGAGAGTGACAGGGTGTAGGTGAGGTGCTTTGTTGGTGTTTTAGAAGTTATCTAGGTAGGTTTTGAAGAGGCTGGGGAATTGATAGTCGCTAGAATCAGTAGGAGTGTAATTTATATTAGTTAGGCTTTCAAGGTTGGTAGTGAGGTGATCGATGTCAGTTAGGTTACTGAGGTCGATAGGGAGGTGACTGATGTTGATTAGGATATCGAGGTTGGTAGGGCAATAATTGTTTGTGAGGTTATAAAAGGCTTTTTTGGGTTTGGGAAATGGTTTGGATCAAGTCAGAGAGGTTGAGAGAGTTTAGAAAGAGAGTTTATGGCTTTGGTTAAGTTTGGTCATAGGTTTGGTATGTATGTAAGGGGAAAAAATTAAGGAATGTTTGTAACTCCCTCACAAGGGTATGGTCAGAAGTGCATAAAGCAGTGTAGGGTAGATATAAAGAAATATAAGAATAAATATTTAAATAACCTATAGTATCAATGATATACTTAGCTATGGTGGTCACCAAATGATAAGTGTGAGGTTGATGGTTTCCGTCTAGGAATCTAAACCTAAATGCTTGAACAAAGAGAACAAGTAGATGTTGTTGGTCCTCAATAGCTTAGTTGCTGATGGTGATTGACTTATGCAGTGTGATTGTAAGCCTAGATGTCAAAAATAGAATTCTAATAGCTTGAATAAGAGTAAGAATCAATTTTATTAATTTCTATTGACCTGAACTATAGGTTAGAGTTTGGCTTATATTTTCAATGTTGGTGATCCCACTGATGTTGATAGGTATCCCACCGATGTCAACCATGGGTTGACTAACATTGGTGGCCCTATAATAGGTAAACCTTTCTATTCTTGGCCTATTTTTTTATTGTGCATGCCAAGTGTGACACCCATTATAAAATGGTAAAAATAATAGGTTAGGAAGGAAGTAGTTGTTTAGGAATTTAGTTTGGGAGTGGGAATAATTCCTGGGTAGTTAGGATGAGGGGACTAGGTCTTGAGGTGACTCATCAGGGGAGAATCAATCATAGATTGAGGTGGCCAGGTAAGGGGTCAATAGGGTTTTTTAATTAACTTAATGAATTATTTTAAATTAATTAAATGTGTGAGGGGTAAAAGTATGGGTTAGGGAGATTAATTGTTATTATTAAAATGGGCTTAGTGGGGTTTCGACACAGGGAGTTATGCACATGTGTGTGATGTAATTTTGGTGTCTATAGGCCTATAAGCCAATGTTCTTTGCCCTCTATCTAATGATGTCTTGAGATATATGATAGACATGGAAAAGTAAATTAATGTGCATGACCAAAGTTGTAAGTAGATCCACATGATCAAATAACTTCTCCCTACTGAATAAAGTACCCCTATGAAAATTTCCACTAAGGAATCTATGAACATTTGTATCCACTTCATGTATGAATATGTAAGCACATGCATGAATAAACATACATCATATATCCATTCAAATAGATAACCAAAACTCATAATACTTGAAAACATGTTAAAATATGGTAAAAAATCTCAAAACAAAATATATCATTGACTTACCTAGTTCCCCCTCCTACCAATGAGGATCTAAGTCCTCATCAAAAATAATCTTATCCTCCACCTCAGATATGGGATTAGCCCTAGTAAAGGGTTTTCCTCCCTTTATTTCTCCCCTAACCTCCTCATCCTCATGTAGATTCCACCAAAAAATATTACTATTACTATGGGTATACCTATAGTACAATATTTGGTGCATGTTGCTACTACTGGTGTCCACCTTTGAGTGATTCCTATGCCACCTATGCTACTATTTATATGACCTAAACTACACCCCCTCCTAGTGATTCTAGTGATACAACATGTAATTTACCCTCTCCTCATACTATAGGGTACTAACCAACATGTTCTCCTCCTCCTCGTCAATCTCTAGCCACTGTAATAATATGGTTCCTTGGTCTCAATGGTTACCACCCAAATTTCAAAAGTTGTGAATGTATAACCTCATAATTCCCTCTATAAAATACCTGAGGAATGGGCAGGTTGTCTACATACTATATATCAAACTGCTAAGGCACTTTATCAATAAGGTGTGTCATACCCTGACCATGTAAGTATCACACTTATCATGTACTCTCAAAGGCTTCTAGTGTAATCACTTAATATTCCTAGTGGCCAACCATCCCTTGGTAGGGAATAATGATTGTATTCATATAAAATCTCATTTTAATGCAATGAGTGTCATTTGAGACCACCTTATCCTTAACTTAGCATTAAACCTATCTTATGGCCTCTTTTGATCCTTTTTTAACTTTTATTCATATCCAACCTATGCCTAAATATAACAAGAACCACATTGAGCCATCACCTAAGAATCCATGATCCTTTTTCACATGTTTTAGCCATTTGGATAATAACACAACCCCATTAGTCTATAGTGTAGTGTACTATTGGCAAAGGGGGAAAATTTATTGATCCTTATCTTCCTTTCCCCCTAATATTTATCTTTCCACTTCAGAAAGCATCTTAGGGTCAGCCTATATTCATTTCATGTCTCAATAAGAATCATAACACTATATATAGAAAAATTTCATTAATTTATTAATTAGATGGAAATTCTCAAGAACAAGCTCAAAAATAATTATGAAAATTAAGGTTATTCAACCCTATTTACCCCTATTTTTGCATATATCCATCTAAAATATCCTAGAGCTTAGCTTTACCCAAGTTTCCAGTCTCAATTCACACTAAAAAGAATTCAAATTGGAATTCCTACTTAGGCATTATATCATCACTCTCACTTTCACCAACACTTAGATTGGGAAAGCTATATTAGAATTAATCCCCTTTCAAGGTATTGGTATGTAGGCAATGCTCAACACATGCAATACTGAGGTCTCACAGAACCTACCCTACTAATTCCACTCTTCTTCCACTTATTCTCATCAAAACCATATAAACATATAGGCTCAAGGTTTCATAGTAAAATTAATTAAATCATAAAACAAATGATGATCTAGGTTTCAATCATCCATACACAAGCTTCTAAAAATAAAATAAAGGTCTACTCAAAATTTCATTGCTTCTACTACATAGGGCCATTTAAACAACACAAAAGGTCATTAGCATAGTTCTCTATTGGAAAAAAAGGTTCACACTATTGTCTAAAGAGAGTTATGATACCTATTATCTATTGATGACACTCTACCCCTAATCCTGAATCACTTTCCTACCTATCACTTATCTATCTCAGTCATATTTTTTCAGCTAACTACACCTTTTATAATTCATTTATATTTATAGAATATTCAAATAAATCTATTATTGTGCAAATCAGTGGTCATTGATATTTTAGTATTTTATTTCCTAATTTATTACTCAGTTATTTATCAACCTTAGGGTTACATTACATAATCCTAAAAAACATAATTATTTGGTGAACCTGACTTACTTCAAACATATTGATCAAAAACCTAATGGACCATTAGGGTTTCCCTTATTATTTCTAGAATTTACTCAATTTTCATTTATTTTTCATCATGACAGAATCCATTTTTTAATTTTTGGCACAAAATCTTGTGGTTTATCTTACATAATTATTACCTTCCATTTATAGAATGATGTATATGTGACTCCTCTCATGGATCATGTTAGAACTTAGCTTATTTCATACATTGCTCCACCTCATCCTGAGCCCCCTTCTATGGAGATCATTTTTTGCATCACCAATTTTGAGTTACCTATGGTTACTAATCAATAGTGGAGAGATTAGATGACTCCTTTTGTTATTCCTCCACATATACCCTTTGACTACCTTTGCTCACATCCTACCTTTACTACTTGCCCTTAGTCGATAGTAGATCCTACAGTTTGAGCTATTACTAGACAAAATCAGAGGCCTCAGCCTATATAGAAATAAGTTAATCCCAAAATCCTTCCTCATAATTAAAATAATAAAATAAAACTTGGGGATCAACACATAGCATATGATTTTGTTAATCAGTTGAGAAATACACTAGACTAGATTTCTATATTAGAATTATTTCAAAAGGCAACCATTTTCAAAGATATTCTTTTTCAAATAGTCAATCTTACATATCTACCTCATGATATAAAACTAGATTATTTTACATCTATCATGAACACTATAAAGGACATTGATAATGTTATTTATTTTTCCAATGATAAACTTCCCTCACATATAGTTATTGATTAGGTTCTACCACTCTTTATTTTGGTAACAATAAAACCATCACTATTAAATGGGTTCTAATTGATATTGGTTTTGGTCTTAACGTATGTAACCTCACATTTTTATAGACTATGAGGGTTAATATAGCATCCATTCAAAAGACATATAATAACATTCAAGGTTTTGATGACATTCCCTAAAAGGCATTGGGTTTTATTACTTCGGATACCATAGTCAAACTAAAGACCTTATCCACATATTTTTAGGTTATGCCTAACAATTTTCATTATAATTTTTTACTCTAGAGACCTTAGATACATGCCATGGAGGTAGTACCCTCTAAATTGCATAGATATGTCAAGTTTTTACATGATGGATAATTATACACATATCTAGCTGATAACCAACCATTCAGATATTGCAGAGTCACTGAGCCTTATACCCTAAGTATATCTTCATATGGGAAAATTCATGTTATCATATAATCCCACATCATATCATTCATATAGAAAAAATGCACACATATGAGGTCAGGGAATCTAGCACCACTATTCCCATACTTGTTCTAGATCTTCCTATAACCATTATGGAGAATGAACCTCCTATAACACAATTACCATTACTTGTTAACTTAGAGGAAATATACATCTAAAAATGAGATACATATTCCCAGACTAACATAGAGGATAATATAACACCCATGAATAATGATAAGTATTTATGTGGATTGAGCTTCACACTAGTAGGACCTAAAGAGTACAAAGATGATTCTAAGGCACTCATACCTTTCCATACATAAGCATCACCACCAATTCACAATACCCTAGACATGCTCAACATCATAACATAAATTGAATAAACTCAAAGCTCAGGGAACTATCTGGACTACACAACCTCTGCCTCCACTAGTAGAGCCACCATGATGGAATCTTCATTGAGCTTGACATTTAAGCAATGATCCATTAAATATTTGGGATTTCATCAAGGACCATTACATCCATAATATTTCTATAGATGAGGATTCTAATCCAAAAACATGTACTTTGAAATTCTTACAACACATAGGGCATCAGGAGTTGGAACAACAACATGTTATACATTGTTAGGACTCCTTAAGACATATAAAACTACCACTTACATGTGGAACTAAGGTGGTAAACACGTTAATTTTTGTCATGATCATACACACTCACATATAGGCTACACTTACCAATACATGGTTACAAATAATGGATGCCACAATCCATTTGATAGACAGATGTTTGAGTTTCAGTCATGAAGGACACAATGTTCACATTTTACATGATGGCCTAGATGAAAATAATAGATTTCATACAAACATCTAGTGTTATAATATGGTATACCTTGTAAGCCCACATGAGTTATCTTACATAGTAGAGAAACTCACTTTTTAATGCACACGATCTAGATTAACACCATGGATAAGGCTATACTTATGTAGATAAAATGGTATGATGATTACAATGATGATTATTTATTAAAGTTTGGGTAGATTTAGTATCCAAAAATTGGATGACCTCTCACCATTTTTGAGATTTGACAATCCACATCCTATAAATGTTCTCTTAGGTCTTTAGAGTCACTACATTTAATTTGTACATAATCTCATTTACTTTCAGTATCATTTGAACATAATTTCATTATTTCAATTGACTTATACATAGTTTCCTTTATCTTTCTGCTTGTATATAGTTTCATCCTCATATTGTTTGTACATAGCTTATACTCAAAAAGTACAAAAACATTCAAATATTGTTCAAAAAATACAAGTTTCAGATTGTATGTATTTTCATGTTTACATTCCTTCTTTTTTCTAGGTACTACATATGCTATCTATTTTGGTATAGTTAGTTTTATCATACATACATGTTTCACTTGTTTTCTTTGAGTGCTCACACATTACTATAGGAGTTTGGTACTCTACATATATCCATAGTTGTTACTATTTACCCATCAAGGGCATATAGACATATACACTAATTTAATGTTGATATATTATCCCATTAGGGACATCAAACACATAGCTTCTAATTTTCCAAGTTATATATTTATATATTTCATATCACAAATTTAGCATTGACTATATCTTGATATTGATCATCTTACACTACATTGATTTTTGGCTACCTAATACTAATTTAGAATCAACTTAATTACATATTTGATTTTATATGGATTTGTATCACATGATTGTGTATACTTTCATTTTTAGATTTACTAGTTTATATTTGATTGTATCTCTTTGATTCTATATCTAATTGAGTGCATTTGAATATGCCATTGTCCTTTTATTACTTTAATGTTTTGGACATGTGCCTTTGTCCTTGTGTATACTTCTTGATTGTGTATGTGGAAATTTGAACATGTCCTTCCATGTGGCTCTAAGCCAAAATTGCATTATATTTTTAATATGTGGACATTTGAACATGTCCTTGTATGTGTTATTTGTCTCAACCTTGGTGACATGTGTCCATGTCCCTTATATTTTGTCCCCTTGGCTTACTTTGCATGACTTGTGTGTTTGTATGTATGATTTCATGTATGCATCATGGCCATGAAACTTATCTCTTGATTATTGCTTTCACATCTAGTTTTTAATGCCATGAGAAGGCTCATATATCTCCCTTTTCTCCTTGGGTGCCTTAATAGACATCATGCCCCATCCCCCCAAGTAGTTTACTCGAATTACATTTATATTTATCATTCATATACATGATTTCATTGTTATGTCTAGCTTGACAACTTTGTGAATGATAGATCTAACATACACCATACATTTCCAACTTATGCTAAATCTCTTTTACATTTTGATGTCATGTATACACATTATATTAGTTTATCATGTATATATCATATATATTTTAGTCTAACACAAAATATGCATATATTTTATTTTAAGGACAACTATTGTAGAAGTTTAATAACTATCCTCAAAAGAGGGGGCATTCATAGGGTCTATCACAGAGATTAGGCCATCTTAATGCACTCAAAACATAATTTTCAACACATAAACATAGATTACAGAGCTCAAACTTAGGAAAACATAGTGAAATATAGTCACATAGATCAATCTCCATTTTTACCAAAAACATCACTTTTGGATAATAACACAATATATTTATAGTAGCACAGTGCACTATATACCACCCACTATAGTATTTTATAGTATCCTCAAAAATAAAAATAATTAAAATTGTCAGAAAGGTACAATAGGAATAATTTAGATTTGCATAGTCTCAGTCATAGATTATCATATATGCTTAGTATATACTTAGTTTTTAGATAGAATTACACAAGTTTACTTAGATTGGGAGCATCGTTTATGATATCATCACTCCCATTTTACTTTTAGATATGCACAAACACATTACTATGACTCAGCTAAAATCCATATGCACATTTATCAAAATTGGGGGCATGTGCATGGATTTTTTTCCATATGCTTAGTTTTTCACTAATTCTCTTAGATGGAATAACACACCCATGTCATTATCCATGTTGTATACTCCGGACACCATATGCACTAGTTTTTCACTAGGATTATAGTAGATTGATGCCTCATTATATTTATAGTGGTTGGAATTCTTGAGTGACCTAAATCCATTTTACATTCATAAGTGCCTGAGTGGACCTTGAGCTATTTTACATTTCAATGTTCTTGAATGGTCAAAAAACCATCTATTATAGCCTCATAACACCACATAATTTGAGTTTCAACTTCTTGTACTACTCATGGGTAGGAAATGGAGTGATGACCTAATTCAGTTCTTGAGCCTCTAAAATAAGAGGGTTGGACATGTCATTAGTCCATTCCAAGTTATTTACAGATTATGATACACCAAAAAGGGTGGGAAACGATGGAGTCAAGGCTAACTTGAGTTCTTGATCCACACACACATGGGTTATATTGATATTTGGGTTATATATGGGTAATTACTCATATCTACCACACACACACACACACACACACACACACACACACACACACACAATATCCTTTTAATCTATCATTGTCAATACTATAGAAAAAGAGGCATACATAGACAATTAAATTTGGTATTAGACACTTGAAAACATCAATTTTTATATCTATTTCACATACATGAATTATGAATAAACATTTGAATATTTATCACAATCTCTACTATTTATTTATCTATGATCAATTTGGCCAACCCAATTTGCTATTATTCATAATTAGGATCTATGTAGTCTCTGTCAAAACACTCTATAATCTAAAGCATACTGTCACCATATTATAGATCCCAAATTTTCAATTTTTGTATATTAGTAAAAACATTTACATGATATAAGTTATCATTTGCATCTCCCTTCATCAACAACATCCCAACTTCCTTAATGACTAATTTTCAAAATAAAATAGTACCCTTGGTTTTGCTTGAGAATGTATTTCATGTCAATAATGGGGTAAATACTAAAGAGTCATCTATAAATAAAAATATATCCTAAGGGTTAGGCTCACATGATAACTACATTGAGATGCATTTTCACTTTGATAAATCTATTTACACATCCTTGAGATATTATCTAAAAAACATTCATATCTAAAACCCCTCAAAGGAGAAACTATAGAGTTAAGTATAAATAGTAACACAAGTTCAAATTTGCATGCTATAAAATGTTGAAATAAAATGGTATGCATTTCATTCTAATGGAACCTGATTGAGAAAAAACACATAGGTGGGATAACTGCATTCACTTTTATCCCTCTTCAAAGTATTGAAATGTAGAAAAATATAAATCACTTAGTGGGGAGTGGTTGATGTCCAACCCATACTTATGATCATTTATTATAATTAAATTTGGTGTAAAAATTAAATCTAGGGTTCAAGGTGAGGAAATATAGATTAATAATTTTCACATAGGACTAAGGGCAAGTAAACATAAAAAAATCAGCTAAAAGTTAGGTGTAATGATCTATGTTAGAATAGATAACAAAATAAATGGGGATAATAACACTAGATAGTGGATTGTATTGGTTTTTATAGGTGTCTAAGATTTTTTGATAATATTTGCATAGTTTTTATAAATCTATTTCCTAAGACGAGAAGTCAAATAACTATACATAGCATTTTCAATAGACTATACATATTTAAAGACCAATACTAAATAAAATATCAACTATGATTCCTCTCTCTTATTAATTTTTATATTTAGTAAGTTCAATAATTATCTCTTTACCAATTCACATTTGTATAGTTAATGCCATATCTTATATAATTTAGATTTTAATAGTCAATCAATAAAATTTATATATATACCATATCTTAGACAACACCTAAGATGAAAATTTTCTTAGAATATATGAATAAATCAAGTATGTTAATTGGTAATATTCTAGATAGATTAATGGCATGTAGAGTATTTTATTATATAAAGTTTATTTTCAAATAATGTTTCTATTCCTATGAATGGTGTCTTAGTCACTATTGACATTATCTACTATAATGTGTAATCCATTTGAATAAGGGAGATTTTATTTATGATTCCATTTCACATTCATCTCCATTCACAAATTCTCATCTATGCACAATGGAGTGTATTTTAGAATGACGTCATAGAATAATGGCATGTAATGAAAGATCTAATAAATATTAAGTCAACTAATATGTCTATACTAGATACTATACAATTTACACCAAGATGTGATATACACTACACTAAAAATGGTAGAGACTATATTCATATAAGTTGAAATAATGATCATGGCCAAATTTTTCATTGTGATGAGTCTAAAAATAAAGAAAAATCATTTATCTTGCTGATTTCCTTTAAAATACATGCCTCCTACACATTTTTTAAATTATATTGTACTATCTACATATCTTCCCTTGTGATTATTCCACCACCATAAAACCACTAATGTAGAGGTGTGTATTGATTAGTTCTAGGTAAACATATAATATAAATAAAACTTTAATAAATAATGGGAAGTGTGTTTGATGTGTTCTACTCAAACTTGTTTACTATCACAACTCCAAAAATACAAATAAAAAAATTCTAAACTTTCTAAGGTTATGAACTATTTTATAACCAATGATTCTCAATTTTACTTCCAATAATGAAAACATTCTTACAAATTTAATGAATCTTATCTATTTATTCATAAAAGTTAAAAAAATGATTGCATGTGGCCCTCATACATTCCAAAATATTGGAATATTAATGACTAGTTTAAGGTTGAAAGATCGTAAAAAACTTTATGAATGAGATTAACCTACAACACTCTAATAAGGAAAGATAATTTATACTTAGACAATAATCCATGGAAGGTCCACGTGTATAGGCTATCATTATTTGCCATAACTATTTTGATTCATAAACCATTTTTGGTCAAAGTGACTGAAATCATTGTAAATACCATGTCCCATCATGATATCATGCACTCTTTGAATTACTTTATAGATTATCCTTTTTCATTTAAAAATATTTATTATTATTAATCACTTTAAGATTATAGGTTATAATAACAATATTAAACTTTCTTCCAATTTTACTAAGTGTTCCCATTTTAAAGTTATATATTAACTATATAAAATAAAATAGTTGAATTAGATTTAAATCATATATCTGTCTAGTCTTTAGAGGACTTATGGTACAAAATAATTCCCGCCAAAATTTATACATGTAAAGTAGGTAACGTAAGAATATAAAGGTAAACTTGGTAAATGCAAAGTATATTTTAAGATTTAATAAACATCTTAAAGATACGTTTCAATTTCAAACATATGATTTCTTATAGATTTTAATATTTTTTATGCTAAGTGCATGTATTACCTTTAAACAAGGAGTTTATAAATCAAAAAGTTAAAACTATTATAAGATCACTAAATGAAACATTATTTTTCCATTTAAGGCCAATTATTATGATAAAATGCATTCTTACCATGATGTAAACCAAATCCTATTTCATTAATTTATTTAAAATAAAAGATATGAATTTGTTAATCCCATAAATATTTGTGTAGACCAATAAGACTCATATATTAAATAAAAATAATAAATAAAACACTCAAATTTCATCACAAACACCAATAGTTTTTCACACTCAATACTTACCTCAAATTAAAAAGATATAAACTAATTTTTCATTGTAAATCAAAATGTAATGATAACAATTTACATACTCACCTACTCTGTGATAAGTCATCAAAATCAATTTGGAGTGGAAGGAGACTTCACATTAAATCCTTTAGTCCTAATATATTTTTTACAAAACATACTTGGTAATGAACTTGGATTTGGTTCATTTTAACATTTGATAGAATAAAATACAAGTTAAATTTATCAATTTAAAACATTATTCTAAAACATGGATTATAAATAAGACAATATCAAAGATGCATTAATATTACACAAAACTTTCTCATCAACCCTCAATTTTTTATACTATTATTTTATTAGAGCAAGGAACTCAATAACTAAATATTTTTCCATGTAATCTTACTCAATTTAATTGAATGTAACTTAGACAGACTAAAAAACTTAACCATGTTTCAATAATATTAAACTCCTATTTGTGAAATATATGTCTATAACTAGCTAATACATTGCCTCAAAATGACACATACGATTTAATAACATGAAAATCTTCATGAATAAATAATAATCAAGACATCTTAAAATTTTTCTAGGGGTGGACCCACTGTAATACTAAAAATATGTTAATGACACATTTGTGATCAACACAAAAACTATTTTAGAATAAAAGTCTCTCAAGAAAATCCTTGTTCTTAATGAGAGAGTCTTCAAGTAGGTTGTTAACTTCACCAAAATCTTCATCTTTTTCATCAACACACCAACACCCCTTCAAAGAAGAATAACTGAGATCTTGAACTACAAAACTCAAAACCTACTTTCAATATATCTTGAGATGCCTCTTTTTAAAGGCCTTATGTCTTTCAACCACTAGAACAAGTTTCTTGAAATACTCCAAATGAAGCTTACTAGATGGAAAGGAAATCTCCTTTATCAAGTAGGAAAAATTATTCTAGTTAAAAATTCTCTCTAAACTATGCCCACTTACCTTATGTCACTCTTAAAGAATCCATCTAAAATTTTAGATATATTTCAACAAATCTAAAAGAGATTTATTTGGTATGGATCCAAAGAAATATTGAGATTCCACCTTTATTGTTGGGATAAGGCCTGCCTCCCTAAGGATAGAGGGGGATTAGGGTTAAAAAGGATAAAAATCATGAATTATGCCCTCTTTACCAAGATGTCCTAGAAAATAATGATGAAGGGTTGTTTATGGGTTAGAATCATTAAAGCTAAATATATGAAGGGAGTGAATGTTGATTTTTTATTAAATTTTGAATTCCATATCTTAGGGTCTTATTTTTGGAATGTAGTGGTCAAAACCAGGAAGATCTTGAACAAAAGGTGCAAATGGAATAAAAGGGATGGTAACTGATTTAATTTTTTGGGGTTATTGAGTTTAATCCCTATGTTGTTAAAGGGTCTGAGTACAATAAATCAAGGTATAAAATATGCAATAAACACAATCACTAATTTGTGCAAGAATTTACTTGATTTGATATTTCTAAAAATATCAATGAATGACATAAATAAGTACTTACCTAGAAACTAACTAAGATAAAGGATCTTGAAGTTGAAAACTAGGACATGAGCTAGTTTGAGTGTTATAAACAATATCTAGGTTTCATAAACCATCTTGGAAAATAGTGTCATACTTTGGATAGTATAATTGTGTCATTAGTATCCATTTTAGTGCTAATGTCCTTTGTACAAAAGCTGAACTATACTTCTAGGAGAAACTATGTCTAAGTCTACTAAACATATTCTTGTGCTGACAAGTCTTGTTTCACTATTTATGACATGTTTTGAATAATTTTATATGCAAAATCCCAAACCTCCATGTGGTTAGGGTATTCTATTGGCACAAGTATAAAAAGTGTGATGTTAACTAAGTAGGTAGGACATCCACAACACCCCAATATGATTAAATTTGTCTACATACCTATTATCACTCAAATTTTCACCCTTAGAGAGGTTATTAAAGAATTATCCAAGTTGATTGAAACATTAGATTAAATATAGGCTTGTGGGTTTCCTATATTAGATGTAAACCTCTAAATTGAAGGGTTAGCTTCCTAGATATGTTCATTTTAGCTCATCACCTATACTACTTGCTTGCTTGGGATGAAAAGGGATAGAAGGAACATGAGAATAACCTATTATAAATAGGTTATGCACCAAGTTAATCTCAAATAAAATACCATATAATTTCACTATGAAATATGACTCACAAGATCAGCTTCAACATCCTAGATTGCTCTAACATAAGTATTTCAAACATGAAGGTGATATGCAATGCACTTCTCAAGGTGAATGAAAAATAGGTATGATTGTAGACACTACTGATATTACTTACATTTACATATAGAAAAAGACACTAACTACACTTATTGTGACTTATTAGAGAGCATATTACTTGCACAAAAAATGAAAGAGTAAAGTGAACACAAGGATGGATGATTATCAATTGTCATTCCACTATGCACTACTTCACACACTTAGAAAAGAAGTTATGAAATAAAAAATAGAATGAAAATAATTATTCAAAGGAAAATATAGTATTCAAACTAGAATTTATTCACCATACCATATGTGGATTCTTAAAAACTTAGCCAAAAGTGGCTATCTATATAGAGAATGGTGGGAGAAGAAGATTGACAAGTGTATCCATAAGTTACACAAGAAAGGAGAGTTATGATATATTAAAAAAATACCTCTAAGGCCATTTTTATTAATCCTAAAGTAACTCCAACCTTGAAAATGGCATAGGGGTTATAATTTGGCTTTGACACCTTGATTAACTCCTTGAAAACTACCTTTTTTGCATGAAATGAGTGATAAATGGACATTCCAAACATGAATTAACCTTTAAATAATATTTAAAAACTCATTTAACATCTGTGATTCCTCAATAAACTCCTCTGATCTACCATTCCATTAGGTACATGCATAGGTGTCTTGAAACTCTTTATTTCCCATGCCTAGTTTGGTCCAAAGTGGCCTAAAACTCAAGTGCATCTTATTCAAATCATAAAAAATCCATTAATGGTATTAAAATATGTTATAAAGTCTAAAAAAACTATTTTGGTTCCTGTAATAACTCCCAAGAATTTGTTTTTCTCCCTAATCCCTCACTAGGCCTAGTTTCCTTGTAGCCTTAAGAACCTATAAACCTCCTTGTGTAGGGAGTTATACAAATGATATTGAAAATTTGAGGGAATATTATATGACCCATTATGGCTTTATTTATTAATGTAAAATTTTATTTTTAGAATCTGAGTGTAAACCCATTTTTTTTGCCTTTCTCTCTCCTGAATTAGGCCTCAATTAGGCCTCCTTGCTTAGGACCCTATTTTATTTCTCTAGACTTCTGACACAAGTGTGAAATCACAAAAAATCATGTGATTCAATTTAAATATTTCCTCGCCAAACTCCATGTCAAATTTGGGGACCTGAGACCCTTTGGAAGTATGTAAACCAAGAAATGGCCTTACCACCTAATCTCATTTTGAGCCTGTTTGAGACTACCTTCGAAAATGGGTCTGAATTGATCACCTCCAAAATATATAGTGAAAATTTTTGGTCTTTAATATCTATTAAAACTAATAAAATCCTCATTCCATGATTTTTAAGCTCTCCCCTTCTTAGAACATATGTAAAAAACCAAAAACATTCAAAAATAGGGTATTTGTATCAATACATACAAGTGACATCAGCATCAAAGTTCATTTGAGTAACCTCATTTAAATAATAAATAAAATAAAATAGGTTTAAAGAGATAAATATGTTATTATATATGCATTTGAGGCCCTTTTTCCATGATTGGTCACTATCAGGGTTTAAGATAGGTTTAAGGCCTGTTTGGGGTCTTAATGATTGTTCATAAAAACATAGATCATTAAATGACCTCCTTCCACTTGCAAAACCTAATTATTTAACCCCTTAAACTATTAAAAAATTCTTATAATCCCATATATAGTGTGAGTAATGGTATGATCATTTGAAGTTGTCCTTTGGGTGGCTTGTTTAGCATTTTTGAGCTTCACGATAGGTCTACTTTGAGATTTAAGTCTCAAAAGTCAGTTATATTGATATGAAAGGTAGACAAACCTAAAAAAAAATCTCTCCATGATTCCTCATGATTTGTTATTCCTTTTTATCCCTCTATATGTTCATAGTATACTAGTCAGGGTGTTGGGGTTTAAGACCTATCTCTTTCTTGCTAACCCTCAAGGGCACTTAGACTAAACACTGAGTGTTGTTACCACCTAGAGTTATATGGATAATTTTTACATGACTCTACACTACCTATAGGGATCTTCATGACGTCTTTTAACTTGTTTTATGTCTCGAGAATCCAAAAATTTCTTTTAGTCTCATGGTTGCCCTTTGCCCAAGGAGTGGGCAAGGTCTACGATAAAATAGTGAGTACTTACACTATTAGTGTGACCTCAAAGAGACCATGGATGTATTTTTAAACTCAAAAACACCATTTGTACCAATATTTAAAACTTGATCATGATTTTGGAGCCCTCAAAGATTTAATTCTTGTAAGACTAGATTATAGGCCCATGTATGGCTGTGTGTATCCTTTCTTCATTAGGTGTAGACTAGGTTTTTGATATTTTCACCTTGTTATTATATATAATTATTTATATTTAAGTGTTCAAAAAACTATTATAACACTTACCAAATATATTTTATCCTTTTATACCCATCTTATAGTCGTAACCTTTCTCAAAATAAGTAAAACACTCATAGGGCAAATAGACTTATAGTATATGTTTGACTATGTGTGGGGAGTGAAACCTAGTTTAGTTAAATTAATAATAATTTACATGTTTTCAACATGAAATTATATGAACTTATGGATTATATTATATATACCTTAGTGTCCCCATCATATATGTTCTATCCTTCTAGCTTAACTTCTACTTTAGGTGTTAGAGATTATGTGTGAGGACTCTTAACCTCAGACTTGATCAACCTGATGTTTCTTTTGGTTTCAAAATGTCTTTAAAATAAATTGACAATTTTGGGTATACTTTATGATTATTTCACCATGTTATTAGGTTTTATTTAGGCTTAAGACTAGCTTATCTTCATATAGACCCCTGTAGTTGCCTATTAGGGCTACTTGACTATGTGTTGGGTGTTTTAAGGTCTTATTCTCACATCATCAACCTCTTAAAAGTCAATGAACATAATTGAATTATTTCATTTGAGTTTTATTCATCTCCTAACACCTCTATATTCTTCATTATTATTCATTAGGTTGAACTATCTGGTTAACCCTTGTAGGTGCTTACTTAGGACCATTGACTATGTATAAAGTGTGATTAGACCTCAAATCCTTTCAATGCCATAATGTTTTGAAAATGTTCAAAACAAAAGAGTATCCATTTTCACTATCTATAAATGTTTTCTAACACATTTTTTAACCTTCTGAAGTCACTTCTCACTTACTCTCATATACAATCTATATAGGGTACTGTAGGTGGAGATTTGACTGTCAACTCAATCTTAAACCTTCACTTGATTGCCTAAGTAACTTAGATGATATTAAATGGTTTGTAACATTATATTAATCTAAATTATATTTGAACCTTATAACTTGAAGCTCACTTATGTTTATTAGATGATTTTGATCTTAGTCTAAATAAGGACCTACATGCTTGAGGCCTATAGGCCACTATTGGATAGTTTAGGTATAAAAAACCAACTCTTGGATGTCTAAACCTATAAAGTATATCAATCCATTTCATACCTCTTAGAAACTTCTTAAATGGTCATAAAGGTTCATGACCAAGCTTCTCATAACCTCAAGCTCACCTTAAAATCCTGTATAGATTTCATAAACAATCCTCTTATGCATAAGCCCCGTGAGTTGTGAATTAGAGCATTCTAGCCAATTATAATTACTTTGGTGAAGGTATTAGGGTATTAAATATTATATAATTCATGGATAAATATATCGAGTCTCTTTCTATGACTCTGAGCATCCTCAAGCTACTCTTACAATTCATACAACATGCATATGAAGGAAATAACTATCTCTCATTTGAAGGTACATTGAACTACCATATTGAACCTCTCAAGACTCAACATGTACAATGTAATATCAATAACTTCACACTATGATATATTTTTAGTGTTTGAGCCAAAATGGTTGTCAAACCTCTAGTATACTATTCAAACATAAAACATGTTCCTAAAGAGTATCACACTTGAAGAATATGGACCAAAACACATATAAGATAAAAGAGTAATGAATACATGAAACTAAGGGATTTTTCATCAATAATTAAGCATTAAAAACCTCTAAAAATCACTACCATGAATATAAAATAGAGACTTGTAGCAGAACCCACTAGAACAACTTGTACACTAATACATTCTTACTTCAAGTGAGATCACCTCATAGAGATGACTTGGATGATGAAACCACCATTAAAATGATATCCAATAACTCTTAAAACAACCCTCAAAATAATTGTTCTCCATAAATTTCTAATCTAGAAAAATAGTTTCAAGAATAGACCCCTCTCAGATGAATGGGCCATAGTGACCTACTGTCGCTCTTGATGATAATTCATAAATAAGAGGCCACAAATATTAAAAAAATTTATACTTATTTCAATATTACTTATACCACTAACAATGGAAATAGTTTTAGCTCCTAACTCTTTCTCTCTCCTAGCCATACCATTCAATGAAAATTTGCCTTCCCAAGCTTGTGAAGGCAACAATGGAGGGAAAAAAGTGTTTGGAGTGTCATATAAAATTTAAAATTGGTATAGTGATGGAAAATGATATAAGGTATCTTGAAGGACACTTATAAACCATTTTCAACTAAAAACTAATCTTTCAAGTCCATACAAGTACTTGAAAAGTGTCCTTTTACCAAGATTAGGTGTTAAACTATAGGTTCTATCAGACTCTAACTATTCTTGCACCATATATAAATTTTTTTTGATACTAAGGGAATTTATAATCTTCTTTAAATAATATTTACTTGAGGTGGTACATATAAATCTTCTTCATATGCTAAAAGGTTACCAAAATGTGATTTTTTTGCAAGTGAGAGTTAAATAAAGGTTAGAGCATGATATTATGGTATTAAATGACATTCATATAACCTTTATTATTGAACCTAAACTATATTATAACTCTTACCAATTTTGACTATAGAAGACATTGCACTTGACCATAGGACTAAATAAGTGAACATAAGTCTAGAATTTGGATGATGTTAAACAAGGACACATATGACCATGTAAGACTATTTAAGACCACTTAAGACCATGACAAGATGATGATAAACATTAGACACCTCTATGAAGTTTAAACCTATAGGGGGTGGCCAATTTTGACTTGGGGTCAAAATTTGGTCAACATTCTTGGTGATTCATAGGGGTAACATGCTTGTAATGCTAATAGACCAATAAACTTCTTCCATTGGGATACAAAGTCACTCTTATACTCAATATAAAACTGATATACCTTCTAAATATTTCAAACTCACACAAAACACACAATAATAAGGTTACACACACTATAATTCAAATAATTTAGGGCAAACACACACAAAAGACTCAAACAACACTCCTAACCTAATATATACAAACCTCAAAACATGTTTGAGGTGATGGAACACTTCTTGCTTCAACCAGGATCAAAAAGGATGTACAACTATTACATGAGAGTAAGTAACCATATGATGGATGCTTGTTAAAACAATTTACATGTGAAGATGATCAAAAGACTTACCAATCAAAATACCTATGTTATGTACAAGTTAACCATTTGGAACTCCATGGAATGGTTCTCCTAGTTATTAATTAGGACTACTTAAAAATGCAACTTACTTGATCTAATTGATGATCATTTAATGCTCTTCATTCTACTCCTTGGGAACTATGAAAGTTTTCTCAACTTCACTTTCATCTAGAAAATGATATATTTGATGTTTAGGACTTTTAAACTTGTCTAATTTTTGCTCAAACATGTTTGTAACTAGTTCAACATCATATTGAGGTTTAGAATGCTCCTCAACCACAAAAACTTCTACCTTGGTCTGATTGAACTCTCCCAATACTACATCTTGCTTAAAAATGGTTTGACGCTTCTCTTCATGCCCCTTAGGTTTATAAATGACCTCAATTTCAATCTCATTCTTATTTTGAGGAAGGGATGCCTTACTTGCTTTCTCAAACTCTTGAAATATGGCATGAAATTGTTAACATAAATCATCCTCTTCTTCATGGTTGTCATACTCATGAACTTCTTCATTTTAATCAAGAAGAATTACATTGTATTTCTCACTATCATGATCTATCATACTTGGAGACTTATCATCATCATATATATGAATAAGATAGTTACCATTAAGATCTTGTTGAAAAGTATCATCAAGGCTTACCTCATAATGTTCATTACCTTCATCATAAATGATGTATGAGCTAAGGTTTATCCCTTCAATGAAAGTATAGGGATCATATTCATATGTGTTATCACCATACTCATATATAAAGATATCAAAGATAACTTCACATTTTAAAGATGATCCATCATCTATGACATGTTCTTGTTCTTCATGGATAGTACAATTCAAATTAGATCAAGCTGCCACATATGGCTCAATGTGAAACTTGGCCAATGGCTATGTTATAATTTTCACCTTTATTCCATAAATTTTTCTAAAGGCTAAAAAGGAAAAATCATTAAAATTATATCCTCCTATCTTGGTGGTGAAGTCTTTTGATAGGCAAATAGTAAAATATGTAAGCAAATATACCACTACTATGTCTTGTAGGATTGGAAAGCTTAGATAGTCATGCAAGAAAACCTTAAAAACTATGATGAGCCTTATTGAATTTTTTGGTTTCCTATCAAGCTGAAACACTCCTTTAATATATGTCTCATATTTCAAACCCAACTTGTTTGAAACTAGTTTGGTCATAATTGAATTTCTTGCCCCACTATCCATAATGTAATTATGAATAAGATTGTCTCCCATAATGAGGGTAAGATAGAAGTGTGGGGGATTTAAATATTTTGTGGAAGGCTCAAAAATATGAGTGGATACATTTGTGAGGGATACACCACCATGTATTAAAGGTTGAAGACTGATATGGATTTGGGACAACTACTCTTGGAGTAGTTATTTTTGACTGAGCACGCGGAGTACTTCCCAAAGAGATTTACTTGTTTTGCTGCTCTTCAAAGGGTAAATAATATTCAAAAAAGGATCCCTAAAATTTTATTTCATCCTTAGAGACAATGAAGTGCCTTGATATTGAGGCAATGAAGATTGAGTCACCCTTCCCAAGTTTTAATTTTGAAGAGGTGTAGGAATTTTAGAGGCTACCACATTTACATTCACACCTTGTTCCCTTGAAGGAGAATTTTTTGGACTTGTGTATATATCTTGAACATCTCCCAAAGACCTCATTTTTGACCTTGTGTTGGATGAAACTAAATTACTTTGGTTTAGGACAAATCTATCTTCCACTTGAAATTTTTTCAATATCACTCCTTGGTCGCCATACTCTCCATTTGATTCTTCTTGCATGAATATATCATATTATATTGTCAATTGAGGGGTAGGCCCTCCTTGATCTACCAAATCTTGACCTTCACCTTCATTATAATTCATATACTATCCTTAATACTTCCATTCTTCTCCTTGAACTAGATTACTATGGATTGGAAACATGGATCTTATGTTGGGAGTAAAGTTTGGATTATACACAATGGGTGGCCTATTAAAGTTAGGCTAACCTTGTCCCCTCCCTTGAACATTATACTGAGGTGGAAATAAATTTGATTATGGAGGGTAGGAGTAGGGGTTTTGGTGAGCTCAAATTTTTTGACTTAGTTGCCTAATATGAGATTCTAAGGCCTTACACTTTGCATCCAAATCAATGGCATCATCTTATTTATTTGGGGAAACTCTAGACTTGTTGTATAAATTTAGAAATGGAGGAGTAGAAGACATGTTAGGAAAGATGGGCATAGATACTTTTTAAGGAAGTTCATTAACTTGGATCAAACCATTCTTATATTTAATGGCTATGCCATAGGCTCTAGAAAAAGTATACCCACCCATGGACTGCAACATGATAGCTATATTAGTCCCAATAGCTCTTAGGTATGTTGGGAAAATAAAACTTGCAAGGGGTCTCATAAGAGGTGGTAGCTTATTCCATGTTCCTTGAAACCTCTAATTTATATCATGCATAGTCACTTTGGGCCCTCTTTGGATGACATTAATTTGATGTATGAGTGATGTATGATCATTTTTATCTTCAAACCTTTGGGTCAAAAACTCCCCAAACTCATCCCATGTAGTGATGCATCCTCTTAGAAATGTTCTATACTAATCAAGGGCCTTTCCCATAAGAGACATGGAAAGTAATATGAATACAATGTTAACTTTAGTGACATTATGGAAATTTTAGAAGTTGGATATGTCCCTAATATGATCATTTGGGGTGATAGGACCTTCCCCATTAAAGGTGGGGACAGTCTTGGTAGAATTGGGAGGGATATCATCACAGACATTGAGGTTTATAGGATTTTCAATATTAAAGGCTAGGAAAACATGTTGCCTATCCATATTGCCCTCAAATTCCTCTCCACGCTCTTACTCTTATTAAATTTAAAAATCTTCTTAATCTTCAATTGTAAATATAGGCTCAGGATATTGAACTTCAAGAAGAAGTTTAGGATGAGGGAGTGTATTTATGGGATGGTTACTTCTAATGGTAGCTCACATAGTAAGGACCATGAAGCATGAACAAAATAAATAAGAAAACTTGATCTGAAACTAGATATAACCTTCAGTAGAGTCACCAAATGTTGAATAGAAAACACTTATGTAGTTATGATGTTTTCAAGACCAACATTCACCTTGACAAGATTTGCTTGAGACAATAATACCATCAGATGTGCTAAAAATGTTGTCACTAAAATTTTCACCCTTGGAGAGGTAGTTCAATCCTTATCCAAATTGAGTGAAATATTGGATTAAATCTATGCCTTTGGGTTGCCTATAGTAGAGGTAAACATCTAAATTGAAGGGCTAGCTCCCTAGATATGTTCATTATAGCTCATCACCTATATTACTTGTTTACTTGGGATGAAAAGGGATACAAGGAACATGAAATCAATATATTATAAAGAGGTTATGGACTAATTTGATCTAAAATAAAACACCATATACTTTAACTATGAAATACGACTCACAAGACTAACTTCAATATCCTAGATTGTGCTAACATAAGTATTTCAAACATGAAGGTGATATGCAATGCACTTCTCAAGGTGAATAAACAAAAGGTATGAGTATAGATAGTAATGATATTTATTACACTTAGAGACAAATAAATATACTAATTACACTTCATGTGACTTGTTAGAGAGAATACTACTTGCACAAAACATGAAAGAGTAATGTGAATATAAGGATATATGACTATCGCTTGTTATTCCACTATGCACTACTTCACATGCTTAGATAATAAATTATGAAATAAAAACAAAATTGAAAATATTTATTCAAAGGGAAACATAATATTCAAACTAATAGGTATTTTCCATACCAGATATGGATTCTTACAAAATTAGCCAAAAGTGTTTACTTATATAAAGAATTGTGAAGAGAGAGAGAGAGAGAGAGAGAGAGAGAGAGAGAGAGAGAGAGAGAGAGAGAGAGAGAGAGAGAGAGAGAGAGAGGTGGTATAAAAATATTGACAAGTGTATCCATAAATTAAAAAATAAATGTGAGTTATGATACATTAAAAATATATCTCCAAGTCCATGTTTCTCACTCTTGAATTATATCCAACCTTCCAAGTGGTGTAGGGATTACAATTTGGCTTTGACACCTTGACTAGCTCTTTGAAAATTGCCCTCATTTGCATGAAAGGAGTGTCGAATGGAAATTAAAATAATTAATTATCCATGATGAAACATTTTTAATACCTTAATAAACTCATCTTACCTACCATTCCATCGTTTATATGCATAGGTGTCTTGAAACTCTTCATTTCCCATGCTTAGTTTGGTCCAAGTGGCCTAAAACTCAACTGCATCTTCTTCCACTCATAAAAAATCCATGAATGGTATTAAAATATGTTATCAGGTCTGAAAATAACTATTTTGGTTCTTGAAAAAACCCTCAATAATTCATTTTTCTCCTTAAGCCCTTATTAGGCCTATTTTCCTTGTAACCCTAAAAACCTATAAACCTCTTTATGTAGTTAGTTTTACAAATGATATTAATTAAATGATGGAATATTATAGGACCAATTATGGATTAATTTATACATGTCAAATTTCATCATTAGATTCTGACTACAAACTCATTTTTCTACCTTTCTCTCTCTTGAATTAGGACTCAATTAGACCTCTTTACTTAGGACCCTATTTTATTTCTCCAATCTTCTTGCACACATGTGAAATCACCCAAAATAATGTGATTAAATTTTCCTAGGTAATCACCAATCTCAATGTCATATTTAGGGTCTTGAGACCATGTAGAAGTATACAAACCAAGAAATGGCCTTACCACCTAGTCTCATTTTTAGTCTATTTGAGACTGCCTTAAAAAAAGGGCCTAGTTTGATCACCTATAAAATATATAGTGAATGTTTTTGGTATTGAATAGATATTAAAAATACCAAAGGACCTCATACCATGATTTGGAAACTCTCCTCTTCTCATAAAACCTATAAAACAACAAAACATGAAAAATAGGGTATTTGTATCAATCTGTACAAGTGACATTAGCATAAAAGTTCATGTGACTAACCTATTTGGAGTCCTAAAAAAAATACAAGAGGATTTAGGAGAAAAATATGTCATTATTTATGAATTTGAGCTTCAATATAGGTCTACTTTGAGTTTTGGGTCTCATAAGTCAATTATATTATTATGAGAGGCTTAGAAACCTCAAAAAAATCACTCTCCATAATTCCTCATTCTTTGGTAGTCCTTGTTACCCCTTTGTATGTTCATGGTATACTAGTTAGGGTGGTGGGGTTTAAGACCTATCTCCTTCTTAATATCCCTCAAGGGCATGTGGAGTGACTAATGAATGTTTTTACCACATGGAGTTGTATGGAGACTTTTACCATGATTGTAAACTACCTCCATGTCTCCTCATGAAGTTTGGTAACTTGTTTTGTGCCTTTGGAGTCCAAAAAACTCTCTTAGTCTCATGGTTACCCTTTGTCCAAGGAGTGGGCAAGGTCTAAGATAAAAAAATGAGTACTTCCACTATTAGTGTGACCTTAAGGAGACTATGGATGTCTTTTTAAACTCAAAAACACCCTCTGTACTAATTTTCAAAACCTAATCATGCTTCTAGATCCCTCAAATCTTCAGTTCTCTCAAGATTAGATTATAGGTCTATGTATGGTTGTGTGTATCCTTTCTTCATTAGGTGTAGACTAGGTTTCTAATATTTTCACTTTATTATCAAACTTAAGTAGTTAGGTTGAAGTGTTAACAATAATATTATAACACTCACCAAATATCTTTCATCCTTTTAGACCCCTCCAATAGTCCTAACCTTTCTAAAAATGAGTAAAGCACTCATAGGGCAAGCAAACCTGTAGCATATGTTTGATTATGTGTGGGGAGTGAAACCCAATTTGGTTAATTTCCTCATACTTTCTATTATCTCAACATGAAATTATATGAACTTATAGATTAACTGATATAAACCTCAATTTTCTCATCATCTCTACTCTTTCCTTCTAGCTTAAGTTCTACTTTAGGTGTTAGAGACTATGTGTGAAGACTCTTAAACTTAGACTTGATCAACCTAATGTTTATTTTAGTTTTAAAATGCCTTTATAATATATTGACCATATAGGGTAGACCTCAAGACTTTTTCACCATGTTATCAGGTTTTCTTCAAGCTCAATAGCAACTTCTCTTCATATAACCACCTGTAGTTGCCTATTAGGGATACTTGACTATGTCTTGGGTGTTTTAAGGTCTTACTCTCACATAATTAACCTTATCAAATTTAATGAACATAAAATAAGTCTTTCATTTGAGTTTTAATAATCTCCTAACACCTATGTATTCTTCTTTATTGTTCAATAGGTCCAACTATCTGGTTAGCCCCTGTGGGTGCTTATTTAGGATCATTGACTATGTATAAGCTATGTTTAGACCTCAACTCATTTCAAGTACATGATGTTCTAAAAAGGTTAAAATTAAAGGAGTATCCATTTTTACTATATATCAAGGTCTGCTAACACAATTTTTAACCTTCGCAAGTCACTTCTCACTTAATTCCATATACAGTCCATATAGGGTATTGTAGGTGGAGATTTGAATGTCAACTCAATCCTTGACCTTCGCATGACTGCCCAAGTAACTTAGATCTTCTTCAAGGGTTTGTAACATTATCTACATCTACATTGTAGTTTAACCTTCTACCTTGAACCTCACTTATGTTTATGGATGGTTTTGATCTTGGTCCAAATGAGGACCTACAAGTTTAAGGCATGTAGGTCACTATTGGACAGTTTAGGGATACAAAACTAACTCTTGGGGGTTTTAACATATCAAGTATACCAAGCCAATTTTTACCTCTTATAAACTTATTCAATGGTATATAAAGGTTCATGACCATGCTTCTCATCACCTCAAGCTCACCTTACAGTCCTATATAAACTGTATACATAGTCCTCTTATAAATAAGCCCTATGATTTGTGAATTAGAACATTCTAGCCAATTGGAGTCACTTTGGTAAAGGTAATATGGTAGTAAATATTATATAATGAATGGAGAAGTGTATCAAGTCTCTTTCCATGACTCTGAACATCCTTAATCTACTCTTATAGTTCATATAACATGCATATGAAGGAAACAACTAGTTCTCATTTTAAATTCAATATAAATAAATTCACACTATGATATATTTCTAGTGTTTGAGCCAAAATGGTAGTCAAACCTCTGTAGACTGTTCAAACACAAAACATGTTCCTAAAGAGCATCACACTTGAAGAATATATACCAAAACACATCTAAGACAAAATAGAAATAAATACATGAAACTAAGGGAGATTCCATGAAAAATGAAGAATTATAAATCTCTAAGAATCACTACCATGAAGATAAAATAGAGACTTGCAATAGAACCAACTAGAACAACTTATATACTAAGACATTCTTCCTTCAAGTGAAATCACCTCATAGAGATGATTTAGATGATGAAACCACCATGAAATGGATATACAATACCTTTGAAAACCACCCTCAAAATCATTCCTCTTCATTAATATTTGAGCTAGAGAAATAGGTGCAAGAACATACCCCTCTTGGATGAATAGACCATAGTGATCTACTATCACTCTTAATGATCATTCATAAATAATGGGCCACTAATATGTATATGAATTCCATTTATTTAAATATTACATATACCTCTAATAATTACCAAAGTTTTATCTCCTCTCTCTCTCTCTCTCTCTCTCTCTCTCTCTCTCTCTCTCTCTCTCTCTCTCTCAGCCATACCATTTAATGGAAATTTGCCTTCCTAAGCTTATGAAGGTAGTGATGAAGGATAAAAGGTGTCTAGAGTGTCATTTCAACTTTAAACTTTGTTCATATCTACAAAATGATCTGAGAGATCCCAAGGGACACTTATAAACCATTTTTAACTAAAAATTGATCTTGTAAGGCCATAGAAGTAATTGAAAAGTGTCCTTTTACCAATATTAGGCATTGAACTACAATTTATGATAGAATCTAACTAATATTGAACCATATCTAACTTGTTTCTAAAATCAAGGGTGTTTTTAATCTTTTTTAAATGTTATCTCCTTAAGATGGCATGCCCAACTCTTATTCATGGGCCAAAAGGACATTGAAATAATATTTATTAATGAACCTATACTATATTATATCTTTGAACAAGTTTTACTATACAAGACCTTGTACTTGACCATAACTCTAAATACGTGAACATAAGATCAGAACTTGGACAATGTTAAATAATGACACATATGACCATATAAGGCTATTTAAGACCACTTTAGACTAGGACAATACCATGAAAAACATTAGACACCTCTATGAATTTTCAACCTATAGAGGGTGACCAATTTTAACTTGGGTTCAAAATTTGGTCAACAATACCAATACTTGAGGAGGGATTAAGATTTATGTAGTTCTCTCCACCTAGGTGTTGATGAAAGTGCAAGTGAAACTAGTATGAAAACAAGTTTGAGTGCTTTGAGTCAAGATTGAGACTAAAAATCTATGTATTATAAGCTTAGGATGGTTGTAAATGACTGCATGATAAATTAGGGTATAATAGGGATCAATAATATTAATTGTGTACAACTTGTTTTGAGCTTATTTATGTGTATTTATATCTAATTTACATCTAGTGAATAAAGGGATAAAATTCATGTATATATACTAATATGGTGCTTTTGCAAGGTTTGAAATAGGTTTAGGCCAACCCTAGGTGTCTTTGAAAATGAAAATATATTCATTAGGGATAAAAAGAGGGAGAAGGACAATAACATTGTACTGGGACACTAGTACGAGGAACTATTGTTTAAAGTACAGTGCTAATGTCCAGGTGGTAGAACCTAAGGGACTAAGGGCTTTCATGCCTAAGGGAGGGTCTAAGAATAATTTTTAGAGTTCTAAGGATGCGTAAGCCTACATGAAATATGGATAAGTGTCTATATAGGTCCTAATATAGGTTTAGGGCTAAGCTATGGATGGGTGGTCTCAAGTAACAATAATTACACTCAAGTGACATTTTAGATGACTACATTTGACATCCCATTTATTCTATAAATGTAGCAAAATCTAGACTTACTTAAGAGGTAAATCCCATGAATTTATATTTGAGTATGTGAAGTGTGTTCCATTCTATGTATTATAAATGGAACATGCATAGAATCAATCCTTAAGAGATATCAAAAGGAAAAAAAACTAAGTAAAGAGATAAGAGAAAGGAAAGGATTGAATACACCTTACTAGGTATGTGAACTATTACATAAAATTGGTGACATATTATGTGTTTAGTTAGTGATCAATTAGTGAATAACTTGGACTAAGTTGAATAGCATACTCAATCCCCATGTGTAGGTGGATAAAAAATTCAAGTTGGCTTTGACTCCATCACTGTCCACTGTTGTTTGGTGGATTATAACCTATCAATATCTTGGATTGGACTAATGTTTTGTCCAACCTTCTCATGTAAGTGTTTCAAGAACTCAAGTAGACTATGACTCCATCATTACCTATCCATGTGTAGTAGATGCAACTATAACTAAATTTGTGAAATATAACTAGAGTTATATAGCTATAACTAAAACTATATCTAATAGCTTTGTGACCACTCAAGAAATATAGAATGAAAATCAGCTTAGGGGCCTCTTGGGTATGTAGCTTATGAACTACTCAGTAATTGCAATGACTGTATATAAATTAAGGCATAAAATTTGGTACAAACTATTATAAATGGTATCTAGATTAAGAACTAGATAATGACTTTGAGTTTTCCATTCCATTTGATCAACTAGTGTAAAAGTGAGCATACAAAAATAATGTGACAGGCACATACCCCCAAATTTTATATATAAGCATATGGATTCTAGATTGATTTTTAATAATATATATCTAAGTATCTAAAACTAAAACAAGAGTGATCATGTCACACATGATGCCCTCAATTTGAGCAAATTGGTATGATTTTGTGCAAAAATGAGTAAAAATTGATAGTCTATAATTGAATATATGTAAACCTAGACTATACCTACTATTTGTTTCAAGAAAATATTTATTTTCCTATTTTTGAGGTTATTGGATATTAGTGTCATATCTTGGATAGTAGTGCTACATTACTAGTGTCTACTTTTGGTGCTAATGTCCAAATATGTTGTTTTTATACCAAATTGATGCCAATCTCTATTTGACTATTTTCCACTATGTTTTCTTGATCCTAAGCTCTATATTATATGTTTACATGCTAAAAAATATATTATAAGTGCATTTATATGGCCTGATATATGTGAAAAACCTCTATGAATGCCTCTTCTTCAATAGGGAGTTGTTGAACCTGTGCAAGAAATGCCCTTAAAATAATTTTTTTTACATGATATGTGTTAGCCTAAGCATTTATAATATCTAAAAAATAAACTAATATAATGTGTATACATGATATAATAATGTAAGATAATATAAGCATAAGTTGGTAATGTATGATGTATTTTGGATATAACATTCACAAGGCTATCAAGATAGATATAACAATGTAAACATGTGTATGGATAACAAATTTGAGTAATAAACTGAGTAACTACCTAAGGGGATGGGGCTTGATATCCATCAAGGCACCTATGGAGGATGGGAAGATGCATGAGGTCCCTCATGGCATCCAAAATTAGAGTTTGTAACAAGATAAAATTTTCATGGCCATGATGCATACATACAACTCACATGAGGCATGCAAATTAGGCCAAGGGGACACAATACAAGGGACAAGGGCACATGCCACTAAATTTGTGAAATCATGACATAAAAGGACATATTCGAATGTCTGTATACATAAATAATAAGCAAGTTGGTGTGGAGTCACAAGGAAGGACATGTTCAAATTCCCACATACATAATCAAGAAGGCACACATAAGGAAATGGGCACATATCCAAAGCATACATACAATGAAATGAATTATTGTAGAGCTATAAAATAATGGCATATTCAAATTCACTCAAATATATGTACAAGCATAGAGACACAATCAAGTCTAAACTAATAAATCTAGAAATGAAATTATGCATGAACATGTGATACAAATCTGTATAAGAACAAAGATGTACATAAATTGAGTCTAAAGTATTATTAGTCAACAAAAAATATGTGTAGTGTAGGATGATAAATATCAAGCTATAAACAATTTTAAATATATGATATAGACTATAGAAATATGTAACCTATAAATTGGAACTATATATAGGATTCCATCAAATTGGTGAAAGTGTTAAATAAGGAACCTGTGTATGTACCCCTAGTGGGTAGATAATATCAAATTTAGATTTATGTTATGGACCTAGGTCCTATAATCATCTATGAACACTAAAAAAGAACAAGTGAAGTATTTTTATGTCTACTAAAAATGACTACACTGACATAGATAACATATTTACTACCTATAAAGTATAAGAAATGTAAACATGGAAATGTATATAATCTAAAAGATATATTTTTTGAGCAAAGATTTTAATGTTTTTGTTTTTTGACATATTATATTGTTTTTTATTTTTTAGCTATAAGATATATACAAGCAACTTGAAAATGAAACTATATACAAGGAGAAAGAATAAAGGAAGATATATACAAGTAGGGAGGAACATCCTAACTGACAAGTCTCATAAGAGACTCACTATCAAGGTGTCCTATATCAATCAAAATAAAAATGATAGTTCATGCTATATGAAAAGGTATCTGAGGTCTAGGAACAATTTTATACTAAGTGATCTATAGTTAACACTACCTATGGAGTTGGGCTAGGAATTTGTGAAGCTGAATCAATTAGCTTGTGAACTCTAGGGCTCTTAAGGATCCATCTGGTGGAATATTTTATAGTTTATGTGGATGATATATGTTGAGAACCTAGGAACATAATATAACTTATCTCATAATGAAAGGGGTAAATAAAGGCTCTATAAAAACTATAACATGTCTCTGTTGTAGGGGCCTCTCTAATAAGGATCTCTATGGGAGAGTATATTTACATGGTAACATTATAGAAGTAGACCTCACCTTCACTAGTGGATCAATTAAAATATATGGTGCACTAATATAAATTATAGTTAGAATAGTCATTAGTGGTTTTTGTGTAACATCCTATGGAATAGGTAAAGGATACTCATATGTAGGGGCCTCAACTTTAACCACCTAGTTAGCATGTGTATACTTGAGGCATCTATGTACAATGGATGGAATGTATTGAAGATTATGTATCCATGTACTACCTAATAACATGTCCAATGTGATTTAAGTAGGTATGAATAAAAAATTAGTGGCCACATGTTCTAGCCCAACCTGTAATGGGAGTACAATACCATAATGGAGCTTTGAACATGGCCACTAAAACCATTCATAATTATATTGGTCAAAAAAGTGTCTTACTTTGAATAACCCAATTGTTGAGTAAGTGTAATGGTACATGTTATAGCATAAAATTTCACCCTACATAATCTAATTAGACCTTCTCAATTTTAGGATAACATAGAACTATTTCTCCTTATAGGTAAGCTATCATATGATATATATCTCTAGGTTTGAAAGGGATAGATCCATTGATTTATCTTATAGTATCAAACTACACTAGAATAATCACTATTGGGAGTGAAAAGGAAATAATGAGACATAAAATAAACCTATGATATTGAGGTGATACACCAAGATAAATTCAGACAACACACTTGCATCTATACTTAAGAAAGACTACTCAGACTGACTTCAACTCTATATCCTTATTGCATAAGTATTTATGATAGAAGTATATTGATATGCCTATCTAGAGGTGGGTGAAAATAAGGTTTGATAAAACACACTCATAGTCCCTCTCACACTTTAATACACACTTAAAAAATAATACACTTTATGAAACTTGTTAGAAGAGATATCACTCCCACAAACATGCAAGAGCAGAAATAGAAGCAAGGAGAGCATATTCATCACTTGTCAACCATACAAACCAATTAAAACACTTAGAAAATATATTATGGATAATAAATAAAATTTATAAAAAAAATATTCAAAGGAAAATGTGGTGTTAAAACTAGGAGGGCCTTGCTATACCAATTGTGGATCCATTATAAAGCCAAAAAGGCTTGAATATATATAACTTATAAGAAAAGAGAGAAGTGAAGCTCAAAGGTCACAAGAAAAAGTTTCAAAATATGAGAACCATTTATAATTAAATAGAATGAGTTAGAAAATAGGTTAATAATTTTTCATGAACATGTGTCAATCGAAAACAGAGCACCTTCCTCAAGTTGACAAAGACTTTTCATTATCTTACTTTAAAAATGCCTTCATGATGATGAGGAGTTAACTTAATTATATAAAACTACCATATGAAGCCTTGAAACATATTATTTATAATTATAAGGTGTAAATGAGGTCAATTCAAGTCATATATGCCTCCCTAACTGATGAATTCATCCTTATCACTTGTCATTCACTACTTGTAATCATTCATCACTAGCTCTCTAGGTCTATCATCACACTTGTCACATGAGTGTCATACAATTTCTCATGGATATATTTTTTATAGGTGTTAGGACATATATTCAAAGAATATTTATCATTTTTTTTTATCAAATAGACCTCAAAATATTCAAATTCACCTCTCTCACTATCTCACTAGATAATCACATTATCTCCTCACTATTTGTTTAGACTGCCTATAATGGATGGTCTAATAGATGACTCTTAATGTAAAAACATGATTATAATTGATTTTTGGAAGTTAGGAAAAGTATATAAAGAGCCCCCATAATTATTCTCATCTGTTCATTCTCCTCTATTCCTATAAAACATCTCAATTTATAAAAAAAAAGTATTAGTTATATTTATATAGAGGATAGTATGCCAAAATTGGATGTCAAGGATCCTAAGGGGGTTCCAAACATGTCAAAAAAATTTCATGGCCATTTACTCCTCTTGTATGCATATCCATTTTTTTCTTCCCCATCATGTCCAAATAAGGGTTTTAAGAGGGTTTTTGGTGGTTTGGGCTGTTAATAATTGTTCATACATGTTAGATGTTGAAACTCAAAAAAAATTACACTAGGATAAAGTTATGGACCCCCTTAAATTATTCCCAACTCCTTATAACACCATGAATAGTGTTTTTACAAATGTGAGCATAAAAATATGGCTTCTCAAGATCTTGACCATGTTCTGAGAAGGTCTGACAGGAAATTAGGCCAAGTTGACCACCTATGTGATGTTATTTTTCTAACCAATGTTTTCAAATAGTCTTCCATTATCCCTTGAAGGTCCTCATATGGTTTATAAGGTTTAGGTATCCTCATGGATGATGTTAGGCATCTATAGGATGTAGGCATAGTTCTAGGCCTAATAAGCCCAAATATACTTTCTATATATATATATATATATATAACCCTTATGATGGTTTATAGTGATTATAAAGATTTTGATATATATTTTAACCTTTAATAAAAGCTTCTACAACATCCCAAAATCATTCAACATTGTCTCCTTTATCCATTTCACTCTTTTCATACCAACCCTATAGGTTATCTTATTTAGGGAGAGCCCTTTATTTGAGAAAAAATAGTGGGAATTTACCATATTTATTTTTAGTAAATGAGACCATATAGAGATATCCTAGGTTAATATGACACTATGTACACATTATTAAAAATTTATCACCTTTGTAAATCTCTTAACACTCCAAATCTCAAAACTAGCTTCTCAGGCCTAGTAACTATGTAGGGTTTTGAACTAAGTATGAGGTTGAGGTTTTAGTCATATTTTATCTATATTATTTTCCTAATAATAACATTAAGTTTTTTTATATCACTTTAATATTTATTCTCTACATTATCATTCAATTTACCTCCTCCAACTTTGCTAAACTTGCTTTCTTCCTTTGCTAGGTTGGTCTGCTAACTCAGTTAGTCTTCAGGTGTCACCTTAGGGGAAGTTGTGAGACCCTTATAGGCATGAATTTTTGTTTTAGTACTACATTAAAACATATTTATTCCCTTTGAGATCATTGGATCACCTCAAACTTGAATGAACATCTATGCCTATAGACCATGCTTCTTGTTTCTCACCATTAATATATTATGGGTCTATAATATGACTATATATGCTTCATTTGGGTTATCATGGTATTATTTTAGGTGATTATGTATGCCTAAGGATTACATGTAAAGGTGGGTTAATCCATATGAGAGTGATCATTCCATCTCATAAATCTACCCTATCAACCAAAATTACCTTTTCACTAGCCTAACTTATTGGGTCCTTTATTTTCTTAAGTAAAGGATTCGTGCCAACATGATATCCACATCGGTGTGAAGGAATAATTTTTCATAGTGGTTATAATTTTGGTGATTAGTGGTGATAAATGGAGGTTAAATTTCAAACCTTGTGCTAACTAGTAGGTGGCTATCTCTAGGATTTATGGGGTATCTTCTAGGATTAGTGATACATGGTGATTGTAGTGTAGAGTTTGCAAGGTTATGGAGCTAGTAGGTATGATGACCAAGGTATAGATTAGAAATTAGTGTGAACCTTCCAACCTAGATAAGATGCTCCTAAAATATATTTAAGGATCTCAAACTAGTTAGAGTAGGGGAGATGGATAATTGCATTAGAGCTTTGGTAAAATAAAGTTGATATGTATACATTATTTTGGTAGCCATTAGACCTAGGAGTATTATGGATTCTATGAAGGATTCATTTTTAAGCACCCAATCTCACCTATGAGCCTCTAGGTCATTAAGTAGTATATAATTTATTATGAATGTTATGAATTGTATAATCTATTTTAAACTATAATTAATGATGAAGGTTACTATGTTAACACATAATGTGTCTAGCTTATACATCTTTTCTATTACTATTAAAATGTGAAATGATTATAATGTCATAATTTAAATTAATTTATGTTAAGTATTTTTCATGCATGATTTTGGTTTGCATCATTAATTTAGTCCCTAAAAACATTAATGATGTCATCTATAACTTGTATAAAGATTAAGTATAGAGTCTATGCCAAGTATTAAGTCTAGTTTGAGGGAAAGATGCCTTTTGACCCTTCAAACACTTATATGACACTAGTATTATTCTAAAAAATGTTTTCACTTAAATGCCACTAGGCTTTGAAAGGCTTACACCTATGGATATACCTAAAGCTTTCTTTGAATTGATCAAGTACCCTAATTAAAGTCTTGCACCATGGCACAACTAGTTCAATGTAGGCCCTAGTTCATTATTAGCTACACTTCAGGTAAGAACATATGGCCTATGCCTTATGTGGATTTATGCCAAAGAAATTGAGTGTTCAAAATTTGAATGCAATGGTAATATCCCATGTTTATGTTTGATTATAATAAACCAATAACTAACTAAGACAACTTTGTGCACTTCTCTACAACATTTTGGTTCTATTGTTGGGACTTGTGTTGAATTTTTATTATTGTGATGGTGCCATAAAATTATGTACTAAATTTCTCTTAAAAACATTTATTTCTATTTATATTAGGTGGAAGATGTATTTTTATTGAAGCATACAACTTGCAAAGGACAAAAACCAAGAAAATGGGTTTAGACTAACCTATATGATGCTTTATATGAAGTTTTTTTTAATGTGATTTACCTAAGAATTCATATTAATGGTTGGATGCATAGTCAACCCATAGAAGAAAAATCTCTAGGCAAATTTATGAGTGGACTAAGGAGCACCTAGAAAGGCTTGAGACCCTAGATACCACTTGGACTAGAATAGTGGATAAATGGCGGCAAGGAGCTCTGAATAGTTACGTACTTGAGTTCACAGTATCAACATACTTGTACTTTGAATAATTAGAGTACTAATTTTTACAAGACCCTATAAGAACTTTTGTGATGAAATTTGGTGTAAATCTCAATGGTAGATTATGGTTTTAAAACTTTAGGGATGGAAGGCTAAAGTCCTTTCACATATGAGCAGTGTAAAAGGGGGAGAAGGGGATTTTAGGTGAGGCATAATGGAAGGAGATGATTATATTAACACCTAAGAGCTTAGAAGACAAGCTTATAATAAGAGATGACACTGACTGATGGAATATTTTGAACTTAGAAGTTTTTAGAGAACCCATAGAGAATAAGAAGGGTATGGGGAAGGATCTCTTGAAATATAATAGTGCAAGGATGAGAAATATAATGAATCAATGGATTTAGATAAAAACTTGATAGGTGTATAATTTTTTAGGATCCTAAAGGATTTTTTAAATATATATATGTTTGATGCACCTACCCCCTTTGAACCTATGGTGCATATTCATGCACTAGATCTCCCACTTGAAGAAAGTTTAAAAGTAATAATTGACTCTACTGATGACTTAGATCTTAGATGTTTTTTATACTTATATTGTAACTTTGTGATTGAATAGATTATTCCATATAAGAAGGTGAGTACAACTACCTCTAGACCATTGGGTGCTATATCACCATAATAAAACTTGAACATGAACACACCAACTCAGCTAATGTCAGTAATGCAAAGTGGGTAGTAGCCCACAAGAAGTGGTTTAGTTCCAAAATTAAGTAACATAGTTCCAATGACATTAAATATACTAGTGGTAATGATGGGACCAACACCTAACCCCATCACTAGAGGCATTAGATGATCGATGCCAAGATAGGTGTCAAGGGGATAAGTGCCTCAAATACTAGTTGCCCATTATAGTAAATCTACTATGAAATATCTATGCATTTACTAGAGTATCATGGCATGGAGAATGCCATAAAACATGTGTTTAAGTATAAACTATAGTGGCATGCATGGGGTATAACCTTATCAGAGTGTAAGGTTACCTAATTTGTGACTAATCTACTTGATTTTTCCCACACTTGATATAAAAAATTTGATCCTAACCAAGCCATGGTTGACTATGATACCCTAAAAGATGCATTCCTAAAATAATTTGACATTCTAGAGTGTGAATAATAGAGCATCATCATACTAATATATATTACAAAAGGACTCTTAGAAAGTGTGTGCCAATATGATATAAGGTCTGAAACTCTCATATCAAATCTTCCATATGATATTCACCCTTCCCAACATGCATAGTGTTTCATTGGAGGGTTGTTCATGTCATTTTAAATAGCACTTTCCATGAAGACTTTTATAGACCCTTGAGAAGCACTTGAATATGTGCCAAAGCCAAGGTAGTAAAAAGATCAGATATTAGGATCAACCCATTTATGGAGGTGAAAATTACATTGATGGCCTCCCAACTCCATAATCTTACTTCTATCTCTTCGCATGACATTTGAATTGGACTATGGTACATTGACTATGAAGAAGAAGGCCATAATAGGACTAACTACCCATGGAAGAATGTACACACCCTGATTTCAAGCTACAAAGTTTATCAAAAGTCACATGACATCTATAACTACCATTTATTACAATGCAATAACCAAGTCAACACAACCATATATTTATAGTTGTGTGATACCTACACCCATACCACTACTAATTATTGGGTGATTGATAAAATGCATGAGAACATGGAAAGAGGCACATGATAAGCCATTATAGTAGTAAAAGGGTAGGATAACCAAGGAAATGAGGGCTATAGCCAAAAAAACACAATATTTGGGATGCAACAAGGCACCAAAGGGTGAGGTAGAGGATGTGGTGGTGGAAGGTTCCCACCATGCTCATGTTATAAGTGTGGCTCAATACAACATTATCAATGTGACTACCCTACACATCCCATGGATGGGTATTGTTGAGGGTACCATAAGGTAGAAGAATGCCTTGACTTATACAAAAAATTGACCCAATGTAGACCTAGTACAAATAAGGGTGCATGAATGATTAGGTTTAAGTGGAAAACAAAAAAATAAACCCCAAAGGCAAAACCTATGCATACATAGATAGTCAAGGTACAAGAAACTATGTGTAATGGATTCACCACTCAACCATTAGTTGTGTCAGTACCTAAATTATGATTAAAATATGGGGATAAGTGTCATGATGAGCACATAACATGGATTGAACCCAATATTATTCCATACCTTGACCCAACACACCAAAAAGACATGTTACAAAAAGCTATGAGTGTCATCCAAAAATTGAAAGGGGAACTCCAATTAGTGTGAGACCTAGAAGTGAAAGCTACCACCTCTCATAAAAATTAGGATATCTAGGAGACTAAAGCATAAGAATTATCTAAGATCCTGAATCTCCTACATATAAAGGGAATGTTTCCCCTATTGAATAACTTACTCTTGGATCATGTGGGTCAAAATCAATTTGAGGTTGCCATGCCATGCATGGAGATGGGGTGAGAATTTTGACATATAAAAAATATGGAATATGAAAAAGAACTCTTGGTGGATGCCACTATTGATAGATGGTCTATTTATGAAGTCCTTATAGATATAGGCATCAAGGTCAACATCTCGACTAAGAATTCCTAGGAGAATATGGGTAAGCCAACCTTAAGACCTTCCCCTCATATACTCCCTATGTTAATAAAACTTGGGTGTAGCTGATCAAAATTCTAAAGAGCATAGTTAGAGATATCATGGGCACTAAATTTTGAGTTGACTTTGAAGTAATCAAGTTAGAAATGCAAGAAAATTATATGGTACTTCTAGTAAGGCCATGGTGTTATGAAAATAATGTAGATATGCACTTTAAAAGGTGTTACATGACATTTGAGAATGGAAAGGAGAGGGTAGTTATACCCCTCTCAAATGACCAAGTATCCCCTTATGTTGAGAGCATGGAGATCAAAGATGATATCAACTACATTTATAACATCATAGTGTAAGGCATCGAGACACTAAACCCAAATGAAAAAGGAATCCTCTCTTGGGAAAATGGACAATCAGCCTCAGACACTAATGTTACTTATGATTTATGGGTAAAGGAAGCATATGAGACCACTAGTCAATGATGCCACTTAGTGTGTGGAAAGGTGCCAAAACTAGTAAAGATAGGTTAGGTCTAGATTAATCACACTTCTAAAAGATGGGTCCCTTGTGCCAAGAAGAAGGAAAAAAGAGTGTTTTCCATTAGTAATGGAAAACTTGTGATGTTACCAAGATATTAAGGGAGTAATCCAATAGAAGACTATGTTTATGACCTTAAATCATACATCCCAAAAGATGTGGATAGAATAGGCACACTAGTGTATATATTTAAGAACACTGTCACTCATTGGTGGGTATCAAAGAATCCTAGATTACCAAATTATAAAGATATGAAGTTATCTATTTACACTATATACATAAAGAATAATGAGGACCTAATATCTTAGCCTACTCTGGTGACTCTAATCTTATAGTGCATGTGCATCTTTGTGAAGAAACATGGACTGCCTACAGTGAAAACACCCCAAGGAATTTATGGGTATATGCCTTCTATAAGACCTTGAAAACATTGGGATGGGTATGATACATTGTCAATGAGATGCATTGTAAGAAAACTAATTGGGATGTTTTTAAGGAGAATTTTGTTCACACCTTATCCTTTTCTTTGTAGAACTTTGAATTGATTGAGATACTAAAAGTAATTTAAAGGTCAGTATTTGAGAACACTACCATATTGGAAGAGTACCTAAAAGACATGTTTAGTGAAAAAGGGCTATCACTCCCAACCTTATTTGAAGATAAAAATATCAATAGTGACTATAGTGATGAATATGATGACACATGGAAGGTGCACAATTAGAAAATGTTGATAGGCAAAATGAAGTTAATGTGTTAGGTGAGGATAACACCCCAAAAAGAGAAGACCTTACCCATATTTAGGTAAAAACAACCAAGGGTAGTAGACAAGTCAAGGATATACACCAAGAGAATAATTAACCATATTGATCACCATTAATAACTACCAAGGTTGATATTAGTTTAGAGGGGGAACCAAAAATTACCACTCTAGGTGCCTATTAGTCTAACATAGAACTAACAAGTATTGTGGATCTCTTAAAGGAATTCCAAAACTTGTTCCCTTGTAATTATAGAGATATGAAAGGCATACACCCATCCCTTGAGAAGATGAGATCAAACTAGTCGATGACATAAGACCCATCAAGAATCATCCTTACATGATGAACCCAAATCTTTAAACTAAGGTCCAGATGGAGATCAATGCTATGCTAGCCACATGCTTCATCTACCCTATGTAGGAATATAAATGGGTTAGCCCCATGGTCATAATCATCAAGAAATATGGATGAATTTGGATTTATGTTGACTATAGACTATTGAATGCTTCTTGTATGACTAACCCCTTTCCAACTCTATTCACTAATGAATTATTATATGGCATTGTAGAGTCCAAGATATAGACCTTCAAAATGGGTTCTCAAGATACCATTAGGTCTAAATCAAGGAGGATGACAAGCCCAAATCCACCTTTGTGATTGAATGGGGTTATTTCAATTACAATATGATGCCCTTTGGGATAAAGAATGTGCCATATATGTTCTCCTAACTAGTGATCACTGCTTTCAAATACTTCATTCACAAATTCCTCCAAATATACTTAGACAGCTAAACTGTGTATGGGTTAATGAAGGATCACTATGATAACTTGTGTCTTATTTTTGAAAGGTACAGGTAGTTTAAAATATCATTAAACCTCAATAAGTGTGTTTTCACAATGCCATTTGGCACTTTGATCGAGCAAATTATTTGTAAGGATGGTCTACTCATTGATCTAATAAAGATTGTAATTATCCTTCAGATCTAGACCCCATTAACATAAAAAGAAATTCAAAGATTTATTAGACAATATGGGTACTATAGGAAGTTATTAAGAAACTATGACAAGATTATGACACCCTTAAAAGAGTTATTGAAAAAAGAGGGCCCATTTTATTGGGGTGTAGTGTAGGAAGATGCTTTTGAGACCCTGAAGCTCAAGTTAGCAAGTGCATCGATATTGTAATTTATAAATTAGGTTAATCCCTTCCATGTCTATGTTGATGCCTATAATACTATAATAGGCACCATTCTGACCCAACCAAATAAAGGCAAAATAGATCATCCCATTTCTTTTATAAGTATAAAACTAACCAAGGTAGAATAAAAACACACCATAATTGAACATGAGGCATTTGTCATGGTCTATGTCCTATAGAAGTTTTGAAAATATTTGTTGGTGACCCCCTTCATACTATTCAAAAATCATGAGTAACTTAAATACCTATTAAACAAGCCCATTTTACATGGGTGCATTTGTTAATGGATTATTTTATTTCAAGAATTCTAGTTCTCTATTGTATTAAAGCCTAGAAAACAAAACTCAAGCCTAGACCATCTGTCTTGCATCAACTCTAGTGATGTGGTAGTGCCTATTGAATATTATATACACAACACATAACTTTATGAGCATAAAACATCCCTAAATACTTGGTAGATATAGCCACATTTATGACCTTTATATCTACACCCAAGACCATGATAATTAAGGAGAAGAAGCAACTTGTAATTCATGTTACCCATTTTCAACTCATTAGCAGGGAACTATATAAATTAAGCCATTAAAAATTCATGGGGCAATGTGTCCTAGAGAATGAATGGGACTCAATACTATAATAGGTGTATGAGGGAATTGATGGAGGCCATTATGCTAGAGATCCTATGGCATGCAAGGTACTACAATTAGGCTTATGGTGGCTAGACCTATTTCATAACACAAAATAATACACCAAAGCATGTGATACTTGCTAGCACATGGGAAATCCAAACCACCAAGATGATATGCCTCTCATCCTCATCCTTGCCCAAGTGCCATTTGAAAAATGGTCCATTGACTTTATTGGGCCTATTATCCCTATGGTGAAATGCACAGGTGCATGATATATTCTCACTTCCATAGTTTAATTCACCAAGTGGGTTGAGGTAGTTCTAACCCAATATTATACAACTACCAATATATAAAGATTCATCTAGGAGATTATCATCAATTATTATGGATACTTACTTTGCTTGACTAGTGACTGTGGTGCACACTTCATCAATGAAATCATTTAGATCATGTTGATTGAGTATATGGTGGTGCACCATAAAATGATAGCTTACAATCCCTAAGAGAATGACACCATAGAATCATTTAATGAAATATTAGGGATGTACCTCACAAAAATTTATGATGTTGGTAGCAAAGATTGGGATGACCATGTGTTAGTAGTATTGTGGGCCTATCATACTACATACAAGCCCCTAAATAAGGCTACACCATTTCAATTGGTGTTTGGTATAGAGTCCATTTTACCTATATAATTCATAGTTCCCTCATTATTCATCACATGCATTATTTGATTAGATGACCAAGAGTCTTTAAATGTATGCCTAGAAGACTTAAAACACCTGGATGAGACACATGCCCAAGCATGGTGGAGTTAAAAAATAGAAAAGGCATGCCACAAACTATGGCATGACAAGCACATCAAACACAAGGTATTTATAGAAGGTGCATTAATACTGCTATATGACTCTAAGTACCTCAAACACCTAGGCAATATACAAATTAGGTGGATGGGATCTTATGTCATCCATAGTATATTAGAAACAAATGCATGTAAACTATGCATGTTGATGGGTGAAATTATCCCTAGGAATTTTAATGGCAATATATTGAAACCATACAATCATTAGGATGACACTTGAACCATCAGACACCAACTTCCCAATCATAAGTTGATTACTTAGTTTTAACCATCATAAAATTTAGTACAAGCTAAAATATTTTCTTATGTTTATTTAATGTATGTTGGGTGAATAAGTAGGGTGATTTTAAGCCCATAGGATAACTATTCTATTACTTACACACATAAATCTAATTAGGTGAGTTGGCCACAATCACTTTCTAAGCACCTGAGGCTAGACACCTAAATTTTTGGGCATGTACAAATTTTACTAGGATAAGAAAATTGTAAGTGAAAATTGACCAAGGGAGGTACAAAAAATGTTCATTTACAAGAAATTAAGAAGAGATAATGAAGTGTTAGAGGACCAACACAAGGATTTATATGGGGTAGGGAAGGCTAAAGAAAGAGACATAAAAACACAGATAAATTGACCAAGAAAGAGAGGCATGCTTATAATGAAGTATAGCACTAAGAAGAAATGGAACTGAGGAGGTTGAATCACATGCATGTGAAGCACTTTGGTTAGGTTAGTAGAAGAAGGGAAAAGATCACACCAAGTTAAAACAAGTTCAAGATATTGGCCATTGAGGTAGCTGGCACCCACCCAATGGTTGGTGATAAGTGACCATTTGAATTAATTATCACTTCACTAAATAAACCATTAGAAAATTTAATGTTATGGTGGAGGGAACACAAAGATCCATAATAAATGAGAATTTGGTGGTGGATTTTAGTGGATTTAAAAATTTTATCATATTTCAATAAATCAACATGACACCAACCATTAATCACTAGATATTAATGAGGTGCATATTTCTTATGACTATGAAGAAGTGCCAAGTAAAATTTTGGGCTTCAAAAAGATCAGCCAACTACACTTCAACAATATCAGGTTTAGAATGGGTAAGAATAGGTTAATCATAGGTCCACCATAGGTGCATAAGGATGCAAATAAAGTGTATGTAGTGAAATAAATAGTCACTATGAAATGGAAGGTGTAGCTGGTGGAAGGCATAAGCATCATAGAAGTAGACCTAGAAGCAAGTGAAAATCTTACTTATAGATAAAAGAAATTCCCCTAGAGGTCATGATGGGGGAGAAATTGGTGTCATTTACACATATGTGCAAATTTAAGGATTATAAACATTAGACAAGGAGAAATGCACAAGATTTAAAAAAAGAATAAATGGTCAACAAAGAGAAGACAAAGGTCGGTGTCATAGTCTTCGATGTCTCCATTGGAGACAAATTGGAAATAATGGGTGTAATAAAACTATTCAAGATACTAAGCTTTGGAAAATTGGAAGAGTTAGTGAAATTCATCCTCTCATGAGTACATGGTGATATGTTTTACTTCGTAGGATGATTTATGAGGATCTTAGTGAGCCTAATTAATAGAATCATGGGGCTACCTAGTGCAGGGGTAGACATCCATCAAATGATGGAAGATGAAGTGGAGGTTGAGAGGGTCATGAATCTCCTAGGATACTAAAAGTTAGGATTTACATTACCCATCAAGGACATCCAAGACCCTATCATGAGGGTAGCAGTGCAAGTAGTTAGCTCTAAACTATGCCTTGGTGGTTAGTGGTCTGATATTAATAAGACTTTCTTATGCATTGTCTACTATATGGTGCAAGGGGTAAATTTCAACATCTCCAAGTTCATTACTAAGGAGATTATCAAGAATGCACAAGAGTACCATCAAGTGCGTGAAACCTTCAGGTAGGGGTATATGTTGATTATGATAGTGATAAAGGAGATAAGTATGATAGATGGTGATGATGAACACCTATGGGTGTTCCCACCCAACCATGAGTCACCTATGATGAATTAATAAGAATTAATTGACCAACCTATCTTCTTCTAGAAGTATAAGAAAAGAGTTCAAGGGTGATGCAATAGGTACATAAAATCTTTTTGGATTGAGTGGTGCATCCCTTGAGAGCTTCCCCAATAAATGGTGGTAATGATAACCTTTATCATAATACAAAACTTATATGTAATTCACCTGGCACTCATAGATGGGAACCTATAAGGATGGCTCTGATTATGTTATACATTTTTTACCATGTATTTCATGGTGGTGCTACGAAGGATTCCTAATGTGCAATATCTAGAGATCTTAATCAAGACCATAGATCAAGATAGAATTAAGATGGGGAATTGGTTTGTGTACCCTAGATTTAAGGCCACCAAATATGAGGAAGATTAATTTGATAATATGGACATCCATCCCCTCTAAAGAGATAATAAATGGGAGGATATTCAACTTCTAATATGAAATGAAGTCATGCAAGAATGGTAGTGATCCTAGGAAGGATGATGATCACTCCCTCATAGTCAGTGATGAAGGGAAGGTTGTGCCAAAGATGTAGGAGAAGACCCTCTATAATAAATGGGGAGATAAAATTGAACATATCATGGAGTGCATTCCATTAAAAATTACCTCTGAATGGACAATTATGCCCTAGATCTTAAGAAGCACATGACCATCATGTAAGAGAGTACTTCTTCCAAAAATAAGCACAATAAAATACCAAGGTAACCATTGCATTCCCTACTGTAACTCTTTTGGATATGGATAAAGTGGTGACCCTCATGCCTAAAATAGAGGGGGATATTAAATAAGATAGATCAGGGACATATATCCTATAGATAGAAGAGGGGGAAGAGGAGCTAAGTACCAAGAATATAAAAGAAATACTACAAATTATCATGATCACCATGATTAAAGAAATAGAGGATCTGATAATCCCCTCATCTAGTGAATAATCCCCCACACTACCTCCATAAATAGAAGAGGATAAAATAAGATCTTGAAATAAATTGGGCTTGAGTGAGGAGGACATTAATAAGGCACTAACACTTGAAGAGAAGCAGAGACTTGCTAAGGAAAAAGAATTGGCCAAGGTAGAGAAAAGGGCCTTGAAGGTTCATGTTAGTGTAAGGAAAATAGTCAAAATAGTTGAGCAAGTTCCAAGTGCCCCCACCAGGAAGGCAAAAGAAGCTACAAAAGAGGCATGCCCAAGTAGTGAAGAGGTGCTTAAAGAAAAAAAGGTGATACTTGCACCTTAAAGAAATAAATAGATATAATGGAGGAATTCCATAAATAATAAAGTGATGATGGTGCCAAAGGAATTTCCCTTGAGGTGATTATTGACAAACCCCAGGATGAAGAAGTGGAAAAAGGGGAAAAGTCTAAAGAAGAAACCCCTAAGGATCAAACAAGTGATTCCTATGAGGAGAGAACTGAAGAGAGTGGTGGTACCATTGAAGAGGAGGAAGTACAAATGGAGATGGCCATCATCAAGAAGGAAGATAAGGAGTTGAGAATAAGGGAGAAGGTGTAGAAGGGATGGGTGGTAAAATAACTTTATATGTATGAAATTATGCCCCCCAAGCTTCCATGACTAGGATGCGTAAATAAATCTTTTTTGTATTCGATCACAATATGGATGAGCCTTAATTTGAGGCATCTAGAATGAATATTTTGATCCTAAAAGATCCTAATGAGGGACAAGATTCCTTCCTTATTAAACCTCATGCCATGAACCTAATCCAATCTAAGAATGTTCTAATCAGAATGGCTATTAAATTTGTATGCTAGAACATCATCAATGATGGTAGGGTGAGAAACTTGAAAAAGTTCCATAAAGAAGCCAAGGATGAAGAGTAAGACAAAAAAATCAATATTTAAAAAATATTTTAGTGCATAGAGATGACAAAATACACCCTTTTAGTTGACATTGATACTTTAAACCTTTTAGAGGTTAACAAAAACTATGTGTTGGTGGAGCAGATGCTCCAAAGGTTAAAACCTGAACCAATGCAAGAAGAAGATCCTAATGTCACACTATAGAAAGAGATAGATGATAATCTCTAATAGGTAGAAGACATCTTTGAAAAATTATAGGAGGGAATGAATAAAAAAATATGCCATCTTATTAAGTTTCTCTAACCAAGCCTCAATTATAGATGCACACCTAAATTAGGCAAAGGAGGAGAAGGGGAATCTAATGTTGCAAGTTTACTTAGCAAGTAGGTCAAAGCAAGTGCCAATCATGGGAAACATTAATGTACTCAGAAAACAAATTAAGGATCAAGAGTAGAACTTGGAATTACTCTTCCATGCTCTATAGATTAAGGCCTATGAGCAAGGAACAATCTTAGATAGGAGTATGGAAAAGGTGAAGGCTAATGTTGAGACCTTCCAAAAGCAGTTAGATAAAATGGATGTGCTCACAATCACTATTGCTTCCACTAAGATATATATCACCATTGAGGAAATCAAGTTCACTATTAAGGGATTTTAAGACTTTAGTACCCAACTTAAGGAGAATGCACCTAAGTTTTACACTCTAAAGAGATTGATAGCCTAGTCTAAGGATGAACTAAATTTTTTATATGGGGTAATGTTGGCCCCTTATTTTTTAGTTAAAGGATTCACACCAACATAACATCCAAATCAAAATGAAGGAATCATTTTGAATAATGGTTAACATTTTGGTGATTAGTAGCGACAATCAGAAGTCAATGTGTACCTTCTAACCTAGTGAAGATTCTCTTGAAATATATTTAATGATCTTGAACCAATTGGAGTAGGGGAGACAAAAAATTGCATTTGAGCTCTAGTGAAATGAAGTTTCTCTATATACATTGTTTCGATAGCCATTAGACTTAGGAGTAGTATGAATTCCATGAAGAATCCATTTGTAATCAATAAGGATTACATGTGAGCCTTTAGGTTTTTAAGTAGTATATACTCTGTTATGAACTCTATACTCAATTTTGAAATATAATTAATCATGAAGGTTGCTACATTAACACATAATGTGTCTAGCTTATACATATTTTGTATTGCTATTAGAATGTGAAATTATTGTAATGTCAGAATTTAAATTTATTTATGTTAAGTAATGTTCATGTGTGTTTTTGGTTCACATAATTAATCGAGTCCTTAAAAATTTTAATGACATCATATATAAATTATATAAATATTAAGTATAGAGTCTACATTAAGTATTCCCATCCTTATTAGGGCTAAATGTCTATATGGGTAGTTTGAGTGAAATACACCTTTTGACCCTTCAAGAACCTATATGACACTAGTATTAGTCCACAAAAGGTTTACACCTATAGTCCACTAGGCTCAATCCATAAATATTTCTTTGAATTGATCAAGTCCCCTAATCAAAGTATTGCACCATGGCACAACTAGCCCAATGCAAGCCTGAGTTCCTTCTCAATTGAGCTTTGGGTGAGCGCATAAGGCATGTGCCTTATGTGGATTGATTCTGATGTAGATAAGTGTTCAAATGTTGAGTGTAAATGGAATATCCCATGCTTGCACTTGGTTGTAATAAAATAAGAACTAACTAAGATAACTTTGTGCACTTCTCTATAACATAGATAGTTTATAGTCCAAGTGAAACTATAGGTGTCAATTTAGGGAGTTATGAGATTCCTATAGGTGATTTTTTCATTCATGAGTATTGTATCCTACATTTTTACTCTCTCATAAAGTCATTAGGGATCATATCATATCAGTTAATCTAATTCATGCCTATACACCATGTAATCATTCTTTACCATCAAAACAATAGGTGCTCTTTCAAGTTATAGGTTCATGTGGCTTTTTGGCATTATATTTATTGAGTAGTTATAGTGAAAACTTGATGGAATCAAAAAATCCTTCACATTATCTTATCTTAACCAAATCCACCTCCTATCATCTTTACATGTTACTACTATGTGTAGGTTGTAAGGATGAAGACACAAGACTCACTCAAACCTTATAGGTTCTCATCACAAGATAACACTGAATAGGGACAAATCCCTTTTAAGAGATATTAAGGTAATGAGTCCCATTTAAACCCTATGAACATGGATTTAGTTATATCTATGTGTATTGGCCTCACCATTCATACAATGACTTCCTTTATGTTCTTAGGCCTAGTTAAAGGCCTCAATTATATCCAAACACCTCTAGAGTTTTTTCAACACTCTATCTTAGACCTCCTACATAGTCTTATATGTTGTTATTATATTGAAGTTTGACTATGTATATGAACCATCTTCAACTCCACCTAGTTTTAAAGCTTTAAGACATCCATTGGTATATTAAATCTTCCTAGACCATCATCATGCTTAGAGAGGAGGTAATATAAGTGCATTACCTTTGATATGAAGCCATTATGAGAAGACAAAGCACTACACGTAAAAACAACTATCTGCATGCCATTGATAGTTATGCATCTCTATCATAATGGAGTGATTTTGCATTCAGATCCATATTAAAACATGTCAAGATATATGAAAACAACATGGAAATGAAAATAAAGTTTTGAAACTACACCTATAATACTTGGAAGCATCAAACAACTACAAATAGATAAGTAAACTAGAGGCCATGGGGATGTGCAGGTAGTTTAGATTCATTAACATTATTAAGGATGATTCATGAAACAAAAACCACAATTTTTGTAACTATTTCCCTTTAAATAGAGGCCATGAAGATTAATTTCATATACCAAAATTATTTAGCATATCTCCTCCCCTCATATCCATACTCAGAGTAAATCAGTTCACCTATTTAACCTTGTCTAAGAGAGAGATGAAGAATATGAACTAGTTTTTTCCAAGTTTGAAATTGATGAATCTTATCAATATTATAAATTACTTTTATGGGCCTATATAGATCCTCCTAAATCTTCTCATGTGCCAAGTGGTTTTCCTTGTTTATACAACTGAATTTAAATTATTTGATCTTCTTGGATGGATGTTGAACCTACATTTATTCAATTTCAAATTAACTAAATAATGACATTATATAACATATTAGATGTTATATTAAAATTTTAAAATTTTCCTTTTATGAATATTATGTACAACTTCCCCTATAATGACCAAAAACGTGACATAAGGGAATATTAAGATAAATGACACAAATGACTAAGGTGAAATATATTAAATCACCTTGAAAACATGTCTATACATTATTTATGACTTTTATAGCCATGTTATGACTTATAAGGACCATATAATAATTTTTACTACATATGGGTTGACCTAATTTTACCTAGGGTCAAATTTGGTCAACATTTTGGTAGTTTCTTAGGGGTAATAAGCTTGCTATGCTAAAGACTAGTTGGATTCTTCTATCCTTGGGCAATGGAGTCACCTATACACTATTATTTACATTGATAATCCTTTTAAAGGACACTAAAAACACTTCACACAACACAAAAATAAGCAACAAGATAATAAACAAAACTCACACTTGCGTTCTCATGAACACTTAGGGAAAACATAAACTAACTGAAAGAAAACACACCTATCCTAGTATGTACAATGCCTAAAGACACATTAGGTGAATAACCTTATTCATTGATTCAACCAAGGTTAAATAAAATACTCTTTTTATCACTTATTCTCCAAAAAAATAGTCTATTATGTGAAGCATATTTGTCAATGGGCACTTGCTTGTGGAGATAGTCAAGTGACTTACCATGGTTAGGTCTTCTATTGATTTCAAGTTTTTCATTTTGAGTACCCAAGAACACTCCATATAGCTCACTTAGGGACTTATTTTTCTTTTTATCTGACTTGATTTATATCATCTTCAATTGAAAATATTAAATTAGATCATTAGAAATCACTATAACATTCTTAACTTTAGGTGTCTTTGAAACATGATATGCTTTTTATTATGAGTCATCAAGATTGTGTCTAGATCTACCAAGCACTTCTTGGTTCACCAAAGTTTTTTATTGCTCAACCAAGGTCTAAAAATCTTATTAATGCTCATCAAACACATATTATACTTCCAAGGTTACTTCTTGCTTGATATATACATCAAGCTCCTCGTACTCATTGGAAATATGATTGACTTCATTAGTTCTATATTCCTTTTTAATAATTGAAGGCCTACTCAACTTCTCAAATTATAGCACAATGGAATTGTATTTTTTCAACCTATCATCCACTTCCTCTTGAGTTTCAATTTCAAGAATGTTTTTTTATTTTTTAAGAAGAACAGGCTACTCACTAGGACTTTCATGTTTTGACATAGCTAAGATACTCACACCATCACTCATGTGAACAAGATAGTTTCCCCATGCAACTTTTTCTAGGATATTATAATGATATACATCAAGGAATACATCACAATATTCATGAAGAGTATAAGTACCAAGGCCTATTTCTTTAAAACCATCTTTCTCATCTCCCCACTCATAAAGATACAAATTAGATATGGCATCAAGGAGAGTTAGAGACTATTGATCACTAGGGTGATCATATTATTAAATAATATTTCAATTCATGTTAGAAGTATAAAGTGCATAAGGTCCAACATGAAAACTAGAAAGAGGTTCATACTTTATTGTCACTTTTACACATATTTAGTCCTAAAACCCATATAGGACTAGTTTGAATTTAGATAACCTCTAATCTTAGTAGTCAACTCTCTTGAAAAAAAAAGTGAAAAATGAGTAGGCACATCTACCACTACAAATTTGGTAGCTGAGCCATCTAATTATATCACTCCTTTGGCATGAGTCTCATAATTCAAGTTCAATTTGTTAGCTACTTTCTTGGGCATGACACAAGTACTAGTTCCATTATCAATGAGATAATTGTGCACCAAATAATCTCCAATAATGATGGATAGATATAATGGAGGAGGTTTGTCTACCTTTTTAGCTATATTTGACTATCCTTTACTTGGCTTCATGGTGTTTGTCAAGGATGCCTCTCTTTGAATAGGCTATTTGGCTATCAAATTGAGCTTGGATGACTCCTATTAAAGTAGGTCTGTTTGTCTAGGTATTACCAATATGTCCCACATTGACACATTCACATGAGAATTTTTCATCTGCTTTATAATGTTAGTGAAAGGACCACTAACTCTTGATTTTACACTAGTAAGAATCATGTTACCTACACCTTGATAGTTCTAAGGTATGAAATCACTTATAACATTCTAATATCTTTGACTTACTCATGTATTTGGAATGACATTAGACATACCTAGTCTTGTACTTATTTGAACATTAATTAGAGAACCATTAGTAGCCCCTTGAACTTATTCCAATAACTTCCTCTTACTCTTTATGTTTGTAGCTATGAAACTTACATAAATGCTTGATTTCCCTTGATGATTGACTATACATGAGTCACATTGCTTCCAATTTACTAATGTAGACCCCACTTGAGCACCCTTACCATCAGTCACTCCTCTATTTGGTACTTCATCTTGATTCATAAATGTCATAGTTCCCAAATTTTCCATGAAGGCTTAATTTAAGGACTCATTGACATAAGAAGATGAATCATAAGGTTAATCCAATGAAGGTTGACTATTATGCTCTTGGATAAGGTTATTTTGAGTAGGAAATAGTGTTCTTGAGGTGGAATGAGCATTGGGATTGTAATTACCATATGGCTTAGATTGGACCAACTGTCCTTGACCTAGGGAATGACTTTGGAAAGAAGGTCTATTATTTTGATAGTTAGGGTGGGATTGATAGGGTTGTTATTAAATTTGGAAAGGTTTCACTTGTTTCTATTGAATGATTCTCTTTATACCTAAGATATCTTTCTCCATAGCTCTCATCCTTTTTGCCTCATTAGGTTTGCTTGGTTGGCTAGGTGCAACATACTTATGCTTAGGTGCAAGAATAGGAGAAATAGTAGGTGTAAGAGTTTGAAAATTAGGAAAAATAAGTATGGGAGGTCTTGGGGTAGTATTACCAGCCTGAATCAAATAATTATCTACACTAATGGCCACTTCATAGGCATTAGGTAGAGTGTTACCTCCCATAGATTTTATCATAATTATAATATCAGTATCAATTAATTTAATGTATTAAAGGAAAGCTTGTTGAGTTTTTGGTCTTACCAAGATTGAGATTATATCCCATGTATTCTAAAATCTTGTGTTGAAGTCTTGAATGAATTAATGATGTGCTCTTCTAATGGTGGTTATTTGATCTGTTAGTGACTCTTGTCCTCAAATCTTCTTCTCAATGAATGTCCCAACTCATCCCAAGTTATGATTGATTTAGGTGCCAATGTTCTATACTAGTCAAGATATTTTACAATGAAGGAGACATAAAACAACTTAATTACAATTTTCTCCTCTGTGATGTGATGGATATTTCATAAGTTATCAATGTTCTTTATATGACTAATAAGTGTGATGGAAGATTCACTGGTGTATGATGAAACACTTTTTAGAGAAAATATAGGGATGCCATCATATTGGGCAAGTATTAGAGGGATATAGATATTGAAGGAAACAAAAGGATGGTTCCTTACCATGGAGGCCTTAGGACTTTACAAGAATAGGGGAATCAAGAGCTTTTTTATGGGCTTGTGAATAAGATATGACTTTTTAAGATAGGGATGGGTGTTTTCAAATCTACTTGATTTATAGGAATAAGGTGGAAGCTCTTAAAATTAAAAAGAGATGAATTTTTTGAGAGACCTTGTGTTTTCCTTAGGCATGAAAGAGTGAAATAGTCTACAAGCAAGAATAAAACTTTAGAGTCATCAAATACTTCAATAAGTGGACTGTTATAGCTCGTTGTTGTCAAATCCATCATCTAATTTGAACAACCTTCATGGACTTCATGTCCCATCAGGGGTGTCAAAATTTTTATATCCTAAAATTTCACCCTGGAGAATTTAATTAGACCTTATCAATTTTAGGATAACATGGAACTATGTCTCCTCATAAACAAGCCACTATAAGAGATAGATCTCTAGGTTTGAAATGGCTAACTCCCTTGATTTATCTTATAGGCTCACACTACACTAGACTAATCACTATTGGGGGTGAAAAGGGAAGAAGGAGACATATAATAAACCTATCATAATGAGGTGATACACCAAGATAAATCCACACAACACACTTGTATATACACTTACGAAAGAAGACTACTCAAACTGACTTTAACTCTATGTCCTTCTAGTATACATATTTCTAATAGAGGTGGATTTATATGCCTATATAAATGTGGGTGAAAATAAGGTCTGATAAAAGACACTACTCTTCCATCTCACACCTCAATACACACTTAACAATCCATACACTTTATGAAACTTGTTAGAAGAGGTATCACTCACACAAACATGCAAGAGTAGAAATAGAAGCAAGAAGATCATATTCATGACTTGTAAACCATAAAAACCACTTAACACACTTAGGAAAGAGATTATGAAGAATAAATAAAATTTATAAAAATTTATTCAAAGTAAAATAAGGTATTAAAACTATAATATCTTCACCATACCAATTGTGGATCCATTACAAAGCCAAAAAGTCTTGAATATATAGAACTTAGAAGAGGAAAGAGAAGAAGTGAAGCTAAAGGGTCATAAAACCTAGTGAAAAATTGTGAGAAACATTTAAAATTAAAGATAATGAGTTGGAAAAGAGGTTAATTATTTTTCATTAACATGTGTCAATCTAAAATAGAACAACTTCCTCAAGTTGGCATAGACTCTCTGTTGTCTTGCTTTAAAATTGCCTTCATGATGATGAGGAATTCAATTAATTGTATAAAACTACCATATGAATACTTTAAACATATGATATGTAATGATAAGGTTTAAATGAGTTTATTTCATGTCATTTATACCTCCCTAACTAATGAATCCATCCTTGTCACTTGTCATTCACTGCTTTTAGTCATTCATCACTAGCCCTTTAGGTCTGTCATCATACTCATCACCTGAGTGACATGAAATTTATCATGGATATAAATTTTATAAATGTTATTACATCTATTCAAATAATATTTGTACACTGGTATATCAAATAGGCCTAGAAATATTCAAAGTCACCTCTCTCACTATCTCACTAGATAATCACATTATCTCCTCACTATTTATTTAGATTGCCTATAATGGATTGTCTAACAAAGGACTCTTAATGCACAAAAAATATGATAAATCCATTTTAGGAGTTATGAAAAGTCTATAAATACCTCCCAAAATTATTCTTACTTTTTCATTTTCCTTTGTTCTTACAAAACAATTCCATTCTTGCAAAAAAACATAGTATTAGGTCTATTTTTATAGAGTACAATACAATAAAAGTATATGTCAAGGAGATTAAGGAAGTTATATACATTTATAAAAAAAATCATGGAAATTTTACCCCTCCTATATTTATCTCTATTTTTTTCTTCCCCATCAAGTCCAAGTAAGGGTTTTAGGAGGGTTTTTGGTCTCCTAGACTGTTAACGATTATTCATATAAGTTAGATGTTGAAACTCCAAATAAATTCCATTAAGAGAAATTTAGGGACCCCCTTAAAACATACCCAATTCCTTAGATCACCATTAATATTGTCCATAAATATGTGAGAATAATATGTCCTCTTGAGCTCTTGACTGCATTATAAGTAGGTTTGAGAGGAAATTAAGCAATTTGACCACTTATGTGATGTTATTTTCTAAAAAATATTTCCAATTAGTCTTCCATTATCCACTAAAGGTACTCATATGGTTTGGAATATTAATGTATCCTCATGGATGATGTTAGGCATCTATAGAGTTTAGGCCTAGTTCTAAGCCTAATAGGCTTAACTATACTTTCTATATGTTTGACCCTTCTGAGGGTTTATAGTGATTATAAGGCCTTATATATATATATATATATTCACCTTTATTCCAAGCTTTTAAAACATCCCACAATCATTCAACACTATCTCTTTCATTGATTTCACTCTTCTCATTCCAAACCTACAGGTTATATTATTCTGGGAGTGCCCTATATCTAAGACAAAAAAAGGTATATTGCCCTATTTTTTGGACTAAATGAGACCATAGAGAGATATACTAGGACACTAGGACACTATATACAAATTCTCAAATCTTGATCACCTCTACAAAGCTCTCAACACTCTAAATCTCAAAACTAACTTCTCAAGCCTAGGAATTGTGTAGGGTTTTAAACTAAGTATGAGGTTGATGTTTTAGTTCTAATTTAACTATCTTATTTGACTGAGAATCACATGATGGTTTGGTATATCAATGTGAGAGTTATTATTTACATTATCATTCAATTTACCTCCTCCAACTTTTCTAACCTTTCATTCTTCTTTTGTTAGGTTGGTTTGCGACCTTAGTCAATTTGTAGGTGTCACCTTAGGTGAAGTTGTGAGAACCATGTAGGTATTAATTTATGAATGAGTAATAAATTATAATCTATTTATTCCATATAATATCATTAGGTCACATCAAATTTAATGAACTTATATGCCTATAAACCATGCTTCTTGTTTCTAACCATCAATACACCATGTTGTCTATGCTTCATTTAAGGAATCATGGGATTATTTTAGGTGATGATGTATGCTTGAGGAATAAATGTAAATTTGAGGTCCTCAATATAAGAGTAATCATTATATCTCATAACTTTATTATATTTATCAATACTTCCCTTTCACTAGCCTAGCTAGTCTACAGTCGAAGTGAAACTATAGGTGTCAATTCAGGGAGTTTTGAGATTCTTATAGGTGCTTATTTCATGATTGAGTACTATATCCTACACTTTTACTCTCTCTTGAAGTAATTAGGGATCATATCATACCTATTTAATCTCATTCATTCCTATAAACCATGTAATCATTATTTACCATCAACATAATAGGTACTCCTATAAGTTATAGGTTCATGTGGCTTTTTGGCATTGTATTTACTAAGTACTTATAGTGAAAAACTTGATGGAATTGGAAACTAATTTACATTATCTTTTCTTAACCAAATTCACCTCTTATAATATTTACATGTTACTACTATGTCTAGGATGAAAGGATGAAGACACAAAACTTACTTAGACCTCATAGGTTCTCATCATAAGATATCACTATACAAGGCCAAATCCCTTTTTGGAGATATTAAGGTAATGCATCCCATTTCAAACCCTATGAACATGGATTTAGATATAGTTATGTGTATTGGTCTCACCATTTACAAAATTAATTCCTTTATGTTGTTAGGCCTGGTTAAAGGCCTCAATTGAGTCCAAACACCTATAGAGTCTTTTCAACACTCTATCTTAGACCTTCTACATAGTCCTATTGGTTGTTATTATATTGAAGTTTGATTGTGTATATGAACCATCTTCAACTCTACCTAGTTTTAAAGCTTTGAGACCTCTATTGTTTTGTTAAATCTACCTATACCATCACCATGGTCAAAGAGGAGTTAATATAAGTGCACTACGTTTGATCTAAACCATTGTGAGAAGACAAAATAGTGCTTTGAAAAAAACTATCTATAGACCATTGATAGTTATGCATCTCTATTATAATGAAGTTATATTTCATATATATCCACATTTACACATGATAAAATAGATGAAAACAAAATGAAAATGAAATTAAATCTCTTCAAATACACCTAAAACACTTGGAAGCATAAGATAACTACAAATAGATCAGACAAATGGAGGCTATGGGAATGTGTTGGAAGTTTAGAGTAATTATAATTATTAAGAATGACTCATGAATCATAGATCAAAACTCTTGGAAATATTTCCATTTAAAGGAATTTAATTAATACTAATTTCATCTATCAAAATTGTTCATCTCAACTCCTCTCCTCTTCTTTGTACTAAGAGTAAATTGGTTGACCTATTTGACCTTGTCTAAGAGAGTGATGAAGAAGATGAACTAGTTTTTACCAAGTTTGAAACTAATGAAGATTATCAAGCATTTAAAATAATTTTAGAGGTCTATATATATCCTCCCAATTCTTACAAGGTGCCAAGTGGTTTTCCTTGTTAGTACAACTTCCTTTAAATTGCTTAATCTTTTTGGATGGATGTTGAACCTACATTACTTCCATTTTAAAATGACTCTTAGCATCATCTTACATATTGGACATTATATTACACTTTGAAATTTTTAATTTCATTAAAATTATTTAAAACTTTCCCTATAATGACAAAAAAGGTGACATAAGGGAATATTAAGACAAATGACACAAATGACTAAGGTGAGACATATTAAATGACCTTCAAAACATGTTTAGACATTATTTATGACATTTATAGCCATGACATGACTTATAAATAACATATAGTAGTTTTGAATTTATAAGGTGTTTACCTAATTTGACCTAAGGTCAAATTTGATCAATAGTACACATGTTAATACTCAACCCATTTTCAACCATGACACTTTGAATAAGATGATGATCAATGTAGGCTCATACAAAGAGTGCATATAAATATAAATAATCATCAATAATATCATGCTCTGAGAAAGTGATGAGAGGTCTATTTTGAATTGTATTATGATATACACTAATGCTATTATTAGTATGATAAGATTCCAGTGGTGGATATGCCTGATATGTATAATAAACACCTAAAGTTCCCCTACCTCATTAATTATATGTTTTGGAAATGGATTTGAAAATATTTTCATTGGCTTAACTTTCACTTTTTGAATTTGAGGTTCCTATATAGGTGTTGCCACATCAATGATATTTTCCTCTATCAAATCCTATATTTTATGTCTCAAACTGATGCATCTATTTGTAGTATCATTTGGTGCCTTATGATAGTCAGATAATGCATTAAAATAATAACTCTTTGGACGAGGCCTAGTTATATAAAAATATTTTATGGGAGGGATAGATATTAAATTACATTACAATAGATGTTGTAAAACACATGCCTATGATTTTTGAAGATTTACGAAAACTCTTCATGGAAGTGCAGATAAAACCATGCGAGGAGGTGGCTCTGAAGTTACATTAATTATGGCCTTTTGACCATTATTATTTTTAGTGGGTCTTACTTTGTATGGGGGCTTGTTAAAAATATTATTAGTTGAATTTGATCCAATTATGTATTTTAATTTTCCCATAGAGAGAAACTTGACTTCCCTTTATTTCACTATATGGCATAAATATGTGAATGTTAAAAAATTATTAAATAATATAAATTCATTTAATACTAGTGGTAAACTTTGTTTGAATATGCATTGTAGCTCTCTTTGTGCCATGGGGATAGTCATCTTTACAAATATAGTTTTATATCACAAGACGTATTCTAATGTAGGCTCATTGGATTTTTTCTTAAGTTGAGTCACTTGAGCATATGAGACCTTATCATTGATATTGATTAAAAAAAGTGTGAAAAAACATATCTACCAATGGATTGAATGATGTGATGGATTGATTTTTAAGATCATAGAACCACTATAAGGTATAGTCCTTTAGAATGCATGGGAATAACTTGGTAAATTTTTTATCATTAGACATAGAGTCCAAACATGCTACATGAAAATATCATAGATGATGCTCTAGGTCACCCTTACTATCATATAAAGTAAGCTTCGGTGCCACAAATCTGGATGGTAGAGGAGTTACCGATATGTGTTGTGCCAATGGTGTATGTAAAATAACATGAGAATCCAATGCATGTGATGTCCTAATAGCACCTTACTTAATATGTAACACCTTATCCTATAGAGAATAGATCCCATGCATAAGGTATTGTACATCAAGAAAGGAAGAGTGTGTATTATCCATAAGAGGTGTTACTAATATTGAAGGTTGTAGAGTTAGAATAAGTTGTTGTATAATCTAAGTTGACCACATAGTAGGTGTAATAAATTGGCATATAAGGGTTAGAATATTGACCATTATTATATTTATAAAGATCTTCATGGATAATATGGATAAGGTCATCTTGCATATATGAATGTTTATAAATGAAATCTTGAAATTGTCTCTTATTGGTCTCATCAAATTGGTTATTGAGTTTTGCCATTATAGGTTTGAAACTAGGAAAAAAAATGTTGTATATTTTGAACCTTTTAAAAAAATTAATCTATTAAAGATTACCAAAATAAAATAGTAAATTCGGTTCAAGATTTTGGAAATAATTTATAAATATATAAATCACAAGGATATAAATCCTAAGAGCATTTAAGTATAAGGTTTGGTCATTATTCAAAGTTAGTCATGTTCACCAAATGAGTAATAAGGGTTATGGAGTTTAGGCCCTAGGTTTTCAAAGGGTATGAGTATAGTAAATCAAGGTAAAAACATGTAATAAATATAGCCACTAATTTATGCAAGAATTGGCTTGGTATAATATTTATAAAAATAGCAATAAATGACATAAATAAGTACTTACTTGGAAACTGACTGAGATGAAGGATTTGGAATCTTAAAATTGGTACATGAGCTAGTTTGAGTGTTGAAAATAGGATCTAAGTGTCAAAACCCCTCTTGGAAAATAACACCATACCTTGGACAATTGTATTTTAGTATTAGTTTCCACTTTTGATGCTAATGTGCTATATGAAATAACTAAATTGTACTTCTAGGAGTATCTATGTCTGAGTTTGTTAAGCCTATTCCTATGCAAACAAACCCTAATTCACTATATATGACCTATATTGATTGATTTTATATGACAAACCATATACCTCCATGTGATTAGGGTATTTGATTAACACAAGTAGTAATAGTGTGATGCTATCTAGGAACGATGGATATCCACAACACCCCGCTATGATGAGATTTTACTACATATCAATATGTTAAAGAGGGATCAAGCCCAATGTATTTCTCTCCACCTAGGTTCTGGTGTAAGTTCAAGTTAAAATAGAATGAATACTAGTTTGAGTGCTTTAAGTGAGACTTGAGACTATAAATCTATGTATTTTGAGCTTAGGATGATTGTACATGATTGTATGCTAGAGTAGTGTAGAATAGGGATCAATAACCTTGATTGTGCACTTGTTTTGAGCTTATTTGTGTGTATTTAAATTTGATTTCAATCTAGTGAATAAAGGGTTAAAAGTCATGTATATATAATAATCTGATACTTGTGTGGGTTTTGAAATAGGTCTAGGCTAACCCTAAGTGTCTTTATAATTGAAAAGATATATTTTGGGGCTCAAAAGAGGGAAAAGGAAAATAACAACAAATTTGGACACTATCATAGGGTGATAGTGTCCAAAGTATGGTGATAATGTCTAGGTGGTAGAACCTGAGGCACCAGGGGATCAGATGCCTAAGGGAGGGTTTAAGACTAATTTTAAGAGTTCTAGGGATGTGTAAGACCCACAAAAAAGTTGGATAAGTGTCTATATAGGTCCCAAGATAGGTCTAGGGATAAGATATGAATGGGTGGTCTTAATAACACTCATTTTACTCAAGTTACATTTTATATGACTATTATAACAAGGCTTATTTTTGGGATGCTTCTTGGTTATATGACTATCCTCTCATTTTTGTCTTCCCTTGGAAAGATGTTATGGTCACTTCTAAACTTTATATGGGTACCAAAGTCAAATTATTGGGCATGGATCAACAACCAAAAACCCTAGATTCCCCTTTCTTTGGGTGTTTTGTATCCTCTCATTTATCACCACCTTGATTATCTCAACCTCAAACTAATAGGTACTTTTGACTAATTTAACCCCCTGGTCAAATAATTCAACCGACCTATAAGGTCAAACTTGTTATGAGGTCTCCTAGGTCCAAAATGTCCATTATAGTCACAACTAGGGTCAAATAACATGTTTTACTTTGGTCATATGTGTCATTTATCCTAAGTGACATTTTATACCACTTTCAGGTCACTTTAATGAAAGTGTAAATTTCACATGAAAGTAAAATTGTGTCAAAGAGTTGTATAAAATCCCATGTTCAGGTTTTGTTAGGGAATTATTCTATAACTAAATTTTATAGGTTCAAATGTAAAAATAAAGGAGATAATTACAAAAAAAGGGAGTTTTTAAAGTTATACAGACTTCATAACTCATTTGTCATATGAAAAGGCTTTATTAGTGTCCCTTTAACTCCCCAAAAGTCATATCCATGATAATATTTCTTTGAAAATCCCATAATTGGCAAAAACTAGTTTACCTATCCCATCACTCTCTTGTGTAAGTCAAAGAAGTCCATCAGATTTCCTCTAGTATGAACTAGTCAAGAAGAGTTAAGGGGAATGCATTTGATGGATGTTATTACTACTTTTGTACTTAATTTCCATGGAAATAGTTTTTGATTTGGTGGTGTGTTTTATATGAACAATCTTTAGGATTGTTGATGCCTTCAAACTACCTACACATCCCCAACACCTCAATCTTATTCTTTATTTATAGTGGTTTGATGCTTCTAGGTGTTGTATGTGATCTAGCATAGAATTTTCACTCCTTTATTGTTGATTCCAAACTATTTTTCATGTATGAATATGAAGATACAAGAAATATTATTCCCCTTATGTTGGAAGTGAAAATATAGTGGTCTATTGGATATGTTTCATAGTTGCAAAGTTTTATTTGTGTAGATGGCTTCATATAAAATATAACACACATATATATCTCTTCTTAAAGCATGGAATTTGGTTCTTCATGAAATTTTTTCATTGGAAGGTTTGGAGGTTTATGGATATGAGTTTCCAAGACTATGAGCAAAGATTTGTCATAACTCTTCAATACATAGTCATGTCTAGGTATTTATGGAATATGGTGGAGCCATCTATTACCTAAAAAATAGGTGGTATTCAATCTCAAGGCTTGAATGATATTATCAAGTCACTCAAGTTTTATAGCTACAGTCAAACCCCTTTAAACAACATATAGAGGATAGAGTTGGAAAATTTTAAAAATGGGATCAATTACCTTATTTTCTTTGAATAAGTTTTTTGCCTAATATAAAGGCTTTTGTTGGTAGAATCTAGTGAGGTTTGTGTTATCCTTATGCTCTATTATGGTATCCTAAGCATAAAAGTCACTTATTAATATGAGATGAGGTTCCTAGGTTAGGATAAATTAATGGTAGAGTGTATTTTCATCCATATAGGTTTCCACTTGAAACATTCAGTGAAAGCTATAGTACTTTGAAGCCAAAAAATGAAACCTATGACCTACACATCTATAATGCCTTAGTAGTGAAATGACTATATTTTCTCAAGGTAGAGATGAGTATGATCACATATGGAATGACGTAATTGACTTAGTGGAAACTAATAAATGGGAAACACATGTTCAATAAAATATCTTCACCTACAAGAAGGTCTCATATCCCTAAACAACATTCATAGTCTGACTACATACCTATGGTATCTTGATGGTGATGGTATACAAATATGTTCTAAAAGCATGAGATGAAGTCATATATTTGTAGAATAGTCTTTAGTTATTCTAATAGAATATTAAGGTGTGAAAACAAAATTATTAGGCATGAATGACACTTAAAATAATATTCACTTCTTCCCTAGTTGCACCTATAGGTTGACACAATCATTCACTAGTCAAAACTAGTGAGAGATTTCAAGTTGGTTGGAAGAGGTATAGATTGAAGATAGATACATAATACCATTCTCATAGTGGTGTTATCACACTCTCTAAGACCCTTAGAGGTAGGAATAAGAGTATAGTTTGACCAAATAGGGTTCTAACCTCACTTACAGTCAACTAAGACCCTATTTGTAGTGACAATCATAAAAGTTCATTTTGATAATTTGAGGTGTTGAAGACACTTGAAGCATGAATAAGACTTTAAAATTATTGAAAAGTGTCCTCATGAGTCATAAAATATATCCATGGCCTCACCTTTCTCATACCAATGGTGGAGATACTCTCTATTCTATCATAGACAAAGAACACTTTAGTAACTATAGACACCTAAAATTGGCCACCAATGGCTTCAACTAGACTTCAGACAAAATCTTACCAACCATTAAAATTAAGCCTAAGAATCACCAAATGTACCAATTTTTTTGGTGCATCAATATTTAAAGATTATAATCATGTTGAGACATCCCTAATTGGCGTATCATACCGTAAGTAATAAAAAACTCTCATGGATTCATCTCTAATCAACCTGTGACATCACACCATGCAATATGGCCTATAGACCTATTAAATGGGGCAAGTGAACACATGAAATTAAATAAAATATTGGAAATGATAAAAATCATAATCATAATTAATTAAAATTATAAACCTAATTAAATGCCTAGTTGAATTATCCATGAGCAATTAATGAAATTTAAAAAAAGATTAAAAAATCAAGAATATCCTAAGTTTTTATGATTACATTTGTGAGTTGTCAAGCCTTTAAAAATATCTCAAAATATCTCACCCATGCTTATTTATTTAAAATAATGAGGTTTTGATATCTTTTAACTCTATTGGGGTTAATTAACTCACTTAGGTTAGGTTTGAACCCATTCCATGTTTAAACTACACCTTAACTCACCTTGAGTTGGGGTTAGTTTCTAAACCTATAAGTACAAGCCATTGCTTATTGAATTTATGAGAGATTTCATAGAGTAAATTTATAATGTAGGTTTTATAGTAAGATTGAAAGTAATAGTGTTATAATCCCAAAATCATAAGCCAAGACATCAATCAAGCATAAGCTACAAACAAAACATGGTGCCAAGGAGAGAAGGAGATAGCCAAACTCCATTGCCAAAGACTCTTTGAGCACAAGCTAAGCAAACCATGAACACATCACTTAGAGATTTTAAAGAAGGCAAGGGATTTTTCATTCTTGGAATTTTAGTTGTGCTTTCATATGTATTTTTTTACCATGCTCCCCCTAATATATAGGCTTAGATATGTTAACTTTTTAGTGTGTCAATTCCATTTTTTGTTTTGTGAAACTAACAATTGTTCTAACCTCCTCTCTATTGTTTAAATTATTATGATCACAAATGACACACCTGATGGAACCTAAATGCATCCTACATACCAAGGAGATAAAGATGCAACTCATAAATCTTCAAATGAATTCTTGAATATCTTCAAAATTGGAGTTTTAGCTTTGTTTTAAACTTATTTTTAATTTTTGAACTAACTCAAATCTACACAGAGAATGACATCAGTCAGGCATAAATAACATTGATTCTATGTAACCATCATCAGTTTTGACTAATTGATCTCAATTCTAGGTGACTATCATTAGTTAGTGTGTAGGGGAATACACGGCTTACAAAATTTGCATTTTGAATCTTTTTGGCATTCCTACAGGTTATTTCTTGGTTTCATTGACCTTTATATTCCCTATCTAATCATCTCATTTCAGATTTTATGGAGTTTCTATGCTAAAATTGAGCTAACCAACATTTTTGAATCATGTTTGTTTTGCCTTCAGGTTCACAGGCAATTGATCTTAATCCTTATCAATTGGTATTGGTTATTAGTAACAATCATTAGTTTCTTGGTAACTGACATCAATCACAGGTGACCGATATTAGTCTTTATGTTTAAAAAAAAAAATAGGAAACTTGAGAGATATGTTTTAAAAACTTGATTTCTTATCATTAAAAGTGATTAAAATTAGGAGGAAACACTTTAACACTAGTATGTCTAAGGTAGTAATAGGACATGAATTTATAAGTTTAGACTCATGAACATTTCATTCTGGGTGTTTAAAATGAATTTAGCTAGCTCTTGAACACTTCATTTTGGTGTTAAAAAGAATTTTTAAGTCTTTAAAATTTTATTTTAGTGCTTAAAAGGAAATTAGAATTGTTAAATCTTGAACATTTGATGTTAGTGCTTAAAGGAATCTAGATTGGCTAAGTCTTGAACACTTCATTTTGGTGCCTAAAATGACTTTTTTAAAGTCTTGAATATCTAGTTTTAGTGCTCAAAATAAACATAAGTGTTTTTTCTTAAGTTATTTTTTAATAAATTATTAAAAAGTTTTCAAATAAGAGAAGGGGCCTAAGAACTTAATCAAACATTTCATTTGGTGCCTAAGAATAAATATTCACTTAGATTGTAATTTCTTGAAAGTGTTTGTTATTTGTGTGTTTTTTATGCAAAATGAAGATTACATGTATGCTCTCCCCCCATATACTATAGGGAACTTCAGTGATCAAAAGCACCTTTTCACTTGAGATTTGTTCCTATTCCAAGGCATGTAAATAATGTTGTCTAGGCTTTCCCCAAAACCTGTATGGTTTGGGTGATCTAAAAACAACCTCTAAAGACTTTCCACTTAGTCATTTCTTTTCATGCAATTTGGATTATGAAGGGGAGTTCATAGCTTCTTCATGATTTTTTTAGGGAATCATTGACTTGGGGTTTCATATCCTAGTAGTGTTTCAACTCCGCTCCATGATAGGTATATACATTAGGGCACACATACTACAAGATCTAGGGGGTTGAGCGGTTAACCTCTCCTTTCACAAAAAAGACCTAAGTTAGGTCTGGTTAACTAGGGGATTACATTAAGAAATTCATAGATGGAATCGCTATGTAAAGGAATATACCCTTGCATATTAAGTTAATTGATATGAACTCAATTGACGTGATGCATCTCTAGTGTTATCCATGTTTGGGACCAATCTAGACATTAAAAAACTATAGTTTTATTCAACCCCACTTGACCAACCTTGTTAGTTTATGGCTTAAGACTATTTACTTAGTTGTATTTGGTATTTTTCCTTTATTTATTGGTATTTTTTAGTCTAAAACCATTTGTTTTATATGCCATGTCATACTAAGTTTTATTTATATGCCACTCCTTTATTTGAGGAAGTGTTATGCTGGCCATTTTGTTACACACATTTGCCTTAAATTTCTTTACCAAACTTGTTTGTGTGTGTCACTTGATTTAAATGGGTAATTTTACACTACACAAATCATTTCAAGATTTTGTGCCTGTTGAGTCTTTGAGACAAACCATTGTCACATCTTTAAAGTGTTATAACACTATTACACTGCTTAATTTGTTTCATAGACTTGTTTTCCTTGTACCAAATGCCATTTTTCAAAACCAATGTTATGCATATCTTTTGAATATTTATCTTGTGTCGTTATGCCATTTAATTTTGTCTAGCTTGTTTTTTGATTGAATATTCCTAATTTCCTAAGTTGAGTTTTTAATTAACCTTTCCAAGTTCAAATTTAGACATTAATTGATTTATATGTATGCCTTATTTAATTGGGGTTTAGACATTAATATTTATCTTTTGGGTTGCGCAAAATAGGTTAATTTGTTACACAAATTTGAAAACTATTTCTTGGACCTTTGGCTAGTGTTATTATGCCATTCAATTTTGTCTAGCTTGTTTGTTTAAAGGAGCCTAGTTTTCATTATTATTTGTGCTTTTTATTTGGGAGAAAATAAACTATCTATCCATATGCCTTTTGCCTTATGCCAACTAACCAAGTTCATGTTTAAATTATATATTCCTAGTCTATGACAAAGTGTTCCAAGTTTTTTAAATTAAATACCCCTTTATTTTAAGCCTATCTTTTGATGCCACATTTGGACAAAATACCTAGCAAATTTTATTTTCCTAAATTAGACCTATTTGGAACATTTTGAACTTCGAGTTTGACATGTTGGCTTTTATTCATCCACTTGAACTTTTATGTGTGAGACATTTTATGTTAGTCATATGATGTTAGATTGTTTTATACCAAGTTTTAGCATAGACCATTTTGGAGATACAAATTCCCTTGACCAAGTTAAATCAAATTCAAGCCATTTGTCCTTTGGACATTATTTTTTAGAGTTTTTAGAAATCTAGACCTTTTTGTGGGGATTTCATTATTGATGTGGATATGTCTAGCTACACTTATGGTGGATCTATGTATAATATAAATTATGAATAAGATATCCACACAAATTGTCTTTGCTCAAGACCCCAATGGTAAAGAAGTGGGTTATGAGATGGATCCATATCCTCTTTACAATCCTTAATTTGGGGAACAAAGCTAAGTACCAAATTTGGTGATACCTTTTTTTGGTAGGTTAATGTATGATACTCACCCTTTGGTGACCACCCAATCCCTCACCTATACTGTTAACCCTCCTTTAGACTACATGATCCACCAAGCTCCCCAATATCCAAGGACTACCATTTCTATACTAGGACCTCATCCTTTAGATTGTGCAAGTAATAAAGTTCCATAATGCCCTACCATTTTTATACTAGGAGCTCATACTTTGGATTATGTAAGAAACCAAGCATCAAAATGCTCTACCCTTTTCATTCTCGGACCTCATCCTTTCGCTTGTGTAAGTAACCAAGCTCCATAATGCCCTACCATTTCTATACCAAGACCTCATCCTTTGGCTTATGCAAATAACCAAGCTCCATGATTCCCTACCATTTCTATACCAAGACCTCATCTTTTGGCTTATGAAAGTAATCAAGCTCTATGATGCCCTACCATTACCATACCAAGACCTCATATTTTAGCTTATGTGAGAAACCAAGCTCCATGATGCCCTACCATTACCATTCCAAGACCTCATCCTTTCACTTGTGTGAGAAACCAAGCTCCACAATTCCCTATCATTATCTAACAAATATTTATTATTCATCTATTGTCAACCATTCACTATTTTAAAAAAACCCTACCAATCATCTAACAAAGACCAAGCCAATCAGTACCTCAACCAAGCCAATAATTCAATGACCAAGATATATTCAAAATTTGTATTTTACAACTACTTATAAAATGATGCCAAGATGTCCAACCAAACCATGATGTTTTTTTTTAACCAACCATTTGTGAAGAGTAAACCTATGATCAATCACCTTTTGATCCTATACCTATTATTGAGGAGTCTCATTCTGACAAGCCAATTTTGCTGAGTAACTTCTTAATTATAACTACATTTAGGAAACTCATTAACTTGATCATATGCCTATTTTTAAAGAGCCTCCCCTTGACAAGACATTATTTTAGGATATTTCTCTTGACCTTTTCCCCATTGTTGAGGAATCTCAGTTTGAACAAGCAATATTTGTGGATCCCATTATGCTATCATAGTTTGTTACTTGTCCAATACCAAACACTCAACAAAATATATTTATATCAACATCCACACCATATGAATAATCAACATTAAATTTAGGTTTTACTCTTGAATTGATATTAGATTTAACATTAGAAGTAGAATCAACATTAGTCTTAACATTGGATTTAGAGTACCTTGAGTCAGAATCAAATTCAGAATTAGATTCAGAATCAAAATATGTTTGTAGTTGTTATAACATTGGTTATGCATGCCTTATATATCAATTTAAATATATTTTTGATAATTTTATACTTTTTTAGGATGATTAACTCAAATTCAACAAAATTTCTCCTAGTATCTTCTATGAGGATTGTGCTAACTCTCCCTATTCCATTACTATTCTAAATGCCATTAACACAACCAACCTAGCCATTTTATCAACATTATATCTCCCACAAGAGTTGATTGGGACTGACAGAATCACACATTGTTAAAATACATCCATGGTAACATATCAATTGTATAATATCAAGGAGACCAATACCAAATTCATTCAGAAGAAGAACTATCTCCCAGTGAAACCTATTCGAAGGAACTAGGGGAAAATCAAAGTTTGAACTCAACATCTTCTAGTAAAACTTTTTTGGATGTGCTAGAAGAATATCAAAGTCAAAATTCAATGTTACTTAGTGAAACCTTATTAGAGGTACTATGGTAAAATCAAGACAACTTCATCGGTGAAAACCTCATCAAGGAACCAATAGCTGAGCATAATATTCCTTCACTACTTGATGAAGATAAAATCAAATATGAAATAAATATAGATTCCAATCTACAACATAATTAGATGGTAGCTACTCTTAGGACCAAATAATAGAAAAATTTATTGGTCCTATCAAGAGCATATTCAAAAGTATTTGGTCCTACCACATCCAAAGCTATGTTGAATATAGAATCAACAACATTATGTGTAACTAAAAATCTTGATCTTCATTTGTTTCCCAATCATTATACATTCCATTATCATTCACCTATATATTTCCAAATCAAACCTATCATCTACTATTTATCCATATTTACCATCCCTTGGTACACTTTCCTTTACAAAGGCTATAAAGATAACTTGTCTCGATGTTTGTGTTGGCCCAACAATTACCATTACACCAAAAGGTTAACCTGTTAATTATCGATATAGCCGCCAGAGTTAATGGATACATAAGAGGTGGTTAAGCCATGTCTTGAATTTGGAGAATCATGATACATGAGGACTAAGGGTGACAAATTGAAATAATCCCCACAATGTAAATGAGGGATTTAAACTTGACACTTTTGGCTCTGATACCATTTTTTGGCCCAATTATTACCATTACACCAAAAGTTCAACCTGTTAATGCCTGATATAATTGCCAAAGTTAAGAAATCCATGGGAGGTGGTTAAGTCATGTCATGAATCCTAAGCACCATGATACGTGAGGACTAAGGCTGACACCTTACAATAATTTGAAGAAAATAGAATCAATGACCAATGAAGATCATAACATTCTTGGCATCCAAATCTACAGTAAGTTCTTGATAGAGTAGTTATTCAGAAGAGGTGTGATCTAGCAATTTACATGATATACTATTCTAGTTTTATCATATGTTGATCAAGATGTGCATCTCCATATTAGTAGGAACAATAGAATCATTTACCATACCTAGGCCAAAAACATTTACCATGTCATTTCCATTTAACATTTACCTTGCTATTTTTCTTTTGCCATTCCCTTGATGTTATTTCATACCCTACCATTTTCCTTACCTTATCACTTGGGGGAAACTCTCTTACCATTTTATCCAATATTCATACCATCATCATTATAAAAAATTCCATACCTTATATCATTTTACCATGCCATCCTTATTATACCAAAGCCTATTTTTAGTCATCCTAACCAACCCCTTTTGACCTTGGTTTCTTTGGTTTTTCCCACACCTTCTTCGAGGGGATTTTGACCCAGTTTCAACCATTTTTTAGAATTTTGTGTTTAAAGGATAGTTTATAAAAGTAGTGTGATAGTGGATCTAGTAAGTTATCTTTCATTCACATTTGATTGGTGATATTTATTATAACCATCTATGGAAAAATCAATAGTCCACCTTGTGTTTCTAATTATAACCACCTATGGCCAAATTAGTATCATATACCTATGTCATTTTTTCCTAATTATAATTGCTTATGGGAAAATTAGGAACAACACCTTTTACCATGCATTGTCATATCACCTTAAAATTATTATTCTCATTTGTTTAGCCATTTACCTTGATTTTATAACTTGTTGTGACCTAGTCGGTTCTCCCTATATTTTATGTGGGTGGAACTATTGAGACTTGAGGTCCTAATGGGACTATGTATGTCATGCTCGATTAACATTGAGATCAACTCAATCCCTCTTTTACATATGCTCTCACCATTTTGTGAGAAACATAAGCCAATTCTCTCACCATTTTACAAGTAGGTATCCAATCAATATCTAATGAGTTAAGATATCTAAAAATTCCAAAAACATTCAAAATTTTCAAAATCCAAAAACATTTTTAATGTTTAAGCCTAGTTAGTCATCCTCAATCTGCCTTACTAGGGAAAATTCATTATTAGGATGCTTTATTTTGATTTTGATTTTAAGATTTTTGTGTGTTCATTTGCGTAGTTATTTTTTTGTTTGCTTTCCTATTTGTTTGCTTTCAGTACTATACCTTAACTCAATTTATATGTGTTCATTAGGTGATTCCTTATACATTATTCTTGAGTCTATCTGTATTGATATGTTGACATTGTCATCATGGGTTTTATCATTGATACATTATTTTCAATTATTTATTGGATTAGGAATTAGTCGTTATAAATATTTTGGATAGGTTCTCATGGTGTTATATCATGAGGCATATCTTCATATGCTACAACAAAATCAGCTCAGCAAGTCTTACAAGTAATGGAGCCATAGAAGTTTCTCCTTGGTACCCTTGGAAAAACCTCGCACCCTCTTTGATCAAATGAACCCTTTGACCATTCTATTTATATCAATGATAATAAGGATGGTAATATTAAAATTAGTAGGTATAACCAAATCATTCACATTGATCAATTATTATTCTTCTATTCATCTCTTTCATCACATTTGTGCATCCTTGTATGCCTAGTTGTTTATGGCTTCTTCAGTCATTAGACCATCACATCAATGTTTGTACTTGCTCATATTTAATCTATGTAATAGGTTTTATATTTGAGTTATTATTGCTAATATACCCTATTGGGGCATAATCAAACATATTTAATTAATCTTGGTCATCTTAATTATTATAACTACTTGTGGGACAATAATTATTTTGAATCATTAACCCTATCTAGGGAATATATGATTGCCACTAATTATAACCGCCTATGGGTAAATCAGTGTCACAACTTTTGTTACAAATTATAATCATCTTTGGGTAAATTATTAATTTTTAAATCAATGCATTCAATAATTTTCTCTATTAGATTAATCTCACCCATGGGTTAATTTCATTCTTCTTTTTGCTTTTTTTGAGGGACTATCCATCAAACATATGACAACCACTCCCTTAAGGGGGCATCATTATAGGATTCCCAAACAATATTTTAAGTTTTTTCTTCAATTATCATCTTCTTTTAGGCATACACACCTTTTTAATTCTTTGAAAGGACATTATTTTTCCTATATCTTGCAACATCTTCCCAAACAAGGGTAAATTGTAGACACCTAAAATTGGCCACCAATGGCTTCAATCGAACTTTAGACTAATTCTTACCAACCATTGTACATAAGCCTAAAAATCACTAAACATCCCAATTTTTTTGTTACATCATTCATAAAATCTCAAAATAATGTTAAGACATCCATAATTAGGGTATCCTACCATAAGCAACAAAAACCTCTCATGGATTCATCTTTAATCAACTGTGGCATCACAACATGCAATATGGACTGTAGACCTATTAAATGGGATAAGTGAACACATGAAATTAAATCAAATATTGGAAATGGTAAAAATCATAATCATAATTAAATAATATTCTAAAACTAATTAAAAGTCAAGTTAAATTATCCATGAGCAATTAATTAAATTCTAAAAAAGGAAATTTAAAAATCAAGAATATCTTAGGTTTTCATGATTTCATTTGTGAGTTGTCAAGCCTTTGAAAATATCTCAAAATGTCTCACCCATTCCTATTCATTGTAAATCATGAGGTTTTTACACCTTTTAACTCTACTAGGGTTAATTAATTAGCTTAAGTTAGGTTGTAACCCATTCCATGTTTAAACTACACCTTAAATCACCTTGAGTTGGGGTTAATTTATAAACCTATAAATACAAGCCATTGCCTATTAAATTTATGAGAGCTTGGATAGAGTAAAGTTATAATGTAGGTTTTATAGAAAGATTAAAGGTAATAGTGTTATAATTCCAAAATCATAACCCAAGCCATCAAGAAAACATAAGCCACAAACAAACCATGGTGCCAAGGAGAGAAGGAGATAGCCAAACTCCATTACCAAAGATTCTTTGAGCATAAGTTGAGCAAGATATGAATAAATCACTTGGAGATCTCAAGGAAGGTAAGGGATTTATCATTATTTGCATTTTAGTTATGCTTTCATATGTATTTTGTTCACCATTCTCCCCTTGAGATCTAGGCTTAGAGATGTTAGCTTGTTAGTTTTTTGATTTCATTTTTTGTTTTTTGAAACTAACACTTGTTCTAAACCCCTCTCTACTGTTTAAATTCCTATGATCATAGTAAAAACAAAGTCTTTAGAATTAACATATGAATGTGGAAATTATTAATTAAGAGTCTTGGAATATCTATAGAATGATGTATATAGTTGGATTAGAAGTGAACAAGCATGGAGGAGGCCTTAAAGTCATCCAAAACCTAAAAAGGGTTAAACACATAGTCAAACATAGACTAGGCATTTGAGGATTAGACTAGGACTAAACCCTCATGTCTTCTATCTTGTTTAATATGACCATGAGATACTAATAAGATAATTGATAACCTTCAGAGGAAAATGATCTAGGTGGATCCATGTATTGTTCCATTTTTAAAAGTCTTCAAATCTTGTTCGAATCACTTGCGCATCATAGAATTTGTCGAGAGATTTCTAGCGCTTCTTCCAAAATGAAAAACAGAGTCCAGATTCTCAAGATATAGCTAGTTGAATAAATCTTGCGATAGGAAAATAATGAGAGTCAAAAGTGATGTGGCACTATTGAAATATGCCAAGTGGACCAATATACATTTGACATGTGGCAATATTATTTGGTGCAAAAAAAAATTTTGGTTTGGTGTTTGTTTTTTATTCACATGTTATTTGAGAAATTGTATTTAAATTCCAACGCTATCACATTGAAGTAAGATGCCACCAACCAGCTACCATGCCACCACACAAATCATGCATGACCAAGTCTAATGGTGGCCTAAGCTAGTGCGTAAGTCTTGGAATTTGAAAATGGAACCAACTTATCTAAATAAAGCATCAAGACCATTATTCCCAGCAAATGTGGGATAAAGAAAAGTCAAAATGCGCTTAAAGAGGAAGACCGATGGTTCCCAAGCACCTAGAAAGGAGACCGACAGTTTTGAACCCTACACCTTTGGTGAAAAAGGATAAGGCTTTGACCACTTGAGCTATGAAGGTAGAAGTTCTATAAAAGGGATGAAATTATACTTGAATAAAAAAAAGAAGCTGACTGTGTAAAGAGATTTAAGAAGGTTAGAGTCTTATTTTTGCTTTGTATAGCCTTGGGCCATTATTTTTAGGTTTGAGAGATATAATTATAGGCTAGAATAGATCATAGAAGGTGAATTGAAGACTTGTATTGATTTTGGAAGCCATTTTTTGCACAAAATTAATGAGAATGGTCCTCACTTTGAATGGACCCAGAGACGTAAGCTATTGAAGCCGAACTCCATTATCAGTTTTCTGGTGAATTCTTTTAATTTTCTCTAATTATTATCTAATTCTAATCTTCATTTAAATTATGGTTTTAATTTATTTATAAAAAATTGAACAAAAAAAGTGATAAATTGAAGGATCTCTTAAACGTGAAAAAGTTTTTTTCAGATGTACTACACTTGTATTTTCAATTTATAGATCAAATTTTTGGTATCAGAGCGGTTGTTATTTAACAGTGATTGCTAGTATATGTTGACAAGGTCTAAATCCCAAAAGGGTGAAGGAAAAATCATTGAGTATAATCTAGAGATTGGTTCAAGACGTGTTTCAAGGATGGCCAAAGAAGAGATGGAATCCAAATAAGCTTTTCGCTGAGCTTTCATGGACATGAGAAGCATGGGTGAGGAACTATACGATGACAAACAAAGGAAATTTGAGAATGAAAAAGAAGGTAATTCACAAGAATCAAAAGGTAAAGAAATCAAAAAACCTTCTTCATCAGATAATGGTAAAAAAACTATGGAATCTCTCCCTTCATTAAAATTGGATATTAAGTTTGAATTACCAATGTTTAATGGTGAAGTTAATGTCAAAAAGTTGGATAATTGGGTCAAGCAGATTGAAGTTTATTGTAGGGTCCACAATATTTTAGGGGATGAGTCAAAAATTCATTTGGCTACTCTTCGTATGGGAGGCACAGCTCTCATCTGGTGGGAGAGTAAGTTGAAGGAAGCCAAGCTTCAAAAAGGTAACTCGATTTCTACTTGAAATAAATTTATTGAAGAAATCAGAAAGCAATTATATCCTTTAGGCTATATGCAACAAGGCATGATGGATTGGCAAAGTTTTAGACAAGGAAAAGGCCAAAATATTCAAGATTATACACAAGAATTTAGGAAAAAAGCTTTAATTTTAAGTGTTCCTCTATACACACAAGAAACACTACTAAAATATATAGGTGGGATACATAGTTACTTAAGACATATGATTCTTATGTTAAATCCCACTAATTTAGATGTAGTATGTGTTCAAGCCACTCATTTAGAGGCTAGAGGAAAACAATCAAAAGAATCTTTTCCTAAAAGTAAGCAGTCTAATGTTAAGCAATCCAAAGGGGAAAGTTCATTAGGAAAGGGTAAATAGAAATCCACTTTTACTATTAAAAAAGAAGAAGGAAAAACATTTTGTAATCATTGCAATAAAAATCATGATGAGTCTAAGTTTTGGAAACTACATCTTGAGTTAAGGCCTAAGAGGTTTAAAAAGAAAGAAAAGAAGGCTAATGCTATGGTTCTGGACTTAGGTTCAGATTCAAGTGATGAAACTAAGATCATAGCTATGGGATTACATAATGATTTTTCTCTTTTAGTTTCTAGCACTAAGTCATCAAATGATGCATCTTATTCTAAACAAAATTATGTGCATGTTGATAAGAAAAGAAATGAATTTTTCCACATTAGAGTTGTTTCAAAAAATACTAAGATTGGCACTCTATTTGATAGTGGTTCACAAGCAAATTTAATTTCTGAAGAGGTTGTTAAGAAGCTAGGCTTACAAACCAATCCCCATCCAAAGCCTTATCTACTAGTTTGGATGTGTGACAATGCGAAGCTACAAGTCTCACAAACTTGTAGACTAAGGTTTGCCATCACATCCAAGTTCGTAGATGAGGTTGAGCTGGATGTTGTTCCATTGGACATATGTGGGATTGTTTTGGGAAGCCCATATCTTTATGATAGAAAATAAATATTTTATAGAGAGGAGAATAAGTACTTTCTTGTTAAGGATGGCATTGAATATATAGTTAGAGCACATCACATTAGAACAAGTCTTTCCTTGGTTATAGCAGGGCAAATGAAAAGACTAGTTAATTCAAGCAAGACTTTCTATCTCATGTTGATTAAGTCTAAGGAAAAATAATATTCTTAGGCTTTGGAAAATTGTGATCCTAGACACAAGAATTAATTAGTTGAAATCATTTCTACTTATGATAATGTATTTTAGGATCCTAAGGGCTTGCCCCCTAAAAGGGGAGTTCAACATGAAATTCAGCTATTACATGATTCTCCTCTCCCTAACATTGGCATGTACATGTTATCAGTGGTGGAAAATGAGGAAATCAAAAAATAGGTAATGGATCTATTGGATAGAGGTGTTATTCGTCCAAGTTCATCTCCTGTTGGTTTGCCAATTATTTTGGTGCCAAAGAAAGATGGCACTTGGTGAATGTGTGTTGATTTTCGTGCTTTAAACAAAATTACTATTAAGAATTGTTACCCTTTCCTCATATTGATGATTTTTTGGATTAATTAAAACATGTTATTTATTTCACTAAGCTAGATTTGAGAAGTGGATATCATCAAGTAAGAATTAATGAAGGTGGTGTGTGGAAAACTGCCTTCAAAATAATGTTGGAAATATTGTCATTGATGTCAAAGGTTTAGCATTATTGGTGATAAAGGCCCCATTGCATTTAATGTTGTTTGTAATAAATATATCTTGGATAATATGAATTAATATTTATTTAATATTAAAAAATATATTTTTGGTTGCATATGAGACAAAATAAGGGCCCATGGAGAAGTCGAAGAGCCAAGGGGTAAAGACAAAAGAAGGATGGGATGCATTTTCCCATGAAGAGTCATCTTGGGGAATACCAAGAGTCACCAAGTGAAGACAAAAGAGTAAGGGTGCAATTTCTCATGAAGGGACACTTTGAGGAATATGAAAAGTCACCAAAGATAAGGACAAAAGTGGGAAGGACATTTTTGGTCATGAAGGGTCACCACATGACTTTTCAAACGCTTGGATATGAAGGGTCATCCAAGATTGGAACCATTTTCCATGAGGATTGAAGGGTCACAAAGGAGGAAGGCCAAAGGTCATTTAGAAAGCTATAAATAAAGGCTTGAGTAGCCATTTGTAATGTGGATGTGAGAGGTTGATTTGATATTGTTATATCTAGCTTAGAAGAGCAAAGGCGAGAGAGAGGAAGGAGATGTTTTATTGATCTATCATTTGTTGAGATAGCAACATTAAGAGATAGGCGTGTGGTATACATAAAGGGGTTGGTTATCCTATGGGTTGGTGCTCACGAATTATTGTTGGGTTGGTGCTCGGCAAAGGGGTTGGTGCTCATGTGGGTTGGTGCTCATGAATTGTTGTTGGGTTGGTGCTCGACAAAGGGGTTTAAAGCTCATGTGGGTTGGTGCTCATGAATTATAGCTGGGGTGGTACTCAGAAAATGGGTATGGTGCTCTTGTGGATTTGTTCTCATGAATATACTTGAGATTTTTATCTGTGGTTTTTCCCACATTGGGTTTCCATGTTATATCTAGTGTCTCTATCTTGTGTGATGTTTATTGTTTGAGTTTTATTGCATATCTTAAATGTTTGATTAAGTGGAATTTGATAAAGAGAAAGTTTTATAAGATATATAATATATTGATTCACCCCTCCTCTTAGTATATTCCATGCTTAACAATTGGTATCAGAGCAGGTTCCTTTTTTGAAAAGTTTTACAGCTTGAAGGTAGATTGGGAAAGTACAATGGTTGGGTCATAGGAAGGATTTTCTACAAATAAGGCACCTTTGTTTGATGGGAAAAATTATGCTTTTTAGAGCATGAGAATGAAGGTTTATTTGATGGACCTTGGATTCTACATATGGAAATCAGTGGTGGAGGAATATGAAGAGACATAGACATCTACAATTACTCCAGAAGAAAAGAAGGCAAGTGAATGTAATGCTAAAGCTTTAAATGATATTTTAAGTGGTTTATGTGAATCTGAATTTGTTAGAGTTATGCAATGTAAATCTGCTCATGAAATTTGGGTAAAACTTGAGAATATTTACAAAGGTGATGGAAATGTTCAGCAAGCTAAGCTACAGACTTTTAGAAGGCAGTTTGAAAGTTTGAAGATGGAAGAAGAAGATATAGCAAGTTATCTCTTGCGAGTTGATCAGATAGTAAATCAAATTCAAGGTCTTGGAGAAACATTGGAAGAGTCAACGGTGGTGCAAAAAGTTTTGAGATCTCTACTAATGAGATATGATGCAAAGGTTTTGGCAATCGAGGAGATGAATAATTTAGCCAAGCTAAAGATGGATGAGCTTCATGGTATTCTCACGACATATGACATGCAAAAAGAAAAAGATAAACCCTCAAAGAGAGAAGCGGCTTTCAAGACATCAAAGAAGGAGAAAGATAAGATTCAAGAATCAAGTGATAGTTCCAGTGATGATGAAGATGACAATGAAGCACTTTTCATTCGCAGGCTAAAAAGAGGAACTGGTAAATATCAAGAAAAATTACCTTTTAAATGTTTTAATTATGGAAAGATTGGAATTTTTTTAGCTAGATGCCTAGATAAGATTAATGATGAAGAAGAAGAAAATCCTACATACAATAAGAATTTCAAAGGCAAATCCAGGAAGAGATTCGAGAAGAAGATCCTGTATTCTAAGGATCCTAGCTCAGTTGAAGATAGTGGAGTCAATGATTCAAAAGAAGAAGAGATTCTATTCATGGCCATACATGATAATCAAGAAGAAAAAGATGAGGAAGCTAAAGTAGATATGGAAGGAGAACTCAATTGTGCCCTAGAAGAGTTAAAAGATGTTGAGAAGAAGAATCAAAGATTAAAGCGCCAGATCGAGAAAAATGAACAAGAGTCAAAGGAAATGATTGAAGATCTACAAGCACACTTTGAAGAAGCCAATAAAAATGAAGAAGATCTCAAAGCACAATTGGATATAGCAAGAAAATATGTCAAAGGTATGTTATTGAAATTGCCTCTTTAAAAGAAGATATTTAGAAAGCAGTCAATGATAAAGTAGTTAGTGATTCAAAATTTGAGGATAACACTAACATGCTGAATAAGATATTGGAAAGTCAAAAAGTATATTCAGATAAGATAGGGATTAGATTTGAAAAGAAAAAGAGCTATGTTAAAGCTCTTACAAAAGAGGAAACAAGAAGGGGAGAAGTGAAGACTACAGAGGACATTCCAAATAGAGAAGGCTAGAAGGAACAAAGCTACAAAAGGCAATCAGGTCAGAGAGATACAGACAGGTCTTATTTTTATGGATATTGTTTTTATTGTAATGGATATGGTCATAAGAAATTAGAATGTAGAAAAAGAGCTAACAATTTCAAAAATAAGGAGAAGGAAAGTCAAGTAGATTCAATTAGAAGCCACAACTCTTTTGCTCCTCTATCAAGCTTTGATGAAGAGACCATAGTATGCTACAAGTGCAACAACTTTGGACACATAAATCGGTATTGTAGAAGCATGTTCAAGTCAGTCAAGAAGGATCAGAGCTTCAAAGATCCATTCATTAAGAAGAAATATTATAATCTCAAAGCTCCATTCATTAGGGAGAAGGTTCAGACATGTACATGGCAGAAGAAACAACATGAAGATTCTATGATGGTTCAAACAGCTTTGCATGTAAGAGGTAAAGATCAGCCATGGTTAATTGATAGCAGATGTTTGAGGCATATGACAGGAGATAAAAGTAAGTTCATTACTCTAAAGAGGATCAATGGTGGTACAGTGAGATTTGGAGATAAAACCACTACCAGGATAGCAGGGAAAGGTACTTTGAGTTTGGATTATGGTAGAATTAAGACTAAAAATGTTTTGTATGTAAAAGGTCTTAAGCATAATCTATTGAGTGTTATTCAAATATGTGATCAAAGATATACATTAAAGGTTATTAAAGAAGGTTGTGAGATTAGAAGAAAAGATTCAAATGAGTTGATTGCAGATGCTCAAAGGACAGGGAACAATGTATATGTTTTGTCAAATATATTCTCAAAGGCATGATCAAAGGATACATTCAAAGATTGGTGAGAGGAGTTGGGAGTAATTTCTATTACTTCCTACCATTGATGTTCAGCATCAAGTGAGGGGGAGCTAAGTGTTATCTCCAAGTAGGACCGTTGCCATTGATGTCAAAAGGGGGAGAATAACAAGTACAGGTATAGGTGCAGAAAATAGGTACAGGGAAAATGTATAGGTTGCTACAATAAGGGGGAGTTATTGTATGTTTTCAGATGACAAGATGTGTAAGTGACAGGATGTGGTAGTTTCAAGATTGAGGTTGCCATCAATGACAAAGGGGGATATTGTTGGAAATATTGTCATTGATGTCAAAGGTTTAGCATTATTGGTGATAAAGGCCCCATTGCATTTAATGTTGTTTGTAATAAATATATCTTGGCTAATATGAGTTGATATTTATTTAATATTAAAGAATATATTTTTGGTTGCATATGAGACAACATAAGGGCCCATGGAGAAGTTGAAGAGCCATGGGGTAAAGACAAAAGAAAGATGGGGTGCATTTTCCCATGAAGAGTCATCTTGGGGAATACCAAGAGTCACCAAGTGAAGACAAAAGAGTAAGAGTCCAATTTCTCATGAAGGGACACTTTGAGGAATGCAAAAAGTCATCAAAGATAAGGACAAAAGTGGGAAGGACATTTTTGGTCATGAAGGGTCACCACATGACTTTTTAAAGGCTTGGATATGAAGGGTCATCCAAGATTGGCACCATTTTCCATGAGGATTGAAGGGTCACAAAGGGGGAAGGCCAAAGGTCATTTGGAAAGCTATAAATAAAGGCTTAAGTAGCCATTTGTAATGTGGATGTGAGATTTTGATTTGATATTGTAATATCTAATTTAGAAGAGCAATTGTGAGAGATGAATATGATTTGTATTTATTATATCTAGCTTAAAAGAGCAAAGGTGAGAGAGAGGAAGGAGATGTTGTATTGATTTATCATTTGTTGAGATATCAACATTGAGAGATAGGTGTGTGGTATACACAAAGGGGTTGGTGCTCCTATGAGTTGGTGCTCATGAATTGTTGCTAGGTTGGTGCTCGACAAAGGGGTTGGTGATCCTATGGGTTGGTGCTCATGAATTGTTGCTGGGTTGGTGCTCGGTAAAGGGGTTGGTGCTCATGAATTGTTGTTGGGTTGGTGCTCAGCAAAGGGATTTGAATCTCCTATGGGTTGGTGCTCACGAATCGTAGCTGGGGTGGTACTCGATAAAGGGGTATGGTGCTCCTATGGGTTTGTTCTCATGAATATACTTGAGATTGTTCTCCATGGTTTTTCCCACATTGGGTTTCCACGTTATATTTGGTGTCTCTCTCTATCTTGTGTGATGTTTATTGTTTGAGTTTTATTGCATATCTTGAATGTTTGATTAAGTGGAATTTGATTAATGGAAAGTTTTATAAGATATATAATATACTGATTCACCCCCCTCTCAGTATATTCTGTGCTTAAAAAATAAAATAGGGATTGTTTGAATGGCTTATTATGCCTTTCGGGTTGTGTAATGCTCCGACTACATTCATGAGATTGATGATTGATGTTTTTAGATAGTTCCTTAATGATTTTTTTATAGTTTACTTAGATGCTATATTGATTTTCGGCAAGTCTTGGGAAGAGCATGTGATCCACATAAAGAAAGTCATGGATGCATTAAAAAGGGAAAAACTTTATCTAAAAATGTCAAAATGTGAATTTGGCAAGACCTCTTTGATATACTTGGGTTACATTGTAGGACATGGTAAATTTAAAATTGATCTTGCAAAAGTGGCAGTCATTGTTAATTGGCCTACACCCACTAACACAACTAAGGTTAGAAGTTTTCTTGTTACAGTACAGTTTTGGTGAAAGTTTATTGCTCAATTTTCATTTATTGCATCACCTTTGCATTCTTTGACAAGTGTGAAATAGGTCTTTTAGTGGGGAGGCAAACATCAAAAAGCCTTAGACACTTTGAAATAAAATATAAGTATTGCTCCAGTCTTGGCACTTCCTGATATACAATAACCATTTGAGATCGAGATGGATGTAAGTGAGTATGATATGGGAATTCTATGCATTGGTTCAAAGTGTTAAAAAATGGAAACATTACTTAATAGGCAAAGAAACAATAATACATACAGATCATCAGCCCTTACAGTATCTCCAATCACAAACCAAACTACAATAGTCTAGACATTTTCATTAGATGGGTTTCTTACAACAATTTCATCTTGTGATCAAGTATAAAAAAGGTATTCAGAATAAGGTTACAGATATGCTATCTAGGCCTCCTATGGTTGTTGCATCTATTCTTTTACAACATGGTTTTTTGTCTCATGAAAGTTATAAAGAACAATATGTGAATGATCTTGATTTTTAGGATGTTTATAAAGACTTGATGATTAGTAGACAAGTAGAAGAATTGGACTATCATGTACACAATGATCTTTTGTATCATTTGGGTAAACTATGTATTCCTCAAAATGAGAGGGTGCACATGATTAGAGAAGCACATACTTCTCTTATTTTTGGTCATTTTGGAGTTCCTAAAATGGTTGCACATTTGAAGATGTATTGTTACTAGCCTCGTATGTAGGAAAATGTTGCTAAATATATAAAGGGGTGTACTCTTTATGCCACAAGTAAACCTAGTAACAAGAAACTAGGACTTTATACTCCTCTACCTATTCCTACTTGCCCCTAGGAAAGTATCTCCATGGATTTTGTGGGTGGGTTGCCTATGAAACAAAGAAAACATGACTATTTATATGTGGTTGTGGATAGATTTAACAAAATGTGTGTTTTGATTCCCTCACTAAGCAAATTACTAGTGAAGGCACTGCACATTTGTTCTTTAAACATGTATGGGTTCATTTTGGTTTGCCTACTTCAATTATTTCTATTTGGGATTCTTGATTTATTGGGGAGTTTTGGTCAACTTTGTGGAGACTAATGGACACTAAATTAAAAAAGAGCATTGCACTTCATCCATAAACTGACGGACAAATAGAGGTTGTGAACTACATTGTGGTACATTTTCTTAGGGGATATAGCAATAAACATCTAAAGTTATGGGATGAACAATTGTGTTACATACATCATGCATATAATCGGGCACTTCATTCTTCTACTATGAAATCTCCATTTGAAGTTTGTTATGGATACTTGCTTAAATCTCCTCTAGATGTTTTCTATGGATAGGATATAGTTGTTGGTGAACCAAAAGAAGCCATTCGAGCCAAGAAGTTCATTGAACAAATATAGCTCATACATCAGACTGTTCATACTCAATTGGAGAAAAGTCAAGCCAAGTACAAAGCCAGGTATGACAAACATCGTATTGATCAACAATTTGTTGTAGGTGATATGGTATGGCTTCACATTAGTAAGGAAAGACTGACAGGTGAAGGTAAAAATTTGAAACCAATTCGGTATGGTCCTTTTTGGATAATATAAAAAATTGGCACAAATGCTTTTTTGATTAGATTTACCATCTTACATGCAGATTTATTCCATTGTAAATGTGGAAAATCTGAAATTATATGAGCCTCCAATGATAATTGATCATGATGAAAGTGTATCCATTCCTTCCATTGATGATTTTTCTCTTGAATATCTAACAAAAGTGTAGGAAGATACTATACTTGACAGGAATATGCGGACCTCACAAAGAGGTAATGTTGAATATCTTCATGTTGGTCTCAAAGGGATGTACCCAAGCAAGGCCAGATGGATGAAAGTTAGAAAGGTGAGGGAAAAATACCCTCACCTCATTAGCAATTAATTTCAAATTTCAGAGGTCCAAAAGTTCCCATTGGGGAGGAATGATCCAAGTGGATCCATATACTGTTCCATTTTTAAAAGTCTTCAAATTCTATTCAAATCATTTACACATCATAGAATTCATTGAGAGCTTTCTATCACTTCTTCTTGAATGAAAAACAGAGTCCAAATTCTCAAGATATAACTAGTTGAAGAAATCTTGCGACAGGTGAATAATAAGAGTCAAAAGTGACGTGGCATTTTTGAAATATGCCAAGTGGACCAATAGCCATTTGACACATGGAAAGATTATTTGGTGTAATTTTTTTTTTTGTTTTGGTGTTTGTTTTTTATTCACATGTTATTTGAGAAATTGTATTTAAATTTCCAATGCTATCACATTGAAGTAAGACCCACTAACCAACTACCACGCCACCACACAAATCATGCATGACCAAGTCTAATGGTGGCCTAAGCTAGTGCCTAAGTCTTGGAATTTGAAAATGGAACCAACTTATCTAAATAAAGCATGTAAACTGTTATTCCTAGCAAATGTGGGACAAAGAAAAGTCAAAATGTGCCCAAGGAGGGAGACTAACAATTCCCAAGTGCCTAGAAAGGAGGCCAGTAGTTTTGAACCCTACACCTTTTGTGCAAAAGGATAAGGCTTTGACCACTTGAGCTATGGAGGTTGAAATTCTATAAAAGGGATGAAATTCTACTTGAATAGAAACAAGAATCCGACTGTGTAAAGAGATTTAAGAAGGTTAGAGTCTTATTTTTGCTTTGTATGACCTTAGGCCATTATTTTCAGGTCTGTGAGATATAATTATAGGCAAGCAGAGATCAGAGAAGGTGAATTAAAGACTTGTATTGATTTTGGAAGCCATTTGTTGCACAAAATTAATGAGAATGGTCCTCACTTTGAATGGACTCAGAGATGTAGGCTATTGAATTTGAACTCCGTTATCAATTTGCTGGTGAATTCTTTTAATTTTCTTTGATTATTATCTAATTTTGATCTTCATTTAAATTTTGGTTTTAATTTCTTTATACAAAATTGAACAAAAAAAACAAGAAATTGAAGGATCTCTTAAATGTGAAAAAGTGTTTTTTGGATGTACTACACTTGTATTTTTAGTTTATAGATCAAAGAATATAAGACCAATTAGAACCATTTATTTACATAAAGTTACACAAAACTATTCATTCAAGCCCATTTGCTTCTGAGACCTACTCAAACTATAAAGAAGAGCTTGAGAGACCAAATTTATGTGTTCATATCAGTACAAAGGGACTATATGGTGACTTTAGGAGCTATAAATATTTGAAGAGGGTCCTTAGATTATCCTCAGTGGAATTGGTTTGGAGTTTTAGCATCTAATTTTTATGAACCATTGTTAACAATCTAAGATAACTAAAACCCTCTCAAAACACTTGTTCAGACCCACGAAGAAGACATGAAGTAATTTGAATCTAAAAGAGGTAAATTGGTTAAGAATGTGTTTGGAACTTGTCTAACACTCTTCCAATCACCATGACATATATTTGGTCCATACTATCTCTTTCACAGACAAACCTAATTCAGGGTTTTCTACAAGTTTTTATGTATTATATAAGTGAAAAAGGGAATGGTTAAATTAAAATAATTATATAAGGTGATTAAGGACTTATTTTCACACCTCATATCCATATCTCACCTTATTTATGCATGTAAAATATCTTTATTGAGTTGATTACTATAGGCAATCATAAACAAGAAAGTGATAATGGACATGACTGCTAAAGTGTAAAAGTGAGAAGTGGAAAATTAAATATTTATAGGTTTATTTGATAGACCATAGGAAAAATAATATTTAAAAATATGTCCTAACATATTTTCAAAACATTTCCTTAAGAAAATTTAGGTCAATTGAGTGACAAGTGTGAAGATAAACCTAGAAGGATAGTGAGTAGTTGATAAATAGTGAATGCAAAGTGGTGCTAGAGAGACTATCAGTTGAAGGGAATATGAGGGATGTTAAAACCTATTCATCACATTATCATGATATTGAAAATGTTTCCAATATCACTATGGAATTTATAGACACTCAATTGGATTCCTCATCATCAAGACAGTTGCAAACAAGATAATGAAGAGCCTTTATGCCACCTTAAGGGAGAATGATGCATTTATGATGGACACTTATCTAAGACCATTTCATGGTCTATTTTCCACATCATAATATCAAATTTTAATTTTTTATCACAACTTGACACTTGGATTTGTGACCCTTCCACTTATCTTCTTCTCTCTCTTCTCATTTTCTCTCTAAATGCAAGCCATTTTGGAAATTATATCTAGTACACACCTAGTATGATGAAGTCATGCTGGTTTAGAAATTTATTTTTCCCTTTGAATAAAGTTATGAAATTGATTTATTCTATACACATATTTATTAAGTATCTCAAGTGGTGTATTTTAATGAAAAGTGATGAATATTATTTTTCCTTGCTTTCATTCTGCTCTTGTATACATTGTGTGAGTGGCATCTCTTCTAACAGGTCTCATGGAGTGTATTATTTGGTAAGGTGTACTTAAAGTGTGAGAGGGACTAGTAGTGTATAATATAAAACCTTATTTTCACCTAACTATAGATATGCATAGCAATCTACCTCTATGAGAAACACTTATACTATAATTCATAGATTTGAGGTTAGTTTTGGTAGTTTTCCTTCTTAGAGTAGATGCAAGTGTGTTGTGTGGACTTATCATAGATACAAATGTGTTTTTTTGAGTTATAATTGGTGTATAAAATCATTATAATAGGTTAATTTCTCTTACCTTCTTCCCTTTTCACCCCCAAGTGATTGTTCTAATGTACTGTGTGATCTCAAGAGATAAATCAAGGGAACTATACTTTTAACCTAAAGGTTAACCTATGCTGTAGGCAACCCACAATCCTCGAGGTAATAAAATGTTATAAACATATTTGAGGGGCTTTAACACCCTATACTAGGGTGAAATATTTGGCTAAAATGGTTCTAGTATGCCTGGTAGGATCAAGGTCCAAAAGAGTAGAAGAATTATTGGTGTGCTCTTCCTACTAACAACTTTTGAAAACATGAAAGTTAACACTAATGGTGACTCTAAATGCATCATTTGGTTGATAAGTATAATAAGTACTTGTTTTATATATATTGATGTTTTTTTGTGTTTAATTTGACTAATGAATCTGATATGGATGGATATGTTGAGAGTTCTTACTACACACAACCATATCAAAGTTATTATCCACCATATAGTCAACCCAGTCCTCTTCCACACAATAATGAGATTATTGAAGAGTATTTTGAAGAAGCATATGAATAAGTATATCAAGGAGATAAGTTTAAGGATCTCAAATAAAATATATAAGATCTTAATATTTAGGTTCTTAGGGAAGAAATCAAATATCTTAAGAAGAAAATTCTTGGAAGCATTCTTTCCCAACAACCCTGACCATCCTATCAAACTCCTACATAATCTTCTCAAAGTCAATACCAAAACTCATTTTCCTATCTTCCTCCTCCTTCAATTCCACCCCAAGCTAAGTCCTTATTTTAACTTATGCTTGAGATGATAAAATTAGAAAGGTTGATGAAGAAATGGGATCAAGAGCTTGATGTGATCCCTATGTATTACATAGAGAGAATGAGAAAGTCTATCCAATTCTTGATGAACATGTGGATTTTGGTTGAGGAATAAGCTATGTAATTAATGAATACTTGTATTAAATGAGATTATATATATAATTGTGGGTTGATAGGCTTGCAAACTGGGAAAACCAAGAAGTTGAGAGGCAACTTGTAGCTATTATAGAGCCTTAAAAAGGCTATGGAGAAAGTGAAAATCTGGTTGAAGATAATGTATCTCCCTCCCAAAATCAAGAGTTTTACTATGTTCCATATCAATCCTCTCATATTACTTGTCCTCATGAATAACCTACTCAATCTCCAAAATAGCCTTATAGCCTCAAAGTTCCAACTTGGAACCAATAATGTGATGATAAGAATGAAAACTTTGTGTATGGTCAAACCACATTACCTTATCTTCAAAAACCTATATCTTGTCTATCTTGTAAGTCCATCTAAGAAGAGTTTCAAAATTAAATAGAATACCTATTGAAAATATGGGAGTTGAGTTTTTAGATGTGGAAGGGTTTCAAGAAGACAATGATAATCATGAGGTATTTGTTGAATAAAGTGGCATGTCCATAGCCTAGAAGAAACTTCTCTCCCTCTAAGAGTTTTTTTAGGTGTCTCCTTCCATTCCCATTCCAATTCACAATCCCTCCATCACACCTCCTACACTCTTTCCAAACCACGAACCAATTCACTACCCTCCCACTTCATCCCCTCTTGAAGGAGAATGTATCTTATGAGAAGCAAGTAATGAAAAACTAGCTCAATGTGTAGTAGATCAAGAAGATGTTTCAAGTGACTATGAAGAAGAGCTCATCATAGGGACTCCACTTGGTGAGGACAAGAACAAGTCATCCTTTTTGAGTCAAGAAAAATATGGTATAGATTAAGTTGTATTTGTTCATCAAATCATGTGGTAGACCTATCAATAAATGTTCCATGAATATGAAGGTCTTGAGAATTTAATCCTTGAAGGATAGTAAGATGAGGTTGTTGAAAAGGAATGTAATATTCCTATTTAACAAACATATCTTGAGTAACATCATGAATATAATTATGATGACTATGATATTCATGAACAAGTTTAAGAGGATGAGTTTGCGTTTTTTGAGGAAAAAGAGAGCCAAGATGATTGGTTGTAACATATTAAGTTTCTTGAAGAACTTGAAGAGATTTGTAATGTTTAAGGTCAAGTGAACAATAAGATAGAGAAATATGTACTCATAAAGGAAAATGAGAAATATTGGATGGAATATACAAATTTCCTTGATGAGCTTGAGGGGATTATAACTTGTAAGAAATTTGACCCCATTCAAAGTACCATAGAGATCAAAGAATCATACCTAGTTGAAACACCATTGGAAGTTATAACTGAGGAGTCTTATGAGAGGGTTGAGATTGTTGAAGTGCCAAAATAATTCACCTTCATAGGTGATATGTTTGTAGATTCCTTGATTACATTGAATATCATGCCAAAGAGATTGGCAATCATAAAAAATTTAAAGATATGAAAGCCAATTCTCAAAGGACAACTTGCCTCATGCATTCCTCTATCTCATAGAACAATATATTGTTGGTGTAAGCCTTTTTTCCATTAGGTTTTTCCTACAAAATTGTATTAGCTTGATTAGGGATCTAGAGGTCATTTTGGGTTACTTAGATAGATTAGTCCCACATTCACTGGAATGTATGATATATTTCTCTCTAACCTATATATGCACCTCTCTCTCTTTGTATTCATCATTCAAGATGATATAGATTATTTCATTATTTACTCTCATTCCTTTGGAATATTATTGTATGCATGATTTCATTTACTAGCATCTTCATTGTGATGTGTAATTTCTTGACTCATGAGATCACTCCATCATATGCATTTATTTGTTTGGTGATCCTAGTTGTAACTCTTTTATGGTATCAAAGTGCCAATCTATGTTCACGATTTTCTAGTTGGTTAATTATTTGCCATTGTTTTACATGAAATCCTAAGATCTGATATTGTATTATCATAGGAATTGTTTAGAGAAATATTCAAATCTCCTAATATACCAAAGGCATTGAGTTAAAAATATCTAGTTTTTTTAAACCTATGAAATTCTCCTTAAACTTGGCATTGGTAAAGGAGAGGTTGGATTTTTTTTTATAGACATCTTCTCTATATTTTTGGCATCCCAATTTGTAGCTAGGCATTAAATCTACCATATTAGTAGGGAGGATGAATGAAGGAGCTTGGAGTGGCATTGAAACATTTAGTTTGGAATCATTTTTTGAAATCTGGTGTCATTCTCTTGAGTGTTAGAGACTTGCATTAAAATTCTGATCTTGGCATTTTTTTGATTTAATAGGAAAGCTATGGCATTTTTGATTTATTCATAGTGTTAGATTATATAGTAGATATATGTTGAAAGGGTGTAAAATTGGATTTTTTTTGATAAAGTTCTACATTTTTGGTCAAAGCATTTTTTTCAAAAATCTTCTCCTATATTGGATCAATGTCCCATTTTTTCTTGGCTCTAAACTTTTGAGTTAATAAAAGGCATCCTTTTGAAATGTTGGCATCATTTTCCAAGTTGTGGCATTGTAAATTTGATGCTAAGAATTGGATAAATAGACCTTTGTGTTAAAATTATACATCTAGATCTACAGATCCAGCTATGTAAGGTCAACATAGAGGTAAGAAGATTAGTGTGGGAGCTTAATTTGTTTACAAATATGATTTGACTAAAATCAACCTTGGTAGTGTTTTACACTCTTGGTAGCATCGAAATTGCTTTCTTAGGCACTTTATAGGTTAATAAAATTATAATCCACCTTTATTTCCTCTTAAACATAGCTGTACATTTCATTATTTTCTTTTTTATCTATAATTTTGCTTAAAGAGGAAGTCAAACTTGCTTCCACATATACCAAGGCAATTAGAAAAATTATTTTTCACTTCCATAGAATTTTTTAAGTATTCAATTCCAATGAGTGGTTGGAAGGTATATTTTATCTCTCCCAAAGGGTATTTTTTAAGTTTCAAGTGAAATTTTTTAGTTAATAGGCCTATTTATGAGAAATTATATTATTAATATCTTGCAAATGATAACTCAAAATTGAGTAATATATTTTAAAAATGTGTTTAGATTTTTATTTCCCACACATTGGGTCAATTTTTATTGTAAATTCATTAATTTATAAAGTTCCAAAATTTAGGGGGCCTACCTGACATGGTTTCATGGGGGTTGTATTATGGTTGTGATTTTATTATGCAATTCTCTCGTTTTCTACACATTTGATTTTTACAACAATAAAAACAAACACATTAATATTAATTCTAAAATGGATCTTAGTATTATTAATTCACTCACACCCTTCAACTACCAAGAATGGAAAAGTAAGATTACAATGATTCTTATAAGTAAAGTGTTGTTTCACATAACTATGGGGGTAGAAATTGAGCCCACAACTGAAGCAAATTAGATAAAATGGTTTAATAAATGTGATGAAGATTTTGGGATATTATGTATTTTAGTGTCATTATAACTCTTGTTTCACATAGAGTTGGCCAAATCTCCTAAAGAAGTATGGGATACCTTTGCTAACGTATTTAGGAAAATCGACACCATTAGGGGTCATGAGCTCGAGATTGAGATAATTAGTTTGATACCTATAAAATTTTACACATTGGAGGAATTATTCACCAATATTAATTCACCTATATTATAGTTAAAAAATTATGGAACTGAGAAGAAAGATGAGCAGTTAGTTCTTTTTGTGCTTGTTAAACTAGGACCTGATTACTCTATATTTGTTTCTAACTTTTAAGAGACCAAAAGAGCCATAGGAGCTAATTGGAAAATGTCATCCTTAGATGAATTCACTATATATTTAACTAAGTAACAAGATAAATTAATATATATGGGAACTCTAAAATATTCCAAACCTTTAACCTTCACTGCTGAGAATGGGAAATAGAAAGCCTCTAGCAACAAGGATAAGAAATAAAAGAGTAAGGATCCTGAGAAGAAGAGAGAACATAAAACCACTATAAAAACTAGCACTGAAACCTCCTCCTCTAAAGGTAAAACTAAGATAAAAAAAGGTTATGTACTCCTATTACAATAATAATAGGCATGATGAGCACAATTATATGAAAAAATAAATAGAATAACTTACACATCTCCTAGAGAAAAAAAATATAAGGGTCCTTGAGTCTATCAAATAGTCATCATCAGCCAAAGAATATTCTAAGTCAAAGTAATAAGGGAAGGAGAAACTTAAGGTAAAATATTTATTTTTAGTGGCTTCCACATCTACTTCATCTTTGGTTATTGACTCTAGTGCTTCACACCATATGGGTTCATCAGAGGTTGAGTTTCTTGACTTGGAGCCCTATAACATGCCATCTATCACTTTGGGTGATGACACCCCAACAAAATTTGTAGTAAGATGGAATATTTAAGTTAAAGGTAAAATGTTCACAATTTTTTTAAGTGTACCTTCATTATCAACTAATTTTCTTTCAATGTATTAGATTACCCAAATAGAGCAGGGCATGAGAGTCAAGTTCACACTAGATTCAATTGAGATTAGAGAGCTAAATAGTGACTCTATAGTTGAATTGGGGAGGGATAATCACCATTATAGGATATACACCTTCTCCCATTTTTCTCTATATGTTCCTCCTATTATATTTCTTACCCATTCAGATAGAGTTAGTAGACTATGGCACGAGCGGCTTGGCCATATTAACTATCACTATCTTGAGCAACTGAGTCAACAATATATGGATATAGGTTTTCCTACAGTTAAACTCTCTAAGGGAATTTTTGAGGATTTTTCCCTTGGAAAACATCCAAAATGGAAATTTGATAAAGGCAAAGCTAGGAGAGATTCAATACCTCTTGAGTTGATTTACAATGATGTCAAGGGGTAGTTTCCCCATCCTTCTTTTACTAGATCCAGATACATCCTCACCTTCATTGATGAATTTTATAGATACACATGGGTCTAATTTATTATAAAAAAGTCTAAAGTTTTAAATAATTTTCAAGATTTCAAGTTTGTAGTTGAGAAGCAATCTAGAAAGTGCATCAAAATCCTTCAAACATACAATGGGGGGATTACATCAACCATAGATTTGAGAAATTTTATACCACTAAGGGGATTTATATTAAGTGGATAGTATCATAAAATCATTAGAATAATGTTGTACCAAAATTCAATAATCGATCTTTGAAGGAGATGGCCAACTATATGATTCACTTTAGATCATTGGCTCCATAATTCTAGGTAGAAGCCATCAATTGTGCATGCTACATTCAAAACTAGTTTCCTCATAAATATTTAAAGGGAATCACTCCGTATGAAGCTTGGCATGATATGAAATCATAGGTGTAGCATTTTAGGTCTTAAAATCAATAGAGATGGTGTGCATTCCCAAAAATAAATGCAAAGTTATGGAGGTTCAATCCAAACCTTGTATCTTTATTGGGTATCCAGATGGGGTCAAGGGTTATAGACTTATTCATCTTATGACTCATAAATTGTTCATTGAGAGGAGTATTAGGTTTTAGTACAGTCTCACTAAATATTTACTTGACATTTCTCCCTTTACATTAGTTTCACTTAATTTAGATGAGCAATTTGAAGATTCAAGTTATTCAATGTACATTCTTGAGGCAAAGGCCACTTCTTCTTCATCTTCTATTTTTGAGAGTGAGTAGAGTGATGGGGATTCATCCTCATCCAATTCTAATAATGCATCATAGGATGAGGTTTTGGCACCTAACTCACCCATTTTAGTCCCTCTTTGGGATAGGTAAACACTTGATAGTACATGCACTTGGGTAGGGGATATAGATGATGATAGACATACTTGGGAAGACTTTCAGAGTGGACCACATGCTTATTTTATTTTACAATGGATCCATAAAATTTTGGAGAGGATTTAGGAATATCTAAGTAGGATAGAGCCATGGATAAGGATATGATTCCTTGATTAGAAATCACACTTGGGATTTGAATTTTTTTCCTATGAAAAGGAGGATGGTTTGATGTTACTAGATATATTAGACCAAGTATGTTGTAGATGGGTTTGTTGACAAGTACAAGGATAGATTAGTAGCCAAGGGATTTTCACAGGTAACTATAATTTACTACTTAGAGACATTTTCACCTATGACCAATATGAATTTGATTAGACTCACACTTGTTATAGCCACAACATATGTATGGAGTGTACATCAGATGGATGTGAAGAGTGCATTTCTTCATGGAGACCTTGACGAGGAGGTCTACATGAAGCATCTAATTGGTTTTTTTCAATATTATTTTTTTAGTGTGCATACTTAAGAAATCCATTTAATGCCTCAAATAGGCCCCTTAGGCCTGGTATGCCAAAATGGATTCCTTCCTTCTTACTTTAGGTTTTACTAGATGCCACTCAAATCCCAATATGTATTTCTTATGGTAGGAAGATTTATTATTGATAATATTTTTATATGTTGATGACCTATTGATCATAGAGAGTTATTAGACTATCTCACTAGTGAAGAAAACTCTTTAGGATAGATTCAACTTGATTGACTTGGGCCTACTACACTACTTCCTTAGCATTGATATCACTCAAACAAATTTAAGGATTTCACTTATGTATCCCAAGAAATCTCTTGATATATTGGAATAGTTTCATAAGGATGACTATAAGCCATATTTGACTCCATTCCTATTTGGAGTCAATCTTGACGTAGATTTTTCCAATGCATTGGTCTTTACTACCTTGTATCAATAACTTATTGGAAGCCTTATTTACTTGAATCACACCACACACCAAACTTGATATCTCTTATGTTAAAATTGTTTTGAGATTCATTCAAGAACCCCATGAGCTACATTGGAAAGTAGCTAAAAGGACCTTGCACTACATTTAATGTTCACACAGGTATGGGATATACTATAGGGTTAGTTTAGATTTTGACTTGGTCATCTACATAGACTCAAATAGGGTTGGTGACATTGGGAGTCATAAATCCACTTCAAGTCACAATTTATCATTAGGTTATGGCCCTATCAGTTGGTCAATCAAGAATAAAAATGCTATTATTTTATTTTCCATAGAGGTAGAGTAAAAGGGAGCTATTAACATAGCTATTGAGGTTATTTAGCTTTAGGGGATTCTTTCTAAGTTTGGTATCCAAATTAGGTAGCTTAAAGTCATATTTTATGACAAATAGAGAACCATTTAGAAAATAAAAAATTTGGTCCTTCATCAGAGGACCAAACACATTGAGATTCACATGCACTACATTAGGAGTTGATTCATGAGTAGGTTGTTAACTTAGTATTTTGTTGGTCTTCAGAGCAAGTTGCTAATATCTTCACCAAACCCTTCATTGGGAGAAACTTTATTCATCTATGATCTCTTCTTGGGGTGAGATCTACTTTGATAGTTTCATCATATTTAGGGAGGTCCTTCTAGCCTCTTCACTTCTTCTATGTCTCTTTTTTAAGGGGAGAGTTTTTCCTATGGGTTTTTTCCTTTTCTCTATTTTATGAGAGATTGATTTGTACATTGGTACCTTATTAGGCCTTTTTATTGAGACCCATTTTTTATATCATCACCCACTTAAGCTATGATTATTGGGGGGGTATTGGTGTAGGCCATTTTCCCACTAGGTTTTGCCTACATAGTTGTATTAGACTACTTAGGGATCTAGAGGTCATTTTGGGTTACTTGAGAAGATTAGTCCCACATTCATTGGAATGTGTGGTATATTTATCTCCCTAACCTATATATGCACCTCTCTCCCTTTGTATTTTTCATTTAGGATGATATAGAGTATTTCATTATTTCCTTTGACTCCTTTATAATATTATTCTATGCATGATTTCATTTACTAACAACTTTATTGTGATGTTCACTTGCTCGAATCATGATATCACTCCATCATATACATTTGTTGATCTAGTGATCCTATCTTTAACTCTTTTATATATGGTGAAAATTCCTCTTTGATACAGGAGGAGAAACATACTTTAGGTTAGTATGTATATAGCTTAGTTTGCTTAAGTGTTGGTTTGTGTTTTCCCTAAGGGTTTATGAGAACACAAGTGTGTTTCTTATTGTCTTGATTTGTGTTTTGTTTCCTATTTTATATTTGGTGTGTGTGTTTGGTTTTTTATCAAAGTATTTTTAGTGCCAAATGTGGTGTATAGGTGACTCCATTACCCAATGATAAGAGAAGGTAATTGGTCTTTATCATAGCAAGCTTGCTACCCCTAAGAAATCATTAAAATATTGACTAATTTAACCCCTTGGTCAAATGTGTCAACCCCCCATACAATTTTAAACTTGTCATGAGGTATCCTACATCACAAATTTCCACCATAGTCATAACTAGGGTCAAATAACATGTTTTACTTTGGTCATATGTGTCATTTATCTTAAGTGTCATTTTATACCACTTTTGGGTCACTTTAATGAAAGTGTACAATTCACATGATAGGACAAGTGTGTCAAGGAGTTGAATAACATAACATGTGTTAGGTGTGTGTTAGGTAATTGTACTATAATTGAATTTTTTAGGTTTCAATGTAAAAAATAAAGGAGAAAAAATCAAAAATGGGTAGTTTCTCAAGTTCTATAGACTATATAGCTCAGTTGGCATATGGGAAGGCTTTAGTACTATAACTTAAAATCCACATAAGTCATATCCATGTTTATATTGCTTTGAAATTACCAAAATTAGAAAAAAAAAATTCACTTATCTCATCACTCTTTTTTTCAAGTCAAAAAAATCCATCAATTTTCCTCTAGTACGGACATGTCAAATAGAGTTTATGGGAATGCTTTTGGTGTATGTTAGTACTCCCTTTGTACTTACTTTACATGAAAATAGTTTTTGGCTTGTTGTGTGTGTTCTATGAACAATATTTAGGATTTTTTATGCCTTCAAAGTGCCCACATATCCCAAACACCTCAATCTTATTCTCTATTGGTAGTGGTTTCATGTTTCCTAGTGGTGTATGTGATCTATTGGAAAATGTCCACTCCTTTATTATTAATTTAAAAATATTTTTCACATATGAATATGAATATGTAAGAAGGATCATTTTTCTTATGTTGGAAGTGAAAATACAATGGTTTTTAGGATATGTTTCATAGTTGTAAAGTTTTCCTTATGTAGATGGCTTCATATCAAAGATATTACACATATGTCTCTCTTATTAAATAATGATATTTGGTTCTCTATTAAATTTTTGAATTATAAGTCTTGGAGGTTGATGGAGATGATTTTCCAAGACCATGAAAAAATACTGGTTAGAACTCTTCAATACATAGTCATCTACAATCATGTGTAAGCATATACAGAATATGGAGAATCCATCTAAAACCTAAAACACTAGTGGTATTCAATATAAAAAATTGAATGATATTATAAATTCACTCAAGTTTCATAACTATATTCAACCAACTTCAAAAAACATATAGATTTTAGTGTTGGAAAAGTTGAAAAATGGGAGAAATTACCTTATTTTCTCTTAATAAGGTTTATACTTGATATAATACCTTCTATTGGTGGAATCTAGTGAGGTTTGTGTGAGCATTAATGCTATATTCTAGTATCCTAAGCCTTGAAGTCACTTATTAATATGAGAGGAGGTTTCTAGGTTAGGAGAAAGTGATGGTGGAGTGTAGTTTCATCTAGGTAGGTTTCCACTTGAAACATTTAGTAAAAGCTATAGTACTTTGAAGCCAAAAAGAGAAACATGTGACCTACACATTTATAATGCATTGGTAGTGAAATTATTATATTTTATGAAGGTATAAATGAGTGTGATTTCATATATAATGACCTAATAGACTCAATGGAATCCAATAAGTGGGAAACACATGTTCAAGCAAATGTCTTCACCTATAGGAAGGTCTCATATCCCTAAACAACATTCACATTTTGACTAAAAACCTATGGTATCTTGATGAAGATGGTATGATTTTTTTTTTATAAATATAAATGTGTGAAAAAATATTGATCATACATGAATGACACCTATAGGAATCTTTACTTCCCTAATTACACCTACAAGTTGACACAGTCATTCACTAGTCCAAGCTAGTGAGAGATTACAAGTTGGTTAGAAGAGGTATAAATTGAAGATAGATACATAAAAACATTATAAAAATGGTATTATCACACTCTATAAGACTCTCAGAGGTATGAATCAGAGTGTAGTTTGACCAAATAGGGTTCTAACCTCACCTTTAGTCAACTAAGACCTTGCTTGTAGTCACAATCATAAAAGCTAGTTTCAAGAATTTGATGTGTTGAATACTCTTGGAGCATAAGTAAGCCTTGAAATTTATTGAATATTTTCCTCATAAGTCATATAATCTCTAAATTTCCTCACTTTTCTCATACCAATAGTGGATATACTCTCTATTCTATCACAAATAAAGAACACTCTAATAACAACATAATATGCAGACTTAACATATGAATGTTGAAATGATGAATGAAGAGTCTTGGAATATACATGGAATGATATATATGGTTGTAATGGAAGTGAAAATTCATGGAGGAGGCCCTAAAGTCAATAGAAACCTACAAAGGGTCAAACACACAGTCAAACATATATTAGGCTGATTAGGCCTATACTAGGCCTAAACCCTCATGGATTATATCTTGTTTTATATGATCATAAAATAATTATAAGATGATTTATAAACTTTATAGGAGAATATAAGACCAATTTTAACCATTTTATTTCATTAAGTTACACAAATCTAGTTATTCAAGCCCATTTTCCTCTCAGACCTACTCAAAATACATAGAAGATCTTGAGAGAGCAACTTTATGTGCTCATATAAATACAGAGGGATTACATGGTGACTCAAGGATATATTAATAGTTTATTATGGTCCTTATCTTGTCCTCATTGGAATTGGTTTGGAGTTTTAGCATCTTGTTTTTATGAACCATTGTTAATAGTCCAAGACACCTAAAACCCTCTCAAAACCCTTGTTCAGGCCCGATGAAGAAGGCATTAAGTAATTTGAATTAAAAATTGGTTATTTGGTTATTAAATTGTTTTTAACTTGTTTATAACTCTCACAATAACCATGACATCCATTTAGTCTACACTATCTCTTGTACAGACAAACCTTATTCAGGGTTTTCTATTAGTTTTAATGTATTTTATAGGTGTAGAAGGGAATGGTTAAATTAAAATAATTATATAAGGTGATTATGGAATTTTTATAACAATTTTAATCCATATCTCACCTAATTTTTACATTAAAAATATCTCTATTGAGTTGATCACTATAGGCATTCCTAAACAAGATATTGAGAATGGACATGACTGCCAAAGTGTGAAAGTGAGAAGTGGTATATTGAATATTTGTAGGTATATTTGATACACAAAATGAAAAAAATTATTTAAATATATGTAATAACACCTATAAAACACATTTACTTGATCAATTTTAAGTCAATTGAGTGATAAGTGTGAAGATAAAACTAGAAAGCTAGTGAGTAGTTACTAGACAATGAATGCCAAGTGGTGCTAGAGAGAATATCAATTGAATCATGTACGAGGGATTTTAAAACCTTTTTTTTACCTTCTCATGATATTAAAAATGTGTCAAAGATACCTATCTAAGTTTTATATAGTCAATTGGAGTCCTCATGATCAAGTTAGTTTCAAGCAAGACAATGAAGAACCTTTATACCACCTTGAGGGAAAATGATGCATTTATGATAGACACTTATCTAAGACAACTTCATGGTATATTTTCAACATAATTCTATAAAATTTTAAATATTTATAATATATTGACACTTGGATTTGTGACCCTTCCACTTCTCTTCTTCTCTCCTCCTTTGCTCTATACATGTAAGCCATTTTGGCAATTATATCTAGTATACACCTAATATGGTGAAGTTGTGCTAGTTTGGCACCTTGTTTTTCATTTGAATAAAGTTATGAAGTTTATTTATTATCTAAACATATTGACTAAGTATATAAATTGGTTTATTCTAATGACAAGTGATGAAGATTATTTTTCCTTGCATTCATTCTGTCCTTGTATGCATTGTGTGAATGGCATCTCTTCTAACAAGTCTCATGGAGTGTATTGTTTGTTAATGTGTACTCAAAGTGTGAGATGGAATATTAGTTTCTATTACTATAACTTATTTTAAATTACCTCTAGATATGCATAGTAATCTTCCTTTATGAGAAACACTTATATTATAAGGTCATAGAGTTGAGGTTAATTTCGGTAGTTTTCCTTCTTAATACAGATGTAAGTGTGTTGTGTGTATTTATCCTTGGTTTATCACATAATTATCATAGGTTAATTTCTATTACCTTTTTCCCTTTTCACCCCCAAGTTATTGGTCTAGTTTACTATGTGATCTTAATAGATAAATCAAGGGAGCTAGCTCTTTATCCTAGATGTTTACCTCTGCTATAGGTAACCTACAAGCCTAGAGGTAGTCCCATGTTGTCCAAATATAGGAGAGGATTGAACACCATATCCTAGGGTGAAATATTTGGATATAATAGGTACTCACATTATTCATCTTCCCAAAGATGACAATCTCACCTATGTTACAAAAGACCATGGGGCCTACTTAGTGAAGTCTAAATACCTTGTCAACCAAGGGCCCAAAGAGGTGGGTCTAAATTATAACATTATATAGATAAATAATATCACTCCAAAGTTTAAATTTTTCTTCTAGTTATCCACATAAGACAATATTATTTCAATGGATAACCTTAAAAAAAGGCTTGGTAATACCTAATAGGGCTATCTTTATGAATTAGAGAAGAAAACACTCTTCATCATCTTCTCTAATTCTAATTTTTTGGGATGGTTATAGATTAATTTATATAACTTTTTAGCTTCTCTTGGGACAAACCCAATTCTCTTGTTGAACCCATCCTCTATTTATCCTACCCTTGTTCCTCCATGGCCCTCAAATCTTTGTGGTCCCTCACCCTTCTACACAGCTTCTAGGGTCTATGGCTATAGTGTAATGATAGAATTGTTAGGAACATGAAATATTGTACCTCTAGGATGGCAACAAAATTTTTTGAGGTAATCAAAGACAATTAGTGTTTATAAATCAATTTAATTCCCCTCCTCCCACATCAAATATTTCTATTCTTCAAAGATGTAACCTCTTATTGGATGATGAAAAATTATCTTAACCTAAAAATAGCTGAGAAACATATTAGATGGAAGAAACCTTTAGATAATTAATAGAAAATCAACTTTTATGGAGCATCTAAAGGTAATATAGGTAAATATAGGTGTGATGGTCTAATTATATATGTTTGGGGTAACTTGGTGGTAGCCTATGTTGGGCCAATGGGGTACCAATACAATCATGTTGTAGACTCCATAGTCGCACTTTAGCTTATATAGTTGGTAGATGATATGAAAATCTAAAAAATCATCATTTAATGGAACTTAATGAACATTATTTATAACCTTAAAGGTTATTATATTCTAAGTTGTACTATTTATAATATCAGAAGTGATTCTCAAGATAATTTGAAAAAAATTGAGGAGATCCAAATAATGTATACATACCAAAAAGGTAAGAAATCCATTGATTAATTGGAAAATTATGGGGTAAATATCCAAAATCTCACCATATGCACTCAAATTGATCAAATCCCACCCAATTTATATATTATTCTTAATTAATAATCAATAATTTCCATCTAGGGTCTATGATAGCAAAAATCTTGGTCTCATGAAGAACCGACCTTACAACTCAAAAATCACTAAGGCCATGTGTGATGTGGGAACTTTAAGAATTTTTTTAATGATGAATCCAATTTATCCTCAAGCTATATTTATTTCATTTTTATGATTTGGAAAAATTTAAATGATGATTTTTCAAATGATTTTAATTACACTTGCAGCTAGAGATATATCAACTCTATGAGCAATTGTTTCTCTATGTTCACGTTCTATACTAAATAAAAGTTATTTTAAAACAAAGGGAATCTATATTTTGAGAATAAAATGGGTGGAAATAGAGTCAATGTGGAATCTCTATCACATAATAACCTTAATAAATGCACCAAAATTTGACTCAAGCTGAAATAGGGCGATCTCACTCCCTTCATCAAGTGCATTCATAGCTATGACCCTCAGCTCACCCTTGATTTTGATAAGTAATAGATTGATAGTATTTTTAAAATACTTAGGATTGGGTTGGATATTTTCAAACATAACATATTTTCAATCACCACTATGGTGGTAGATGAGGTTCAAGCTTTCAAGAATAGAAGTAGGAAAAAGGAGAGACTTCAAGCTTTCTTCAAGGTCGATGAGTGTATTCACCATTATAACACCATTATTCTCATCACTACCCTTATTTACCCATATGATTATATTTGTCTCTATCTCATGAATTTACTCACTCTTGAAGGTAAGTAACATGTTGTCTACTCATACCACTTTCTTTTGTTCAACCATTTTAGAGACAATAATCATATTAGCCTTCCCTTTTTCCTCCTCATGTCATTGGAAAGTAATATAAATAAATACCATGAGGAAAAACCTAATTTAATACTTAATTAATCCCTTTTTTTCCTTATAAAAAAATATGCTTTACCCATACTCAAACTAACCATTACTTGTAATGATGGTGAAGAAGGCCCCATTGATGGGATTGATTATTTATTTAGTACTATTAAGCCACTCAAATAATGAATGGGAGGAAGATGAGACCCTAGCCTAATTAACTAGTAACACCAAAAAGTAAAAAATCCAAAAAAGGCTCTAATAAAGGTAAATCCAATTTATGGGACATACATAAAGGTCTTTGCATCTCCAAATTAATCTGTATCAATTTAGATGGGATCAAAAAGCTTAGGACTTTTACCCTTGTATATAAAATTCAAAGCTATAAATTTCCCTCCTCACCCAACTAAACCTCCTTAACAACCTAATAAATGAATTCATGAAATCCAAGAAAGTCATTTTCAAAATTAAACTCAATAGCAAAGGATAATATAAGGATTTAAATAATTCCATCTATAACAACAATCAAGATTTTCTCCATTTCTAGGAGGTTTTGTATAAGAAGATAATGGAAATCAATGAAATGTAGAACAATACCAATACTGAGGTAGTTGATAGTTTGATCACTCCCAAGATGATTTAATAGAAAGGTAAACATAATAATAAAAATCATTAGATAAATGGGTGGTGGAGGAAACTATGATGGACCATGCAAAATAACTCAAGGAAAGTATAAATTAAAAGAGGAATCCTCTCTAAAAAACAAGATGCCAAAATAAAAGAGGACTCCCATACATAAAAGCAAAATTCCATCCTTGACATCAATATTCATGAGATTCAAGATGACATGTAAATTTCATTATGCCTTGAAGGCATGGATAAATATTAATTCTATGTTGTCTCTATTATTGATCTTTTAGGTGGGTTTTACAGTTGTTTTACTATTCTTTTGGTTTCTCTTCAACCCTTCCTATTTTTGGCCCATATCTAGTACTATTTATTATGTTTTAAATGGTTTTATGTTGTGAACTTGGTTTGTGAATCCATTTAAAATACTAGTTTACCCTTATCTAATAAAGAATACTAATCAAGACACTAGTACCTGAATGGGTAAGAATTAAACAAATATTTAAAATACAAAGTACAATTACATACTGTAACCAACTAATATTAAATATTTATTAACTTAAACTCAATCCAAAACATGTTACCAACCTTTTATATAGCTTATTGTTCTTGGATTTGAATGAAAATAAACATAAATTTCTCATTCTATGCAAATCATGCATTTAAACTCAAATACCCATATTAACTATTTAGTGGTTAAGTAATGGAAAAAAATTTATATATAATTTTGTGTAAAGCTTAAGACTGAAATGAGTTTTAACATATAGAGAACACAACAAGTTAGGAAATATAAGTCTTAATTAACCTTAAAAATAAATACAAAGAGAGAAATGTACACAATGAAAAACACCTCTATAAATTCACACATATCTTTAAAAGGATACCATGTCCAAGATAATAATGAATTCTCATTATTTTTGAAGCTATTAATAATTTTACTAAATCAGATACTTAAAAACATCTAAATCAATAAAATATTTTATTTATAAAAGTAAACTAAATTACAAACACCAATTTAACTTCATTCGATACAAATTTGTCTAGCATTAAATAACTTGATAACCAATCACCTAATCTATCTTCCCACTCACTTTTCTATAACCTAAGTTAAATAATTCTAGGTGTATGCCTTAAAATATATAATATTAAACTCAATATGGATATAAATTTCCTATAATGCATGTACATAGTTTGAATTCTCAAGGAATAATAAACTTTGTCAAATAAATAGAAACTTTAACTTTTAAAATGACCATCATGGTAAACACCACAGAGCCAATGGAATACTAATATATAATTATTGATACAAGGAGAAAAATAAAAATTAGTAATATGATCCCAACCATTGATGGCCCTTACCACCCATCCATCAACTCAAAATTATAATAATTCCATGAACATGTACACCATATTATAAAAGTGTAAATGAGAAGACTTACATTTAGAGTTTTGTTCCACCAACAAGATTCAAGGTTTACATAAAAAACCAATAAATATTACCAAAAAAATACTCAAAATGAATCATTAAAACTCAACAAGCATATCTTGAAACATGGTAAAAGTCAAGTAAAGAATACCAATAGTAACACCAATGTTTTGCATACAAACAACTAAAAAAAATGATATTCAAAATTGACTATCATTCTTAGTCAAAACCAATAGTCACAATAATGACATAGTCCATTATATATCAACTGTGGACAAAAACAAATCAATCTAAGGTTTCATAGTTAGGCTTTAAAAAATCAAACAACTCCAAAGGACTAAAACCCATAAAGTAATAACATGCTTCTAGATTTTAAATAGTAATACAATGTTAGTGGAAAAAATAATTGAGATCATGGAAAACATTTGTTTTTCATGACCTCACTCATCCTTCACAATATTTCACCATAAAACCAAATTTTCACCACCTAGCTTTAAGCAATAGTATAAAAGACTGAGTAAAGTTACTTTATCCCAAGCAACAAGGCTGAAAACCATGGTACTAGTTTCCCACAAACATCCTTTTTCCCTTGAGTTCTCATCTTTTTATTCTCCTTATATCTTTTGGTTTGTATATTTCCTCTATGCCTTCTCTCAATAATATTTTTGAATATAAACACTAGAGTAAAGATACCCCTATAATTGTTTTCCATAATGACAAGAAACATGGTTTCTAAAAATAAAATATCATTATCATATTAAGAATAAATTCTGCATAAAAAGCATAATATGCTTCTAAGATGCCTCAAAATTCTTTCCACCATTCTCTGTGTGCTTAACTATTATTTTCCCCAAAACATTTGAGGTTAATATTTCAACACATACCTAATTCATCAACACTTATCCTAAATGAGATAAAAAAAATCACTTTTCATTATTACCTTGCCCTAACTTGGGTCAAGTCAAATCAAATAAAAAAGGTATGATTAACCATTGACCTTTATTAAAGTCTTAAACAAATCAAAATAAAAATCATTTCCATGATCTTGAATAATTCTAAGTGTATACACACAATATTTTTAACTTTATCATTTACTGATGCTTTCTCTTTTTTAAGAACCTATCGAGTCTCAATCTCTCTAAGTGCATGCCTTAAAGGGTGCATCGAGAAATGGGTTAGAAGACATTTGATGCTTCATAGAATTGTTGGCTAATATAACATGACTTAAAACCATTATAATTTACCCTTATCCAATTCCTTAAGCAATAAAAACCCATGTATACACTCCCCTAAGCAATTCACAGTCCAAAATATCCCCTACCTAAGTAACACCCCTTTTTATTTATTTTCCTACTATGTCAACATAATAAACCTTGTTGGGAGTTAATGAATGTTACCGAACTCTATGGGCTAGTTGACCTAGTTCGAGGCCTAATGGTTTTATTTATTACCAAAAAAAGTTGACCTAGCCGACCTTGTCAACTTAATTCTCAAGAGAGTTTAGGTTCAATACTTGACTATAAATACCCTTTTAATTTCATTTATAAGAGAGGATCATTCAATTGTGCATCATTATATCTCACAAATCTACTTATAGTATCATTTGGTAGTTTCATTGCTTATGTTTTTGCCTTAGAGTAGTAGTACTTATATTGTGGAGATATTAGATGCATAGGAAAAATATTATAGCCTAGAGATTATTTATCCTTATAATGCTTGCGAGCCAAAAAAACCTCTTATAAAGAACCATTGGTGAAAGGAGAGATTAAGGCATAATAGGTTCACTTCAAAAAGGTAAGTATATTCCTATCCCTTTATATTTTGATAAGTAGATGTTTTATAATTAATGGATTGAATTGTATATATCCTTGCTTAGATTAATTATATATTATCTTGAATAGAATTATATTTTCTTTCTTATTATCTTCCCCATTTGTGCCAAAAGCTTTGGTGAACACTATATTAAATTTCATGTTTATTTACTAGATTATATTATATTTCTGTTTAATAAATTAGCTATTTTCCATTTATCACATTATAAAACCTAGCTAGGGTTTTTACATGATGACATTTGAATAAAGTCCTTGTAAACCTCTCTTTTGCTACTTGTGTAATAAAATATCCCTTAGTTATGTTTATCAAATCCATAATTGGTCATGATCACAATTTAACAAAGTATTACTAAGTGGATCGTTAGTTGATTACCTTATCTAAGCTTGGATATGACTGAGTAAGATAAGTTGTATAACTATCTGATTTCAGTTGCATACATTATGGTGAACCTGAAATGAATCAAACCCTTAAATATTTTTAATTTTCATTTATAATCAATTGGATTTAGCCTATCAACCCAATTTAATACTTTGTTTATAAGTTTTTAAATATCATCAAGATGGTCAGCTTAGATTGGCTCTATGTGTGCAAGTTTTTCCACTTTGTCAAGCTTATCAACTTAGTTTGGCTTTATCTATGTAGGTCTTTCATTTTTTTTAATTCTATTGACCTAGTTTAACATATGTTGACCTAGTTCTATCTTCTATGTGCATGATTTCTAGTATCAATTAACTAGATCAAATCAATTGATCTAGTTTCAGTTTATGCCTTTTAGGACTAATTGAATCGAGATACTTGATTATGTTTTCTTCTAAATTTTATCTTTAACTAACTACATAGATTTGATTGACATAGTTTTATTTTATATTATTTATCAATTTTATTTACACTTGATCAACCAGTTTGATTATGTTCAATAATACCATTTTTTGCCTTTACAAGATCAAAAACTCACCTAGATGACCTAGTTAAAATATAAATTCAACATCTTTATGAAAAACTACTGCATTAACCTGGTTGAATTTGTCTTATCTACCAATTTCACTTTAACCAACTTAGAACTTTCACCTTATTATTCTTTTAGAAAATTTATTTTCTCACCTTTTAATTTCAATTTAGTATTATTTTTACCAATTTTTTAATTCTATAAAATTGTACCTATACATTCAACTAGATCGACCATCTCAATCCAGTTATGTGTCTATTTTCTTCCTATAAAACTAAGTTGACCTACTTGACTGTGTTAGTTTTGGACTATTTTTTTAATAGACTGAGTCGATGAGCTTGACTTTATTTTATTTTATTTTCCCAATTTGATTGCCCTATTTGATATTTTTTGTTTGTTTCACTTTCTAGTTCAAGTAAAAGAAATTAACTTACATTTAATAGTAATTAAAATCACTTTACTTTTTAGTTCATTTCATTTTTATTTTTTTCCAAAAACTATAACTTAGCTTTCAAAATGTTGATTTTCACTTTGTTTGGCTTTCCTTAGAAACTATGTACTAGTTGTTTTAAAACTTATTAGGTATTATTGTGAAGGGATACACAATACTCTATTTACAATCTTTATCTATTTTTTATAGATATCTTGATGTGAGGGGATTGCCCAAATACTCATAGCTATAGTACAAATCCAAACATTGTCTTTAGTTTCCATGTAACTCACAGTATTTAGAAAGGCCTAAGGTTTCATTTTGTATTGAACCTTTGGAATCCAACCATCTATTTGATTATGTATTGAATTAGTTAGTGGTTAACATCAATAATCTATGACTAGATTACCCTTGAAACTAGGTTTAATGGGATATGGGAATGGTACTTCCTTCATAGACATTATTTTAAAACATTACGCCAACACTATCTAAAGGATAAACAAGTATCTATGGAAGCCTACACTTTAAATCACAACCTTTAGTACAACTTATCTTATTTTTGAGTAATTACTTAAAATCTAAATTATAATCTTGTTTCTTGTTATTTTATATTATATATTTTATTGTAGACTATATTAGCTAGCATTGATACAAGTTATGTACTATGTGTTTCAACTAGATTTACCAATTTAACTTAGTTACCTTTTTGCTTAGCTTTATTCCTCTGTGTTTAAAACTAAATAATCCAATTTTATATCATTTAAAAAATTCTAGATTACAACACCAAATCAACTTAATCTATAACAAACTATTCTATTTTTTTATTTTTAAACTTGATTGACTAGTTTGACTTAGTTCAAAAACAAACAATTTTGTTTGTTTGATTGTCTAAATAGTTTGACCAACTTGACCTAGTTTATCATAGATTCTCTTTTGTTATCCTACTTGTATAACTAGATCAACCAAATTGAACTAGTCTATCATAAATTTTCTTATGTTATCCTTCCTATCTAACTAGTTTGACCACCTTGACCAAGTCTAATTTCAAATTTTCTTGTTATCCTATCCATCTAACCAAATAGACCAACTCAATCTTGTCCATTTTTAGCTTTCTTTTTCTTAGTAAGTGTTTGAATCAAATTTTCATCATGAAATACATGTTTGATGAAGATACACATAAAAATCAAACTAAGATGATGAACTTTACTAATTCTCATAAATTCCATAAAAGACATTTTCCATATCATGAAGTAAATAATCTAGACCTTAGTAATATACATGTTGCATAGAAATACCAACTTTGGGACTCCTCCCTATTCCATTACACTTAACCCTTTATTATTAAAAATGGTAGAGGATTAAAGTGACCTCAAATATATGTTTGAAATGATCCTCTTCATCAATTCAAACCCCCAACATTGGAGTAAGGATCCCATAGTCATTTACAACCTTATGATAGGACCTTATATTGGATAAAACCATTCACCTTAACCTACCTTTTATACAATATTTAGGGAAAGTAATCCTATGACTTATATTACCCCTTTTTCTTATCTCATACCTCCCTATACTTGCGTGACATCATCTTTCATGTCATCTTCATTCTCCATGCCAATCATTTCTATAAATATGGTAGGTGTGAATTTTAGTGGGTATACTCAAAATACCAATATCAATGCCTAATTCCATACAACTAATAGTGCATCTCAAACTATTAATACCTTGCATAATGCTAATACATCCCATGTGGATTCTACTAGTCATAATATAATTAACATTGATCAATTGTTATTTCAAAATTTAAATCAAATGGATACCTTTCAAACTAATAGTGCTAACCAAATGATACAAATTCAAAACCAATTAATGTATTTCCAAAACCAACCTCAACCTACTCAATGGGGAATGCAAAATCCTAATTCCCCCCACCCCCTTTATAGATGCACATGGTAACCTTATACCAAAACCCCCACTTATTAACAAGTCTATTAAACATTTACAAAATAAACCTCTAGTATCACAAATTATAAACATTGACATAGGTGGCATAGTTCCCACTATCACTTATAATAGATCCATTGATCTAGCCTTGCATTTGAAGACTTTTGGAAATTTATACAAGTATTGGGTTAAACTTAATACTTTCACTACCACCAAGATATTATCTAAAACCTTATCATGTGATGATTTAGATTGGTATAGTCAAATTAAAACTCATTCTATAGATATCTTGTAATATCTAGTCAATGCTTTGGCTTAAAAATTCCAAACTAGTGACCTTCCTAAAAATAACTTAGCTCATTTTATCAATTACAAATAATTATAATCCTAAATGACACAAGTTTTCATAAAATGATGGAAATTTTTATCTAATGAAGCTGAGAATAACATGTATAATGATAATATATTTCATCTATTCACTAATTATCTTCACTCCAAATTATAATATCATGTAAGGACTCTTTCTCCAAAATCCTTGGAAGAAGCCCTCGACCAAACTAAATGTCAAGATTTCCTTATAAGACAATTTGAGCCTTCACACCCTCTAATATTGACCCAATTGATTAGGAAATATAAATATTGATATGCAACTAATAATGATGTTATAGATACCTATGATTCTATACACACCATTAAGTCATAACTCTAATTAATCCCATAGAACCTAATTCTTTGATGTTAATTTCCAACAATTCTCATCCTAGTTCAACATTTTATCAAGTATATAATGTAAATGTCCATAAACCACTTTTCTTAGCAAATATTCAAAAGCATCTTCCATGACCTTCCCCATGAGATCTTGATCCTATGCATCCTAAAAACATTGGTATGATCCCCATAAATTTTGTTGGTTTCATGCAAGTTGGGGCCATTATAACAAAAACTTGTCACCAATTTAAAAAAATTGATATTAATTATCTCTTTAGACCTAGATTTGATCATGAATCAATAATAAATACATGTCAATAAGATTATGAAATAGTATCTACGGCCCATGAAATAAAAACTAAACATGAAGCCTTAAAGCAAACACATGATCATTTAGTTATTTACAAGGATTCTCTTCCTAATCATTAAGAAAACACTAACCAACCTCTCATTACTCATAACATTAAAATTTATGTGTATCCTAACATAAATGATGAGAATATTGTCAACATGAATAACATGAGGAGACTAGTTTCTTATATCAATCATTATTTAGCTTTAACCTATAACGATTTCCAAAATTTATGTATTATGCAATAATTTTTCCCATCTTACCTCATGAAATTGGGATATGTAGAAATAACCTCACCAAATTCAATAAATTCACAAGTGTCAAATCTAAAAATCCAATTAGACAATACTTCACATGCTATCAATATAGGTTTTACTCCTTCAACTAAAACACCTAATTCAAAAATCCCACAACCTTCTATCATTGGAAATTATTCCTCTTAAACACAAGAAACAACCAATGATTTAACCACACCATATAAAAACAAAAAAAATAAAATTATTCAAACCAAAGTAACCAAACCAAAAAAAAAAACCTTATCAACATAAATTTTGATGCACTTCTACTACACCCTCATAGGATTTACTGCAACACTATAAACCCTTATCCAATAAAATTATAATGGGGTATAATGAATGGGATCCTATAATTTAACTTTCACACCTCCCATCTCAAATTACTTTCTTAGAAACCTTGATAAATTATCCTCATCATCATAATTATCTAATGTAAATATTATTCAAAATGAACATCCATCAACCCCCACTTGTGAGACAAGAGGCTACTTTATCAGGGTCTAAAGATAGCATCCTTTAGCAGTGTGAATAAATGTTTATCCACATCGATGAAATTGTAGACACCTCTCTTTAACTCAAGTTACCTATCTCTTCCATGATTCTCAATGAGATATTTCTTTGTGCAGATGATCCTCCATTGTTCATTAGCATTCAAATAGGAGATATACAAGCTAAACATGCATTAATTGATGTAGGTTCAAGGACTTGCATGGATTCCCTTGATTTTATTAAGACACTTAGATACTTTAGATGTAATCTCAAATATACTCAAAGTACATGTCAAGTTTATGATAAAAGACAAATGAATATTTTATGTTATGTTTGGATACCTATCATGATTCCCCCTAACACAGTGCATGTCAAAGTCATGATATTTAACTTTCCACTTTCTTATAATTTTTTACTCGATCAACCTTGGACCCAACACATGAGATAAATAAACTCCTCAACATGTCAATGTGTTAAGTTTTGTTATAATGATACTATATATAATGTTCAAGGAGATAACAATCCATGTAATTTTGAACAATTCCAAAAATGATGTGATTTTAAAAAACCTACCCTTGAACCTTTACCCAACATACCATTTCACAAATCACAATGCTTTAATTATCCTATCAATTTTACTAGAGGTTATAATGGTCATCCTGAATTAATGGGATACATACCACCTAATATTTTAGATTCATATGATGACAAGACAAATGAGATTAGTTTAAGAATCATAACTTTTGATCTCTCTCCTAATATAATCACTCAATTACCTCCTCTATGACCTTGATCTCATCAAAAACCATTAGACAAGATTATGGTCACTCTAACAAAAATTAAAAACTCTATCTATCATACCTCTTTGATTGATAAAATTTTCAATTCATATACTATTGACCTTCACACTTGTAATTACAATGATGGATACTCTTTAGATGATCCATTTTTAGCTAGATTTACTCAATCTAAAAAATTAGAGATACTTAGATACCATACTTATTTACAAAATTATCTTATTTCATGTATTTCTTTCTCCTTCTATAACTATCCTTATTATGTTCACATGTACAAGATGGAACACACACACACTAATCTAGTTTCTATTGAGCCTATTCATAGTATGCATATGGACCATGTTATGATAGGACCTTACTAGTTTTTTAGATTCCATGATCTTTATAGTTTACTTCCTCTAGAGATGTCATCCACACTAAGTCAACCCATTACAAGCTCATTTTTTGATGTGACTAGCATATTCCTAATCCTATTTGGATTTTTCCTCCTATTGGTGATTTAATACTATTTTTTCCTAAGCTTGATCCTGTACTAGTATGATGGGTAGATGAGCCTTATTATGATATCCATAGAGTTATTGATAATTAGGCCAAGGATTATTTTACACATTAGTAACATCAAATCTCAGGATCTACTTCTACTATAGATAATTGACCTTCACCATCTACTACTAGATGTACTTGTTTATTTCATAGTATAAATAATCATTCTTATACTCATTTCTAACAACTTTGATAGTACATTGATATACTTAGTCTAGAAAAGGCACAATCTACAAACAAGAGCCTACCACTTCCTAAGATACTTCCATAATACATTCCTAAATATGGGGAAGTCTACTATCTTTGACATAAATGTACTACACACCATAAAAATAGATTGTTAGTTCTCCAATAACACTTTCATGACCTTTTATATCCTAAAAATTCACCAGCCGAACCTCATTCTCCAGGACATTCATGGATAAAGGCTCCACCTTCTCCATAGCCTATATCTCCTCATAGATATAAGGATATAATCATACTTTGACATCAGTTCCTCACATAAAGTATCCCATGTAGGATATGCCTCATGATCATCATAATTATTATAGTATACCTACCTTCTCTATAGAGATGATACATTAGGAAGACTTTTCATGACTTTCTGTGAAGATTTATGAGACTCTGATTAGCGTTAGACTTTAGTTACACAAGAATGTATCAGATGTTATAGATGATATTTACCATGAGATTTATCCATAGTTATCAACACATCATGGTGTTTCCTCACATTATTTTTTACATTACTACATGATTTGTATTTGATTTAAGAGAATATATGAATCTTGTATTTTACTTATCATTTAAAAATGTTTCATGGCTTAATTTCATGTTTCATGGAATGAAATTTCATTATCATTTATTTTATTTAGATGATTTTATATTTTATTCTTTTTATGAAATTTTGTTTAAGGGTAGTTATTATTATGACATGGTTCTAATGCCATACCACTTTATTACCCTATACATACCATATGATCAATTAGCAAGTATATTTTTCATTATATCAATACATATATAGATATCTTTGATATCCATTTCCCCCTTATTTTCTCTTCATATTAATCACACATGTGGTTAGTATTGAGATCACATGGTAGTTGATAAGCAAACTTAATTATTTAGTCACATGAAAAAATATATAGGTATTATGTATCCTATAACCAAAGGTTAAAACTTATTTGTGTTTGTCACTTTTATCACTCATGTTTGGTTATTCCAAATCCATATAGAGGATGAATCAAAAAATCCATAAAAATTTGAAAGCTCAATCATTTTAAACAAAAGGAAAGGATAAAAATCAAAAGTAAACATTCAAAATTCAAAATCATAGAAAAAGATGTGATACATATCTTAGCACATCTCTTATTCTTGGTCAAATCTCAAACTCCAAAGTTGGCCTCATTATAGAGCCAAGGTCCATTAGGGTGTTTTAGGCTAGTAGACTAGGATAGGAGATCTCAAAACTCTCTCTAGTGCTACCTACTTTCTCTCATAAGTACCCAATCTTCATAGTAGATTGGTATACCTGTAAGGGGTCATAAGGAATGAGGAACATGTTGTGGGAAGTTAGGTTCACTTCAATTTTCCTATATATATATATATATATATATATATATATATATATATATTCTTGGTCAAATCTCAAACTCCAAAGTTGGCCTCATTATAGAGCCAAGGTCCATTAGGGTGTTGTAGGCCAGTAGACTAGGATAGGAGATCTCAAAACTCTCTCTAGTGCTACCTACTTTCTCTCATAAGTACCCAATCTTCATAGTAGATTGATATACCTGTAAGGGGTCGTAAGGAATGAGGAACATGTTGTGGGAAGTTAGGTTCATTTCAATTTTCTTATATATATATATATATATATATATATATATATATATATATATATATATATATATATATATATATATATATATATATAATTCATGAGATGATTTTAGCACTCCACTTATTTACCCACAAAGTTTTATGTTTATTACAAATAAATATATTTTAAAATTTGCATCCCATAAATTATTATATATTACATATTTACTTAGTATACTTCATGCATACTAAGGTTTATTCCAAACACCTATGCCAAACCTTATACATTCCATATTTCACTATAACATTCACAATATTCCTCATTGATGAATATTTTTTGTTAGCTAATCATACCCCTTTAGTTTTTATTTTCATGAGTTTATAATGAAATACCTTGGATAGGACCCAACCTTCTTCATAAATATCCTCTTATCATCCATAAAACCATTTCTTGTTATTAAAATTTAACCCATTGGTTTACCCTTTGTGAGTTGCATTTTAAGACCTTAGATATGGCCAAGCTTTCCTTAGAAAGTATAGTCAAAGCTTCATATGATGAATAGTCACAAAAATAACTATATTTATTTAACTTTGACATTCTTATTTCTCATTTTATTACATCTTACATGCTTCTCAACTAGATTTAGTGCATTGTACATATAAATATTTTATTTCATTTATGTTTTACACAATTATCAACTTGATTTAGTGTGTTTTATGTCATTCCATTTTTAACATTTATGTTTTACACACTTCTCATTTTGATTTAATGTGTTTTAAATTTTATTTAACTTTATATATGGTACATTTATATATTTTACTTGTTTTTATTATCATAATTTTTAATCATGCATTTGTTCATAATTACTAGAAAAGAATCTAAAATACATCATATATTTTCTCATAAACACATATAAAAAAACATGTGCTAAATAGAAAATACATATATCCATAACATTTATTAGTCATAGTTAGTAAATATAGATATTCATATATCACTAAATCAAATGTTTCATATAATATAACAACATTCAATGAGCATAACATAATAATAACACTATGGTTATGGTCTACCCTTCCCATCTGGTGGATGGGACACATTACCATCAAATCCTAATACTATCTTATCTGAATAGTGTACTATAATGACTCTATACATTAATGCAAACCCTCTATCTATCCTTGTATATTAGACACCTAGGCCTAAACATATCCAAACTCTCTAGATGTCTCATATTAGTAGCTTGCTCCTTGGCCACTATCTATCATGCATAAATATCTCCATCACCCACCCCTGGTGGTAACTGTGATGTCTCTCCTCATCTCTACAGCTATCACACTACCTCACTAACCAATCAAAACTAACTATAATATTTTTGGACAAAGGGAACAATAGGATAAACCATATTATTAGTGTCATAATACAATAACACATCATCTAAAATATCATGGTACACTACTCGCATTATCATAAACCACCTAAAATCCTCCTATTTAGTATCTATAGAACACAAAATAAATGTACATTAGATCTTGCATATATATAACACAAAAACACACACATATATGTATAAGCTATAAAACTTAAGAAAACATCTACTACATAACAAAATAGAAAACATTTACCAATGATAATCTCCCCATTATCATATCCAATAAGTACTTCTACTAGAGCATACCTCTAAGGTGATACAAAACCAAGTTGGAGAATACAAGCATGTCATGATCTATTCTAAATTTATCATGTTATAGACCAAATCTATATAGGTTATGTAATAGGATCTCCTTGATCATTTCCATTTACCTATGACTCCACCTCTTCTTACACCTCCACCTACATCTACACCCATTGATGTATCTATTATTATGTTCCCATGGTGGTAACTATAATACCTATTATGGCATAACAATAACCACCTCTACATCCTCTACCACAACTTTTACCTCCTCATAAAATACTCTAGTCTCTCCCTACTATCATTGCCATCATCATGTATAAGGTCTAGCTTGATGTGGTAGAATAATAGGTACATCTATAGGCACTCCTTCACCTCCACTACCCCTTTGCTCCCTCACTTTTGTTCATAATATGCATGCATTGCTATAGGTTACATTGGAGGTGGAAACCCTAGCTGACCAAGTAGGTGAATGATAGGATGTGACTCTACCCACTAAGTATAATGTCCAATAGTTTGAACATGAGATAGTTTATGAGAAATAGTTGGCCATAAAGGCCAATTACCTTTAATACCTATATATGGATTCCAAACAATATATCCTCATGTCATAGTCTATAACATTGGGATATGAGGTATAAACCCTAATACATGGTCTTGCCACCATCTCAAGACATGAGGCAAATTATCATCTATAGGATGGAGAAATGCAGTTAGTTGATACATATGAAATATATCATAAATCCAACTAATAAGTAAAATCATAGGACCCATAAGCATCTTCCCATACAAAATAATGCTATAAATATCATATACTAATTGTACCTAAATAATTGACCCTAAGTTTTACATAGATCCCTACTCTAGTATAGACCAACACAAGGTGACCATGTATAGTGGAACCTTCCCACATAATTTGTGATAGATCATGCAAGCTATCACAAGGCCAATAATGTCCTTTCAAATATATAGAATGACTAATACATAAACATCAAACAAATGTACTCATATACCATCAAAATACCTCTCTAAATTTTTTACCCATAAGGTTGGGGCTTATCTCTTAGGATATATGTTAGGGATATTACAAATCATGAGAGTGTCTACAATATAAAGTCCTATAATCACATGGACATTCTTTAGGGTGATATCCACCTCAATATTATCCCCATCCAATACCCATCTAAAAGTGTTGGTTATTTGCTCCCATACTCCTAAGAACACATCAAGTAAGACAACACTCAATGGGATATGACACATATCCATGATCCCTTCAAATCCCAACAATGTCAAGTGCATATGATCATCAACTATCAATCTCTTTAATAAATCAGGAAACCACATGACATCCACTAAATGCTAGAGTCTTTGTTTCCTCTGTAAAATATTAGATAATAAATCACACATAAATCCTTCACATCAAATAATAATCAAGTCATCATAAAAATTTAATAATACATGCAAATTAACTACTTCATCAACCTATCTTGACATTGTATTTACATTTTTACACTATATCTTCCACATAATTGACTATATTAGCAAAAAACTAGTTGTTATGTTAAATCATCCACATAACTAATTATGTTAGATAAAAGATAATTTTAGACTAATTTGGCTAGATATTTAACTATTTTAGCCACTAGTATAAATCAAGATAAATTATCCACTTTATATGAAGTTGACCACCCAACATAACTATGTTAGCCACTAAAGACTATGTCGACCAGTTAATTATACTACATCAACCATTTCATATGAAGTTGACCACTCCTTTAAAATACATCACCCAACTACAAGCCATATTGAATCAACCAAGATGTATGCATTTGACCACTAAACAATGTCAAACTAGATCGAGTGGATTATACATAGTCAGCTAACTATCGACAAACCATATCAACCCATTAATATTAAATGGGCCACCTTTATTAACCTATTCATTTCTAATTATGTCATCCTGGTTGATCTTATTAAGTTATTATGGTTATTTTTACCCATTTATCATCAATTCCCTAGGCATTAGTGACCCTTTTCCCCTACCCATTAACCATCCTAATTCCTAGTCTACCCTAAAATTTTTTAGGGCAAACACCATTACATGGATTTTCCTCAGCACCTAGTTTTTCAAATCTACCTCATTTTATAATTAAAATTGAAAAAAAGTATAAATTTAGTTTATTTCCTACCTAGATCATTTTATCATCCTACTCTATGTGTCTTCCACCTCGTTCTCCTCATTTCCATGCCATAGTCTCTCTCCACACTCTTTTTGATCACATAGAGCTCTAGTTTTCTGATAATAGTAAATTTACAAATGAATTGTTAAAAATACTATTTATAATTCGAATTTACAAATTCTTTAGTTATCAATTATTCAATGAAAAATTTTAATTTTAATCATAAATATATTTCTACAAGCTCTTTTTCAAAATCATAAAAATTTCTAAAATCCTGACAACGTAAATGATTTTTCTATACTTAAACCATATTTTTAAAAAAACTTTGAATTTTATCATATTTTTCAGGTCTACCAAATGTTTTGTACATTGGATGCCTCTAATTTGTTCTCACATAACTTCTATTCTACAAGGTAAGTGAAGGTATGTATTTTTTAATTATTTATTTTCATTTATTTTTGGCTATTTACTGTAATTTTTTTAGTTCAACATTATGTGTTTATATGTTCTTTCTCGAAGAACCATCCCATGTTATAACTATGTGACATGTGATGAGCTTTGAGTGGGGCATATGTGCAGACAAATTATTTTTAACTTTATCATTTATTGATGCTTTATCTCTTGTAAGAACCTATCATGTTTCAATATCTCTAAGTGCATGCCTTAAAGGGTACATCAAGAAATGGGTTGGTAGACCTTTGGTGCTTCATATGATTGTTGGACCCTTTACCATTACCTAAAACCACTACAAGTTACCCTTATCCAATTCCCTAAGTAATAAAAACCTACTTATACACTCTCCTAAGTAATTCACTGTCCAAAATATCCCCTACCTAAGTAAGACCCCTCTTTCTTCATTTTACTACTTTTTCATCTTGGTCAACCTTATTGGGACTTAGCACACATTATAAAACACCATCAACCCAATCAACCTAGTTTGAGACCTAATAACTCTAATTCCCACCAAACAAGTTTGATCACCTGACCTTTTTAGCTAAATTCCTAGGAGAGTTTAGGGTTATCCTTGGCTATAAGTACCCTCTTATTTTAATTTTTAAGAGAGGATAATTTAATTTCACATCATTACAGCTCATAAATCTAATTAACTATCATTTGGAGGTTTCATTACTTAGGTTTTTACCTTGGAGTAATAGTACTTGCCTTGTGGAGTTCTTGGATGCATAGGATAAATATTTTATCCTATAACTAATCTATCCTTGTGATTGTTACAAGCCATACCAACCTCTTTAAAATTACCATTTTCCAAAGGAGATATTAAGGCATGACAAGTTCAATTCAACAAGGTAAGTGTATTCCTAGCCCTTCATATTTTGATAAGTAGATGTTGTATAACTAATGGATTGAATTATATCTCTCCTTATATTACTTCTATATTATCTTAAATATTATTATATTTTCTTATTTATTGTCTTCCCCATTTATTCCACAAGCTTTGGTGAGCACTAGATTAACTTGTATACTTATTTACTAGATTAGTTTATATGTTTGTTTAGTAGATTAGCTAATTTTCATTTACCACATTATAAGACCTAGATAGGGTTATTAAATGATGACATTTGACTAGAGGCATTGGAAACTTTTCCTCTGATATTTGTATAATAATATATCCTTTAGTTAGGTTTAGCAGATCTGATTATGGGTCATGACCCCATTATAACAAAGTATTGCTAAGTAGATTGTTAGTTGATTACCTTATCTAAGCTTGGATATTATTAAGTAGGATAAGTTGTAGGTATATATTATTTCACTTTCATACACTAAGGCCCTCAAACATGGTTTCAAAACTTAAAAACCCACCTTTACATGAATTACCAAGTCTTAACCAATGCTTTGACCAAATTAAGGCAAAAGTAAAACTAATAAAGTATGTCAAATAATTATCAATAATTACCAAGATTAAGGCCTTTAACTAAATCGTAACATAATAATAATAGTTATGTTATTTATTTTAAAAAACATAAATGTTATATTTATAAATTATGGTACCCCTTATTTTATCTTTTGAAATATGGTTTTACGTTTGAATATAGTCTTTAAAGTGTTTTGGGTGCGCAGTGCAGTTTATTTATTTTTAAACCAAAAGGTACTTTTCAAAGCTATTTGTGAAAAATAAAATAAAATTCTATTATATTGAAATATTTATCTATTTTAATCATACTGGAGTATAATGCAATGAAAAATAAATCACATAAAATACTATCACATGTGATAATCTCACATTAATTAAAACTAGTTTTTGTGATGATTTTTACTATCATTTGCTATGTCTTTCTAGTTTTCATATCTAACCAGTGGGCATTTTTCAAACATATTTTATTAAATATAAATGAGCTTCAAATATATATCTAAATATTTCATGATATTATCCTGATTATATGATAATATATATCAACTAGTTTCTTAGTTAATAATTTTTCCAACAAAAGGATATAATTACATAAAATAGTCAATTTTAAAAGATTAATCACTTAGCAAACTTTTGATCACAAAGCAATTAATTGGTATTGTGAAAGGATTAAATTCATTTTATTTATTTTTTAAATACCCTTTTGATCATCTTTCTAATATATTTTTATTGATATAATATATTATCAGTATTGCTCATGTTTTATCTTGTGAAATTCTCTTTGAGCACTATTTGGAGATGAAAAGAAAAGGAAAAGACATAATCCAAAAGCCCAAAAGAAAATAAAAAATGGATTAATTTGCTCACAAATACACAATGGTTTATAAGCCATATATTTTGATCCATGGATCCATTATTATGTATTTTATGCATTTTAAATTTGGTTTAACTATATTCATAATGACACACATTTTATATATATTCAATTTAAGTTTATAAACATGCCAATAATTTAATTATGTGATATTATTACTTTAGTAATGCATTTTGCATTTAATGTATTTGATATATATGGATCTTATCATGGAAATGTGATGATTATTTATTTATTTAGGATTAAATAATTATGATACTCCAATTCAAGGCATGACCTATCACCAATATTTAATGGAGCTATGACGTGAGTATTGGAAGTATGCAATGGAGACAAGTAGGAAGAAATAATGCATAGATGAATAAACTCCTATGCTAGACATGTGAACTTGGAATATTTTGTTTTTTTTATAATAATTTATTGTAAAATTAATCTAATGTAACCTTATCATCAATAATTTTGACATTTAGTGCCTTGGGATTATGTCAATTCATCTTGAATCTAGGCCTTTGATTTATGTTTTTTAGTTTAAGTTTGGAAGCACCTGGTGGGTAGAAATCTTATCATATTTATACTGAAAGTATATATATTTAAACTAAGAATAAAAATAATGGGAATGTATAGGTATATATATTAAGGAAAGATCAAAATTTTGAATACATTTTCTATATTTCTTACTTATTTTGATTGATGGGTTATGTTGTTATGAGCATATTTATATAATTCGATTGAGTATGATGAATCTTGAAATGTTTTATGAAATATATTTCATATTGAAAAGTTATGAAGATTGATGTCCATTATATATATATATATATATATGGTAATTTTGTTCATATTTAATCATAGCTGACTTATCCTCAAACTTCCGCATCATCTTTTATTTATGGTTGCATTATATTAGTCAAGTAGAAGATTGGTCTCAAGGGATTTATATAATCAATTGAATCATATATATCATCATCACAAAACATGGTCATTTCTCTTTCTAGGATTAAAACTAAGACTGAAGAATGTAATCTGATCATCCAAAGTTAAATATTTTGATTATAGATGTTATTCATTACTGTTATGAAAATGATTAATGCGTGTAATGAGATTATGATGTATCAACTATAATTATATGTTATATCTAAAATTTATTATTAGTTTTGGAAATTTATATTTGACTTTGCATTTTTTTTAGTTAAACCTTTAGGCCCCTTGATTGAAATAATAAACACATCAACCACTAGGTTATCCTAGCATAACAAGACCTGGTGATATAAATTAGGGATATTTCATCTCTTTTTAGGAGAGGCAAGGGAAATATATACCCTATTTTAAGTTGGTTTGTCAAACAACACATCAATAGATTGGTGTTAGGAGGGGCTGAATTTAAACTTTAATATTTTTGAGGCATCACCCAAATTGAGATATCTCAAGTATCAAGCTATAAAACATAATAATTATCACAAGGCCAAAGTCTATTGAGGGTTAATTTGAACCGTTATACCTCATATAACTTAGAAAAAATAGAGTTGATGAAGGAAGTTCCAAAATTCAACATATCAATGCATTTAATAGTTTACCAAATATTATTTTCCCTTTTGTTAGTCTTTTTTCTATCCCTCTAAATCCACCAATGGTTGTTTATTAACTCAGAGAAGGTAATTTTCCAATAAATATTCTAGGAATTCCACATGATCTACTTAAGAATATCAACAAATTTTATCCAAGATGTGTATATGTTTGAATTCAAACCACATAATAACATATCAAAGATTCCAAAGATTTCATAATAAGAACTCATATCCAATATGAGGATATAGACTATTGATTTTTCTCTTACACTTTAGATGAAAAATGGCTTAAAATTGGTACCTTGGTTTTCCATATCCATTGCATCCTATAATGATCTTTAGATTATATTTTTTAGTCATTTTAGAGAGCCTATTGATCTTGTAACCTTATATTATCAATTTGTAGCCACCCATAGAGAACCAATAGATACCATGAGTATATTTAATACTCATTTTCACAAATTGTTTAATAGGTTGAAACATCAATACACCCAAATGGACCCTGATGCTACTCAAACTTATTTAAGGGATTTGGATCCTTGATTCTCTATTTTTAAAAATAACTTCAATAATACTTGTATTTTTGTCATTAGCATATAATGAAGCCATCAATATTGAAAAAAAATGATGCCACAGGGATATGGTGTTGGTTTATTTAGGACAATTGGGTGCATATAATCAAATTTTAGTGGTTAATACAACACTCATGCAAAACACCCCACTAATGAATCAATTCCAGATGCCACATAATTAACCTACAACCAAGTTTATAATCTAACACCTTTAAATTACATCCCTTTAAATCATGTCATTCCTTAAAATTAGGTTTTAAACCAAGTGAATAATCAATAAATTATCCCCATATCCTACAACAATGCTTCTATTACACATAATGCAAGTGGTCATGCTAGTTTAGCTAACAATCAACAAGTCAGTTTGACATTTTTAAATAATAAAATGCTTGCCAATGTTTTTTTTAATCAAATGACATATGATGCCCCTATATTTATGAATGCCAAAAAACATAAAACTAGTATAATTTCATAGACTAAAAATAGACAAACTCTAAATTTGAGGCCAAAAATAGGAAATATGTAGTAGTTGGTCGAAAGGCTAACTAATGACATGGTTGAATTATGGAGACAAGTGTCTCAACATCAAAATCAATCCATGATAACCATAAAAATATAAATTTTAATTTCAAGATATCTAATTTTCATTGAAACACTAAGCTTACTAATGGAGGGGTACCCAATCCTATGATTAACATTAATAAAAATAATATCAACACTAGAAACCTAGTGAATATAGAAGATTTAGAATTACCCACTTGGTGTAGATTACATAATATAATTTTTCATGATGAAAGTGACTCTTAAAAATTTCAATTGATTTCAAACATTTTTCAAAATGAAATATATAATCTAGAGATAGTACCTACACTTGAAACTAATTTAAATCAAATTCAATGGAGCTTAGGCACTACCTTATTTTTAGAGACTTATAAATTATCAAGAAAAAGTGATAATGAACTAGAAGACAATTTGGATTAATTTCAAGGCTATAGAAAATATCAAAAATGAAAAAATTACATGTTAAGAAGTCAATTTTGACAACCTCTACTCCTCTAAATAGCTCTCAAGTTCTACATAATAAAATTTATAAAAATAACCCTCTTCCACCTAAAGGACATATTACATCTTCACACCCAAATAAAAATGTCTCATCTCCAAAAATAGACAAACCTTTAGAGGAAATAAAATTTAGATATAACATGATTTAAGATTTAAAAATACCAAATATAATATATCAATGTTTGAATTTATCCAAATGATGGATCAAAAATATTTTTTAATAATAAATCTATTTAATCGAAAAGGAAAATAAATATAAAGTAGTTGATGCTCATATATCCGTTTATGAGGAAAAGACTAAAACTCCTCCATTTCTTATAACAACTCAATTTTTTGTATAAAAAACTTACACAATTATTTGGTGGGTTTAGTGCCTTAAGTAATGTGATGACATTCTTAGTATATTAAAAGTTAGGATTGACTCCTACTAAATCAAACCAAAAAGTGGTTTAACTAGATAAATCAAAAGTTATTGTGGTTGGTGAATTGAATCACATTCATATGTAGTTAGTATTAGATCTCTAGGTACAATAATTTATTGATATTCAAGTAGTAGAAATACCTGATGCATATGGTATATTGCTTAGTAGAGACTAGTCAAGAACAATAAATGGATATATGGAAACCAATTTCTCTCATATGTGAATCCCATGACATGATTTTTCCAATCAAATCAAAACTGAAAGAGAGCTAAAAATGAAACATTTAGTCATAGAGTACAATAGGAAAAATATATCTTATATATATAATCATAAATAGGAATATATATAATAAATAGTATATCAAGATCTAAAAAAATTATGTTTAATGAAGTTACTACATTCATCAAGTAGAATACAATCAAAGGAAATGACAATAATCCTAATTTTAATAATATAACAACTATTTCAGACAAGTTAACTTATGAAAATATGAGTGTTAATGTGTTATCCATATAAGATGAAGTGAATAATATTATACAACTCAAGGATGGGGTATGAAAACTACAATAGATGGAAAAAAGGATACATTTTTTGCATCTAAAATAATTTCATCACACATTGTTGCTCCTACCTCTAAAAATTTAATTCATTGTGAACATCATGCAATATATAATTTTTCAATGTTCTTCTCAGTAGTGGAAATGGTAAAACCATATGTAAGTAACCTTGAGCATGGAAATCTAGATAAAGAAGATACATTAGCAAGGTTTAGATCAGAATATACCTATATCTAGAATTATTCTACATCTACTTCAGCCAATGAGACATGATTGAAATAATCAAAGGATAATATTCAAATTAATAGAGAATATACACTCTTGATGTCAAAATGGATAATAATTAAGGTGAAATTTTTGTATTATCCATGTTACAGAGTCATCAACAATCAATTGAAAATCATTTATGGACTTTAAAATTTAATGGTTCTAAATATAAAAAAGGTTGTGGTGTGAGAATTAATATTATTAATCCAAGGGAAAAATCATATTTAGCTACATTCATATTATAATTTACTTGCACAAATAATGCATTTGAGTATGAAGCATTAATTCATGGATTTTAATTTGATATAAACAATCTAGTAAAGTATCTAAAAGTATTTGGAGATTTAAAATTAATGATCAAACAAGCTATAAATAAGTATGCTTGTAATGATATATGCTTATCAAGGTATCATATAAGAGTATGGAATCCAATATAATATTTAGATGCATTTAACCTACAAATTATTCCTCATAAAATAAATAATAATGTTAATGCTCTAGAATTAACTGTAATTACATTAGAGCCAATTATAGACTCTAAGCTAAAAAGGTTTTCCATGGAGTTGTTGATAACTCTAGAACCAAAATAGGTTGAACCTTGTCCCCGCTTAGTGCAAGTGAAAAAGTATTTTATTAATTTCAAAAAAACAAGTACATAAGGGTGCCTTTACTCCGTTAACCCTTTTACAATGCAAACATGGATTTATATTGTTTTTACCAATGACCGGTAAAAAAAACTAATCCTATAACCAACTAAATATGGGAAAACAACCCATAAAGTAATTCTAATTAATAAATATAAAACATTAAAACTACCTAATAATTAAACTAAGTTTATTTTATGGGGGTGTATTTACTAAAAGATGCATGCCCCACTTACAATAATTATTTATTACCTACCAAAAATCTAACCTAACGTTAAGACTTTGGAACAAGTCCTAACAAACCCCCTATGATCCAAAGTCAAGTCTTTGGACACATACCAAGAATTTTTCTGAATTTTTCAAATTTGATTCTATCAAGGGGTTTTGTGAAGATATCAGCTGTCTAATCGGCAGTTGGGCAATTTATTGGATCAAGATTTTTCTTTGCCACCAGCATTTGTAAATAATGGTATTTGACATCCATATGTTTTGTTTTGGCATGAAACACTGGATTCTTGGACATATTGATTGCACTCTGATTATCAATGTATAACTATGTAGGAGCAAACTAAGAAACTTGAAGATCTTCAAGAATACGATGAAGGTAAACAATTTCTCTAGAAGCATCCCATGCTATAATATACTCTAATTCTACTAATGAATTTGCCACTATATCTTACTTCTTACAAAACCAAGCAATGACATCTAAACCCATATGCATAGTGTATCCTGTGGTTAACACTCTGTCATCCACACATCCGCCAAAATCTACATCACAATATCCAACAAGTTTGAAGTTCTTGTTGCAGTGGTATTTAAGGCCATATGTTTTCATTCCCTAAAGGTAATGAAGTACTCATTTTTCTACATGCGAATGAATTTATCTAGGCTCATGCATAAACCTAGATAAAATTCCAACTAAAAATGAAATATCAGGCCTGGTAGTCATCAAGTATATCAAACCTCCCACTAATTGTCTATATGTGGTGCCATCAAAAAAGGCACTACGATCATCCTTAGACAATTTCAAGTTACTTTCAATGGGAGTGAGGGCAGGTTTGCAATCACTCATGCCAAACCTATCTAATAACTCAAAAATATACTTAGTTTGTGAAATGAAAATACTATGCTCTTTCTGAGTTACCTCTATGCCTAGATAGTAGTGAAGAAGTCCAAGATCTATCATCTCAAACCCATCTTTTAATTCCTTCTTCATAGACTTGTTATGGTTTTCATCATTACCTGTAAGAAACAAGTCATCGACAAAGAGAACAAGAATCACCATTTTCTTACCCTACACTTGAAAATAGAGAGTATCATCTAATTCACTATGATGAAAACCAATGGATTTCAAATATGAATCCATTTTCTCATACCAAGCCCTGGGTACCTATTTGATCCCATACAAAGCTTTTGTCAATTTACACACTTTGTGTTCAGCACCCACCTGTTCAAAACATTGAGGTTGTTTCACATAGACTTCTTCTTGTAAATCACCATTTAAAAAAGCACTTTTAACATCCAGTTGATGTAATTTTGAGCCATTTTGTGTTGCTAAGGCAAGTACCATATGAATAGTGTGCCATTTGGCAATTGGTGCAAATGTTTCCTCATAGTCAATACCTTCTTGTTGCACATATCCTTTTGTAACAAGTCATGCCTTATGTTTATCAATAGAGCCATTTGATTTATACTTAGTCTTATAAAACCATTTACATCCGATGGGTTTAACATGTGGAGGAGGATCAACTAAAACCCATGTATTATTATTAAGTATGGAATCATACTCACATTTCATTGCTTGTTGCCAAACATGTTCAGTAGATGCCTCCTCAAAAGTGGATGGCTCAGTGGAAGAAGTAGTAACAACCATAGCATAGTTCACCTATTTTCAAGAATTCCTGGGCCTTGTTAAACCAACTTCATCTATTATCAAGTCAGAAAAAGTACTTTGAGCCCATTTTGGATACTTAGACAAATTATTCAAATCAAGGAGTCCAAAATTCTCATTAGGTGCATTATTCGATGGGGGACTTAGAGAATTTTCAACAATTTCTAAGTCATCAACTTGTGAACTTGTAGATGAAAGAGAGGAAAGTGAAGGAATTTGAGTCTCATACCATAACTTTGAAGAGTTATCCCCATTATTCAAACCCTTATCTCTTTTTGCATTTTTTCTCTCTAATCTATCAAGTTGAGAATCAATCTCTGTAGTGTTCATAGTCCCAAACTCATCAAATATTACATCTCGACTCACTATGAATTTGCTTGAATATTGTGCAAGCAAACGAAACCCCTTTTTATCTTTAGAATAACCAAGAAAGAAGCATTTTTGACTTCATGGTTCCAACTTAGTTCTATGTTTAATAGGAACCAAAGGAAAACAAGCACATCTAAACACTTTCAAGTGTTTAACTTTGGGTTTAAACCCATACCATGCCTCATATGGAGTTTGTCCCAAAAGTGCAATTGTGGGGGACCTATTTCTCAAATACACTGCAGTACCTATGGCTTCAGCCTAAAACTTATCATCAAGTTGTTTATAGTGCAACATGGCATGTGTTGTGCCCTCGAAAGTTCTATTCATTCATTCAGATACTCCATTTTGTTGTGGAGTATAAGCATTACTATATTGTCGATGAATTCCATGTTCTCGACAATAGTCTAAAAATTCATTTGAGTTATACTCACCTCCATTATTTGAATGAAGAGTGGCCAAATGTGAACCTGTTTCTTTTTCGACTATGTGTAACCAATCAACAAATTTAGCGAAAACTTCAGATTTGTTTTTCATAAAGAATACCCACGTCATCCTAGAAAAGTCATCAATAAAAAAGACAAAGTATCTACACCCACCAATGGATGACTTTTTCATGTCACATACATCACTATGAACTAACTGTAAACATTTGTTAGCTCTCCAAGATGACTGTTTAAGAAAAATTTCTCGATTTTGTTTGCCCAAAACACATGACTCATAAAGAATACTATCTTTGTGAAAAGTGGGCAACCCATTCACCATACCATATCTCTACAAATCCACTAAAGAGTGGATATTCAAATGTCCATAGCAGAGATGCCATAACCGTTGTGTAGACATAGTATATGTACCTATGTCAATAATTGCTGCAAGTTCTATATTGGGAGGTATCACTTTACAATGCAATCTAACCAAGTTTCCATCTTCATATCCTGTATACATTGTTTTATAATCATCCTTTACTGAATTGATGTAAATGAGCCCATTTTCAAGAACAATTTGATAACCTTTCTTTTGAATAATTACCAAAGAAATTAAGTGTTTCTTCAATGTGGGAACATACCAAACATCCTCCAAGTATTTTATAGACCCATTAGGAAGAAGAATTCAAATAGAACCAAGTCCTAGTGGTGTATGCATAAACTTATCTGCTAAGGCAACTAGAGAGAGAGAAGCTTCCTTATAAGACCAAAAGAAATCTCTCCTAAATTTCATGTGTTTGGTTTCTCTTGTGTCTAAAACCCATACATCTGTGAGATCATCTTTAGCCTCATATTCAATATAATCAATGTGCCCCAAAATAGTGAATGCAAATTCATGGGCAACATTACTAGATTCATCATAGTCATGATCAACACACTGAGTAGAGTTAGTCTTAGTCACTTTTTGTGGCCTTTGAATTTTATCAAAAGGAATCCTACATTGTGAGGTAATGTGACCAAATTTTCCACATCTATGACACTGAATATCTGATCTACCTCGACCTCTGCCCCTATATGAATTGTGACCATGTCCTCGATCACTTATTTCATGTGAATGTGATTGATTATATTTTTGATTATTTGAATGACCCCTACCTCTATTTTGATATCTACCTCCTCTATAACCTCGACCCCCTCTAGAACTATTTCATCTATTGTTTTGATGCTCAGATGAAGATGAACTAGGCTTTGACTCTAAAACATGGGCTTCTTCAAATTTCTTGGATTTCTTGGGTAGAGAGAGGTCATGTTGGATGAGCAACTCAGATAACTTATCAAAGGTGATGCCTGTGATCTTGTCAGAGACATGCAACATTTCAATAAAATTTATATAGGACCCTGGTAGTCCTTTCAAAGCAGCAGTAACTATGAGGTCATCATCTAGTTTTCCAAAACTAGCCTTAGTGTACTCAGTAGTGATATTTTTCAACTTAGACATATATTCTACCATATCCCCATCTTCATCTAATGAAAAAGTAAACAACTGCATATGAATATCTATCTTCTTATGCTTAGGTTTCTTATCATACAAATTTGACAATGTTTTCCATGCAGTGTAACTATGAGGAGAATTTTTAATATGAACATACATATCATGAGTACAACATTTAATGAGAGCTAAGGCCTTAGAATCATGTAAATTGAATATATCTAATTTAGCCTGCTCTATTGGCAATGTGGGATTTTCATTTTTAACAATATCCCATAATTCATTAAACATTAGTGAAGCCTCCATCAATCGTTTTCAATCTGAATAATTGGAAATTGTTAATCTATCACCATCTAAAAGAAAATTTTGAATTTTTGGCATTTTGAAATGAAAGCAAGTGCAGTAGAGAAATGTGCAAAAAAATTCAAAAGAAATGAAACAAATATCACACTCACTGCACAAGACACTGCTTCTATGGGGTTTTGCACTTAACCTCCGCATAGAGCGTAAAAGAAAAATAAGTATTTTTGATGGGTTTTGCACTTAACCACACCAAAAATCAATGATTACACCCTTATTTCACCAAATTACAACCTTATTTCACCAATTACACCCTTATCTCACCACAACAATGCAAAAGAAATATGATTGAATTTACCCTTTTTCGAAAAAATTAAATAACACAATACAATAAGTATGTGTTTTACAATATTCAGATTTAAAAAGGGAATATTCCTTTTTCAAAAAATCATATTCCAAAGCAAAAAAAACTTTATCCAAAAAGAAGGGATTTGAACCCTTGACCTCCTCCTTTGCAAGCTTCTAACAAAATAAGCTTAACCAATTGCTCTAAGAGCATTTGCAAAACATTACACTTAGAAATTTCTACTTATTCCAGATTTTGTGTATGAGGGAAAAAAAATACATATGAGTAAATAAATTCAAAATTTTCCCCTTTTTATAGCCTCTCTTTCAATCTTCTCTCGTGGGACCCAGTCACAGCAAATATTTGATAAAAAACTTTAGAAACATCAAAAAATAAATTCCTAAATTTTATACTATGCCATTCTTCCCTGGGATGCCATGGCTACTCCTGGATGTTTTCCTGCACCTGCTCTCTTTCCTACAGGCCGTACAAATCCATATAGGGAGGATAAAATTGTTTTTGACTGAGTTTTGGTAGATTTTTAAATTATTTTTTGCAGGGAATGAGTTGAAAATGAAGCTTGGGCATTGGAAGGCCATACAACAGGCCATACAACTCAGATTTTTCCAAATTTTTCATTTAGAATTTAAAAATAAAGGTTTTAATGCCATTTGATCAAGATTTGCAGATGTTTTGGATTTAAAAAGAGCTAAAATGAATGCAAATCACAATGGCAGCCATGAATGAAAACTTTTAGAGGTTTTCAACAGAAAATAGGCTGTACAAATCTAATTTTGGCCAAAAAATAATTAATTTAATAACATTAAAATGCTAAAAATTCATTTTTATGCCAGATGAGGAGGTTTGAACACAAGACAATGGAGTATCAAATGATCAAAAAGACCAGACTGTGGTATATGGAAAATACATGTTTAAATGTGAATAATATTTGAAAAATTAAAATAATTTAATAATTTTTCAAACATTTAAACCAATAAAAAAAATTCATTTTATATGGCATACCTTATTTCATGCCAAAAGATATCACGTGAATTGATTTTTCACCTTGCTCCTTCGAATTCACCAAGCTTCCAAAATAACCATGCTCTGATACCACTGATAACTCCATAACCAAAATAGGTTGAACCTTGTCCCCGCTTAGTGCGAGTGCACAAGTACTTTATTAATTTCAAAAAAATAAGTACATAAGGGTGCCTTTACTCCATTAACCCTTTTATAATGCAAACATGGATTTATATAGTTTTTACCAATGACCAGTAAAAAAACTAATCCTATAACCAACTAAATACGGGAAAACAACCTGTAAAGTAATTCTAATTAATAAATATAAAACATTAAAACTACCTAACAATTAAACTAAGTAAGTTTATTTTATGGGGGTGTCTTTACTAAAAGATGCATGCCCCATTTACAATAATTATTTATTACCTAACAAAAATCTAACCTAACATTAAGACTTTGGAATAAGTCCTAACAGTTGCTCTCTACTCCTTCCATTCCAGTCAATGTCATAAATTTTATGGTGATCAATCATGATCAACATATGATTGATTTCATCATAAATTCATATGTATTTTAATCCTATATTATAAAATAAGATAATAGATATGGTTTTGAGATGGTGTAATAAATATGAAGACAAAAAATATACCTAAATGTATGGTTTCATTCAAAATATTATTTCACATGGACTATCAAGGTGAGAAAGAAAATATGAGTCCTTCTAAATGTATGTTTCATGAGTTTTGTAATCTAAAAACTATAGATGATCCCAAAAAAAGTTCTTACAGGCAAAAATTATACCAAAATAGAGAAACAAGGAATTGCACAAGCCTTGAAGGATTATAGAGATGCCATACCTTCATATTGTGAAAATATAAATATATTTGACAACTCAATCATCACTCACACCATTCATATAAAACTAAGGGTTAGACTTTTTCATCAAATATAGAGGCATGAAAATGCTTTGATAGAACCTCTAACCTTCAAAGAAGTGCAGAAATTATTATCAGCCAAATTTATTTTTCCTTTTAGGTAATCCACATGGGTTGAAAATCATATTCTTATTCAAAAAAATGGATAAATATGTTTGTGTGTGGACTTTAGGAATTTGAGCCAATATTTAGATAAATTTAGTTACCCACTACCATCACTATGTGATGTACTACAAATAGTGAATGGTTTAAAAATGATGTCATTCTTAGGTGGATATATTGGCTATAATTAGGTGATAGTGAATTATGAAGACCGAATCAAGATAATCTTCAAAACAAAATGGGGGACATTTACGTATTGGAGAATGCATTTTGGTCTAATATATGTGGGTGCTATTTTTTAGCATGTTATGGACATTATGTTCAAGTATTTAATCAGTAAGTGAAATATTATTTATATAGATGATCTTACTCTTTTTTACAAGATTCAAGGAGACCATGCAAAAGACTTGACAATGATATTGAAAATATGTAGAGAACATGGTATCTTATTGAATCCAAATAAGTAAATTTTTTGGGTTATGAAAGGTATCTATTAGGCCATATCATTTTTTAAAAGAGCATATCAATAGATCCAAATAGAGTGGAATCAATTCTATAAAATTCCCTTGTTTGGCAATAGAAAGGAGCTAAGATCATTCTTTAGCAAGATCAATTTTGTGAAAAAAAGTATTTATGGGTTTATTAAGATAGTTAAATCACTAAATAATATGATGAAGAAGGATGCAAAAATTAAATGGAATATTGAAGCACAAGTTGATTTTTCATAAATTAAGAAATTAATTGTGAATATTTTAGTGTTGATAAGCCTATATTATACCCAACCCTTCTATATCTATTATCTTTCCTCTGAACACTCAAGTGTGGTTGTTTGGATTCATAGAAAAGAAGTAGGAGATTAAAGACTAGTGGCATTCATGAGTGTTCCACTTATAAATGTTGAACTTGGGTATTATACCATAGATAAAAAATATTTTTAGTGATTATAGGAGTCAAAAAGTTTTAGACATTATATCTTACATAACAAAGTGTTTTCTATTTATTTAACCCTACTGTAATGTCAATGTTGATGCAAAATGAGCTTGGTGAGTGCACAGGTAAATCAATGATCATTTTTCCAGAATTTGACTTAAAAATTCAGCTAATGTAAATTTTTAGAGGATAAGGATTAAATAAAATAATGGCTGAAATTAATTCTAAAACTATATGTTAGTAATATACTATGAAGTCCATCACTAATGATGAGTGGTATTATGATATAGTTTATTACCTATTGAACAAAAAACTTCTCAATATACTTGAATTCCATTCAAATAAGAGAATTACACTTAAATATAAACACTTTTATGATAAAATCAAGAATGTTGTATAAGAATAATCATGAAGGTATATAATTAAGATGTTTGAACAAAGTAGAAATAGCTAAAGTACAGAAGGATTTTCATGAAAAATATGGTATTAGACATTGTTCAAGAAGCACTGCATATCACCAAATACTTACAATAGGTTATTATTAGACCCATGTTATAAAGGATGTCCACTCAAATGTTATAAATTACCACATCTATCAAATTACAACACACAAAGAGTAAAACCTTGTTATGCCTTTGTAGCCAATTATTAAAGTTCATCGTTTTGAAAAAAGGGGACTAGATTTTGTTGAGGATATTAATGTTGATTATTTAGCTAGATACAAGTTCATTTTTAAAATAACTAATTATTTTACCCAATGGACTGAATCACATGCATTTAAAAAGTTTACAACTAAAATTGTGATTAACTTTATCAAAGAACACATCATTACCAAGTTTGGAATGCCATTTTATCTGGTATGTGATAATGGCCTACATTTTCCTCTTTAAAGTTTACTGAATGGGAATATGATAACAATGTAATTCTCAACTGTTCTTCTAATTTTTATCCATAAGGTAATGGTGTTGTTGAATCTATGAATAAAAATTTACTAGATGTGATTAAAAATATTGGATAAGAATCCTTGAGATTGGCATAATATGCTAAAGTATGCACTTTAGTCTAATAAAACTAATATTAAGTCATCCCTAGGCATACCTCCATATCATCTATTATATATTCAAGACCTAAGTTTTTCCTTAATTTTTAAAATTCTTACTTTTTAATTCATGAAGTATTACCTTGAAATGGATGACAAAATTGAAACTTGGATACTAAATATGAAACAATTAGAAGAGAAATGAAATTAAGCCTTGATATACTGTAGTAAACACTAAGGAGTTATGAGATGATGGTTTGATAAGAGAGATAGATTGAAAGCCTTTAGTATTGTTTATTTAGTTTCATTTTAGGATAAAGTGCATGATAAAAAAGGAAATTAAGGGACATTTGATGCTCTTTAGTTAGGTCCATTAAATTTTTTAAAATCTTGGGTGAGAACACATTTATCCTTAAGAGTTTAAAAGGTGAAGATGTCCCATTACAAGTGAATGGGAAATTTCTCAAGCATTATTTCCATACATGAATTATCCAAGCATGGCCTTGTATATAGTTTTCCTTTGTTTTATTCTGTGTTTGTTATTTTGTTGTTTTAGATTAGGTGGTTGTTTTGTTTATTGCTTGTACTTTTTTATCCTCAGTCTTTGTCTCTACTCTACTTGTGGTCTCATTTTAAATCTTATAGGCACCTTATAATAAAAAGAAAAGGTTTATTAGTAAGCAACATCAATAATGCTTTATTGTTAATATGTTTTTGGTAATTTGAGAGGAAAAAAACTATTTAGGAGTTCAAATTCAAAGGCTTAAGATTGTCATATAGTCCTGAATTTATCCATGTATTGGTGAGTTTGGATAAAATAAATTATTTTCTAATATATTCTCTCTAAATATCACATAAAAAACATATTACTGATTTATGGGTTTACTTAGATGAACTATTACAATCAAGATATCAAGTGAAAAATCTAAAAGTTTTACCTTTTTTTATTTTTCCATGTTATTCCCCAACCAAGAAATGGGTTTCATTGCCTATGAATTGAGATGGTACTAAAAATTGACTGATAAAATCATTTTTTTCTATGATTTAGATAACCTCTACTAGGGATATGGTTCTTGGTTAGGAGTAGAGTTATGTCTAGAGCAATATCATAGATAATCTAGTCAGGGCTCTAAACATCTAGCTGCTATGGGAGCAATATCTAAGAAACCCATAATGTGTCTTCTTTACCTTTATTCATTTGAAGGTAAAATAAAATACTAGACTGAACATCCAAACTATAATGAATAGTCTTTGTGAAGTTCATGAAAGGATTGAATACATATGCACACATTATGGTCTAGGTGAATATCTCATTTTGTCTTATGGTCATTCCTTTTTTATATTTTTAGGAATTTATTCATGTAATTTTGTTGTCTTAACCAAATATTTTAGGTTCATAAACATGTTTATTTTATTATAAAATATTCAGGAGTATTTACCAACTATTTAACCTTAAAATATAGATTAAGGAATCTAGGGTTAGTGGGTGGAGATAGCCTAAGGCACAAGGGCAATGAATTATCTATATAAAAATCCAATTAATTGAAAACTTAGATAAATAATATTGAAATATGCTAAATATAATAAGTACAACCAATGATTGATATTGAAATAAATGGCAAACAATGGTACTTAGCTAGATTATAGTGCACATGGAGATCTTATGTGAAATAAATTAGAAAGATATGGATTCCAGATCAAACATATGATTCTATAAATTTGAATTTTGTGACCTCAGACACTTGTGTCAACCTAGGAGGGTTACATCAATGCTTTTTTCTAACTTAGATGAAAGTGTCCTATAAAGAATACCTACTAGATCTAGATGTGATTACTTAAAATTTTCTAGGTTTATGTCACCTTCACTCTAATGCATTCATATCTAGCTCATTTATTGTTACTCTTATTGAATCATCAAAACCCTACCTCTTCATATTTATAATGACCTTGGAAAAAATAGGCTAAAAGGCTTATGGTGTCAAGATAACCCTAAATACCCATCTATTATTGGGTGCTACCTACATATTCACTACTTTTAATAAGGCCTAAAATTGATCTAGTTATTCCCTAATGTGTTGGATTGTGTGTGCACAAGGGTGTAATTTATGAAAATCAAGTACAATAGCAACATATATTATAAATTTGTAAATAGGACCCATGGCATGATCATTTATTAATTTAGACCTATATATCTATTGCCTATATGACTCATATGGAAATAGGACAAAATAGGGAAGCTTTTCTCACTTGAATTCTTGATTGAATGCTTTTGGTACTCTAACTTGTGAGAGGTAGGACGTTTATTGGTAAGAATTAATGAGTATTGATCATGCATATATACCAATCCTTTTGGATAATATCTCACATTAAATAACTTAGGTTAACAATATGATACATTTGATTTAAAAATTGGACAAATTTAGGGCACTAGATACTTGTGTTGGAATAGGACACTTGCATCTATGTAGGCATCTAATTGGGATGCAAGTGTCCAAGAAGTAAGAAAATAGGTATGTGTCTATAACTTGTAGAGATAGATAATAAGTAGGTCTATAAAAAACTAATCATGATACAAGGACTAGGTCATTAAAATAACATTGGTCAGACTAAGAGATAAGTAATGAGCACAAAGATATAGTAGATTCAAGCCTTTCATTAGTGGGAAATGGTCTATACTGAGAGGGATAACCAAGTTCCATATTTTATAAATGTAAAAGATATGTGCTATATAAGTTAGAGATAGTGTCTACATTTCCCCCCATTTAATCTAGTAATGAAATTACTAATTTAAAATAAAATAAAAATATACCTAGGTGTGTATAATACACCTTACCTTTGTGTGAGCCCAATTTGAGTGATTTATTGGTGATTGGCCTAAAACTAATATCATGTTATAATTTATAATAAATGCATATAATATTAAATCAAAAACATTTAAAATGGTTTAAATTGAAAGAGTAAGGTTTTAAGAGTACATATGTGTATCAATGTAACCACCTTACCTTTGGCAACTTGATGTGAAAATATGTATCATTATGAACCATTAGTGATGAGATTAGGAAAAATATAAATATATAAATTTCATAAATATATAAATATTGAAGGATAAAACTTGCCCCCAATGATGGAGAAAAGGTGAGTTATCACCTAGGAGGCTAGATTAGCTTAACCATGCAACCCAATCATACTTATAACCTGGTGAGCATGAATGAACAAAATCAAATCACACTATAAAATTGATGAGGTTAGATGATGTAATCAATTTCAAGATATAAAATTGGCAAGATTGAGTGATTTAATCACCTCAATGACACCAAATACTATAGTAGATTGGCTCAATAATAGTTTTTAACAATCCAACTTAGTGAGTTAAAGTTTGTATTAGTGTTTAAAATATGAAAGATGATTTTATTTTGAAATTTAGGTGCTTTGTTCATATCATATGCACCTTATGTATGTATCATGTTGAAACCTAGGTATAACAATGGTATCAATTTATAAAATTATGCCATAAATGTGTATCTAAATCATATAACTATGCAATTTGGCTCATTTACAAAGTGTGTTAAGTGTGGATAACATCTTTCCATAAAATACCCCCATGATAGTCTGAAACTAGAAACTGGTGTAAATATAGATAATATGTTTTTACAACATGCCCCCACTATATATCTAAAATTGTGACCAATGTAGATAAAATGTTTCCAAAACATGCCCTAAATACAATATAAATCTATGAAAAATGTGGAAGCGATGCCTCTATGGTATTCCCCCACTAATATTACCCCATTTTGAGGTGAGGGAAAGTATAAAATTTTAGTTACCTTGCCTCAAAAGGATAAGGTAATCATGTAAAGTATAAATGTATCATGTAGCATATAGGAGAAACATGTCTAGTTAGGTATATCATTGAAGAGTGTAAAATGTGATCACATCAAGGACTAAGATGCATGATATAGATCATGGCAATGTCTAAAATGTAAAAGTACAATCTCAACAAACAGTCAAGTGCACACATATGAACACTCAATATCAAATCAAAAGACAATGGTCCAAGGAGACTAAAAATAAGGGACATGTTCAAATGATGCACAATCTAAGGAACATGACTTAGTCATATGTCTACAAAAGAAACCATGACATATTAAAATGTCCATACAACAAGTAATGATGTATTAAAATTTCATATAGGTAAATAAATGAATGAGGGCCATAAATAATGGAGAATATTCAAATTATTAAACAAGTACAATAATAGCAAGGTAAAAAACTCAAGAAAGTGCATAAATGAAAGAATAATCAACCAACTTAAACATAACATCTATCCCATGGATCATATGTGTTAGTAAAAATGTTACATACATAAGATATCAAGTACACAAAATATATAAGCATGGATAAGGGAATGTGTAAGTACATAAGAACAAACATGATAATATAAAGTGATCATATAATAATAGAACCCAAATGTATTATGATCAAAGAATCATATGCCCCTAATGTCCACATGACATGAGTAGATGGAAGGACCAAAATCCAAAAGTGCATAAATTATGTATATGTGTAAGCATGTATCACACTCAAAATATGCATGAACCACATATGGATATATAAATAAATTATACATTATCCACTAACATGGAACTAATAACATCAATACTAAGGAGCTAATATAACATGTAAATGCTAGAAATATTTTTGGATTTTTTACTTTTTATTTATTTATTTTTGTATTTTTTAATTTTTGATATGAAATTACTATCCTATTAACTCATAAAATAGATGATCATAAGTATCTCCCCTCTCAAAACTTGACTTATCACAATCTGAATATTTTTGATCTGTTCTTCATCACATGATGTGGTTGTTTGGAAAGGTATAAATCTATATCAATTTCCTCTTCTCAACTTGTTTATTTTATAGGATAAAGATTGACATCATGTGGTATGTGAAAATGAAATACATTTTTTACTTAGAATTATTTTAGCTTCCATTTAATATAACCAAAATCTACCCAATGTAAATGAATGTACTAAAGTATGGGATAAGACCCATACTATTATAAGGAAAACACGAGTCCCATAAGAAATAAGAATGAAAAAAATAATAATTAATATTTGATGTAGAGTAATTAGATATAATTCCAAAAAATAATCATAATCTGGTTCTCTATCCAACTAGTCCCTATTCTTGATTGGTTTGATCTTCAATGTTCCATTTCTAGTTCAAATCTTTCCCTAGTCTTGATCACTTTGGTTAGTATCCTTATTTAATTATTATTATTATAAATTTATAAGTGATTATTGATGAATTTAAGCATCCTTGAATCACATTCAATCATACACTATCCCATTCCACTCCTCATACCTGATAAACTTCCTTACTCTCTTCCACTAGATTTTTATTAGGCTAGTCACATAGGTCTCAATGCCTAAAATATTGTTTAAGGTTAATTAGTTCCATAATTTATAATTTTATTGAATTAAAGAACATAATACACCCATACACACTCATATTAATGGTTATAATACAATTTAACACCCTTAGACAAAAATTAGGCTCCCAATGGCATTATAAAGCTTGTAGCATTTTTCTTAGCAATTTTCCTTTGATTGATCAATATAGGCCGTATTACCATGATATGGTTAAATTTTAAAGAACATTTTTTCCCTAATGAGATGTGTGAAAATTATGAAGTCCTAAATCCACTTCTAACTAGGAGCTCCTTTGTTAAAACCTTGCAAACTAGGCCTAATTAGGCCTATTTCAAACCCTCTAATATCAAAACCATACCTAGCCATAATATTTCAGTCCCAAGTCACATTAATAAATTATATAATATTAAATATATTAGGATCACAAATTTATGTAATTTTTTTGTGTTGAAACTCTTAGAAACACTCAAACCCTAGTTTAAGGTTCATAAACCCTGCACATAGGCTAAGACCCTATATAATTCTATAACTAGAGATAGATAGTGAATCAAGTCATAAAATAAGTTTAAAATTTTCTATATTTAATATTTATATCTCATCCAATAATTAAAATTCCACCCCCAAGTATCGGTTCTAATTATCTAACCCAATTTGTGGATGACTATGTAGGGAGATAAGAGCTACACAAATATGTCATGAAGTTACCAAATTTAAATCATGTTATAAAGAAAGTATTGGATGATATGATACTTATTAAATAATTATAACACATATATATACCACCAGACCATACAAGTACCCAACAATTATTTATTCATAACTTTCTCTATAGGATTACCACTTAGGCATAAACAATAATAACCTGCAAGAAATATGGGTTTGGTGTGTTTAAAAGTTTAAAATAATTGTATATGGAATTTTCAAAATAAAAACAAATTTATAACCCCCATACAAACTATTCAAATCAATTAAATCACTAGCACATACATTTCATACAAGAAAAGTCTTGTTTTCTACTTTGTGAGTGCACATAAAAAGAGTCTATTTTAGATCTGTTACATAGTCAGGTTTAATTCTCAATTTTAAATTTTCCAAAATGTAATGAATAGATTTATACCTTTATTTTATTATGTAATAACCTTCCCCATAACATAATTTCAATTTCACACCTAATAAGGATAGGAATGGATCTTCATTTTCACCAACTTTGAGACTGTGCATTCAAATAGGGTATATTGTATGCATCTTGGAAACCAAGACTTGATTCTCTTTCCATAGATTATATATTTTTATCAATATTATATTCATACCAGTAAAACATTATAATAACAACCAATTTATCATTCTAAATGTGGGATTCTTCCTTCATCCCAAATAGGGGTTTCACTCAAAATAGGGGTTCTATTATGATTGAGTTTACTCTCCTTATCTATCTTAGTAATTTTATGACACCATCTAGGGTGTAAATACTTTAATAAACCTTATTATCAATCATGTGATTAAAAATAAACCATTATTTCCAACATATCACCCTTTCAATCTCAAGAAAAAATATACTGACTCCTTGACCTTACTAGAATATGAGTGTGCATAGAATCAGGGGTTTGACACAAAATATCTTCAGATGTTTAGCCTTTCAAAACCTCATAGTGGTGTATAATATATATATATATATATATATATATATATATATATATATATATATATATATATATATATATATATATATATATATAAGACTTGATACATTTCTCTCACCATTCCTATAGAGAACCACTTTAAGCACATTCCTTATAGGTCTGATGTTTATAGCCAATGTGGCCTATCTTCCACAATTAATCCAACAACTCACAATCATTACACTAAAAAAATAAATTCATGTCTTCCAATTCCCTCAAGATAACATTAATCTAACATCAATCCCAATACAAAACAAACAACACAATATACAAGAGTATCTTTCTCTTTTATTTATGGAATTTTGTCCTTTATTACAAATTAGTCCTTCCAAGGACCTAAAATTTCTTCTTGAGGAGATTTTTAAAATTTATTATTTCTTAGACTCTCCTCTCTTCCTAGAGACCACCCATACCTCTATTATATTCCATCTATCTCCTTTTTACAATGACCTTTTTTTTTCAATGTAGGTTTCTTTCTTGGAAGTTACATCAACTTCTTGGGCATGCCTACCTCAATGTACCAAGGGTGATCTTTACATTAGTGAGATGAATTGATTCAAAAATTACACATTAAAACACATTATAATACCTTATTTATGACTTTACATAACACATAAACTAAATTACTCGCATAACACTCCAAACACACAAAATAACTCTCTTAGTCTCTATTACACTATTTTGTATTTTCAAATTCTTGCTTTTAGAGGGAAAACCTCTAATTCAAATTATAAGCCACCTCATGTCTTCATAAGATATTTAGGACATTAATTAGAATTATTATCATGTACCATAACCTTTAAAACTATCATTTTTACTAGATTGACCCCTTATAGACTACAATACATAAATGATGTTTTTTTGCCTTGATGTTCCTGCATCATACTCCCTAAGAGGGAGAAAACTTGAGCCTCCATATTTCTTTCTCATCTTGAAATTTATATTTTTAGGGTCCTTAATTTTTTATTTGTTTATTTTCATCCTTTATTTCTCCCTTTTATTTTTTAAATTCTTTCATGTATTCCTTGTGTATTTGTCTAGCCTTCTTATCCATGCATCCTCTATCTCCATGAAGTGCTCTAGATGTTGTAGCTCCTTATTTTGTGTATGTTCCATCCTTTCCAAGTAAATTTTATCCCCATAATAATAAATTTAAATTATATATACCTTATTCTCTTTCCTCATGCCTATTAACCTTTATCATTTGTTCACCTACACTTTATTTTGATGCCTATTTCTCAAACTTCTTCACTTTTAGATGCTCTTTCATCTCATCTTGCTCACTATGCAAGAGAAAATTATTATTCCTTTCACTCTCATAATATTAAATCATGAATTAACCAATCCTTATACTATCATATCCATTTTTACTAAATTTAAACTCATCATTAGTTTTCCTAAATGAATATCTTATCATGTTTGCTTCTTCATGCTCCATTTGATTGTCAACTAGTTTGCCTGTTGTCCCCTTTGTTTTCACAACTATTTTTACTTATTATTGATGATCCTTATCTATCCTTTAATTAAAATTTTAATATTTTAAATAATATATTTTAAGCCTCTTTAATGTATTGATCATGTCCTCTATCATCCTCAATTCCTCTTGAAACTTTTGTGCAGTCACTTTTTCCAAATCTTCATCAAACTTTGGTGTACATTGTTCCTCACTTACTTGGGAAAATTTTTATTTGAATCCTCCTTGGACTCCCTCTTTTTTGAGATTAATATCCACTATATCATGCCTCAAATAATACTTTTAAATAACTCCTTGAGGTGCTTCTTCTCTATCTTTCCATACTACACTCTCATACATCAATGCAATGGTTTCTAGGTACAAGAAATCTTCATCATTAGAATCAAATTCATATGCATCATCATATATTTTTAAAAAACATTTGTGAATAATAATATTCTATGCACTCATATGGTTGTACCTTTTCTTGACTATCTTTGTTTCTATGCATCATCTCTCTCATTTATTTTATGGGCTTGCCATCTTCCTCTATATTCATGGTTTCTAGGAATATACTTGCACTATGATCTTCTTGTCCTCTTTCCATGTTATTTATCACCCATTTTCTTACCTATATATTTTTGGGATGCCACTTGCCTCTCATTTCATCTCTTTCATGTTTCTTGAATTAGTCATCTACTATGCCATCTTTATATACTTTAGCATTGGTCCTTTATCTCCATAATTGTACTTGATTTTAATTCATGTTTTTATTTTATTTGACCTCTTTTTTGAGGTTATCCTATTTATTCTCTCCACCTACTTGTTTAAACCATTTAGGCTATATATATCCATGCCCATGTTCAAATTTATAGGGCTAAACTTTGTCATTTTTTATCCCATCCTGCATATTAGCTTTACCTTCTTCACATATGCAATCAAATTCAACATTCAAAAACTCATTTACCTCCAATGGCAACTGATGCAAGCTTATGTCTTCATTCATGTATTCATGGGTGACCTTAATGTATTCTTGGAATGATTATTCTTTTCTTGTTTCATTTTCTATACATGGTAATGCATCATAAAACTCCTTTTTCTCTTTATTTTCACCTTTTAGAATGCTCTCAATGTTCAACGCTTTGTCTTCTTCATGAAGTTATTTCTCTTTATCATCCTTTTTCCATTCAATGGGTAGAATTATTGGTTCATGCTTCATCAAATTTGAGGTCTCATGCTTTGCCTTCATCATGTTCTTCTTCATACCTACAAACACAAACTTGAAATCAATGTTATAAAATAAAATGAAAGACCATATAGTCTCTTCAAATGTCTTTGGCATGGACATTGTCCACCTTCTCTTCTTATCTTCATTATTTTGTGCTCTCTTTGGCACTTCTCTCACCTTCTTGTTCTCCTCAATGAGAACTCTCTTATCAAATTCTCTTTCTTGTTTCTCTTTTGGAAAAATTTCTCTTCTCTTGCCTCTTTGTGATGCTTTCTCTCTCTTTTTATCATCTTTCAAGACACATTTCTTGTGCCTTCTCACAAGTGACTCTATGGGACCTGTCTATTAACTTTCTTGACTATTCATGAGCTCCACCATGAGATCAATACTCTCAAATAGATATCCCAATTCTCTGTTTATGTTTGACACTTCCCTTTCTATATCCATCTTCTATCACTTTCTTTTTTTTCTTGGTTTATTCAGACCTTCCTCTTAGAAATTCTTTCAACCTTACGTCTTAGACCTATTTTTCACCAGTCCTCTTCTTGAGTCATCTCTCTAGGATCTCTTCTTAACTCTCTTAAATATATTTTGGAATCTTCCTTATTCCTCTTATCTTTATCACTCTTACTCTTCTCTATGCTAACCTCAATGGATTAGACCTACAACCTTCTTCTCCCAATACCCTACAAGGTTATCCCTCATGCACATCTTATGGCATTATGCATTCTTCTCAAATTAAAAAAAACATAATTTAACCAAAGCATAACTTGCCTTTATGTGACAACAAATGATGTAGAGGAATTAGGGATAAGTCCTTAAAAGAGTCATAATTTGGTTCTCTATCCAACTGGTCCATATTCTTGATTGGTTTGATCTTCAATGTTCCATTTCTAGTTCAAATCTTTCCCTGGTCTTGATCACTTTATTAGTTAGTATCCTTATTGAATTACTATTATTTACACTTTAAAATTTATTATTGATGAATTTATACCTCCTTTAATGACATTCAATCATACACTATCCCATTCCACTCCTTATACTTACTAAACTTCCTTACTCTTTTCAACTAGCTTCTTATTAGGCTAGTCACATAGGTCTCAATGCCTAAAATCTTGTTTAAGGTTAATTAGCTCAATAATTTATCATTTTATGGACTTAAGGACAATAATACACCTATCCAAACTCATATAAATGGTTCTAATATGCTTTAACACCCTTAGATACTAATCAGGCTCCTAATGGCATTACAAGGCTTGTAGCCTTTTTCTTAGCAATTTTACTTTGATTGAGTAATATAAGCCCTCATACCATGATATAGTTACAATTTTAGGCACCCTCTATCACTAATGAGGCGTGTGAAAATTATCAAGTCCTTAATCCACTTCTAACTAGGAACTCCTTTGTTAAAACCTTGTAAACTAGGCCTAATTAATCCTATTTCAAACCCTCTACTATCAAACCATACCTATCCATAATATCTCAATCCCAAATAACCTTCATCACTTATTTCATATTCAATATATTAGGATCACAAATTTATGGAATTTTCCTAGTGTTATAACTCTATGAAACACTCAAACCCTAGTTTAAGGTTCTTACACCCTGCACACAAGCCAAGAGCATGGTGTAATTCTATAATTGGATCTAGATAGTGATTCAAGGAATCAAATAAATTTAAAACATTATATATTTACTATCCTTATATTTTATAATCATTTAAATTCCACCCTAAAGTCTCAGTTCTAATTGTTTAACCCAATTTGTGGATGATTGTGTAGGGACACAAGAGTTACACAGGTTTATCATGAAGTTACCAAATTTACATCATGTTCTAAATAAAGGATTGGATTATATGATCCTTATTCCATCATTATAACATGTATCTAAACCATTAGACCATATAAATACCCAATAACTATTTATTCACAACTTTCTCTATAAGACTACCACACAGGCATAAACAACAATAACCTATAGGAAATAGGGGTTTGGTGTGTTTACAAGTTTCAAAGACTTATATATAGAATTTTCAAACTCAAAACACATTTTTCACCCCCATAAAAAATATTCAAATAATTAAATCACTATCAAATACATTTCATACAAGAAAAGTCTTGTTCTCTACTTTGTGAGTGCACATAAAAAAGTCTCCTTTAGGTCTATTCCATAGTCAAGTTTACTCATACAAGAAAAGTCTTGTTCTCTAATTTTTGAGTGCACATAAAAAAGTCTCCTTTAGGTCTATTCCATATTCAGGTTTACTTATCCATTTTCAAGGTTCCCAAAATGTGATTAGTAGAGTCATACCTTTATTTTATGATTTAATAACCTTCTCCACAACATACTTTCAATGTCACACCTAATAAAGATAGGAATGGGCCTTAATTTTCACCAACACTGAGACTGTGCATTCAAAAAAGGTATATTGTATTCATCTTGGAAACCAAGCCTTGAATCTCTTTCCATAAATTCTAGATTTTGATCATTATTCTATTCATACTAGTAACACACTAGACTAACAACCATTTCCTCATTCTCAATGTGGGATTCTTCCTTCATCCCAAATAGGGGTTTCACTCAAACCAGGGGTTCTTTTATGATTGATTTTACACTCCTTATCTATCTGAGTACTTTTATGACACCATCTGGGGTTTAAATACTTTACTAAACCTTCTTCTCAATCATGTGATTACAACTAAACCATTAGTTCCAATATATCATCCTTTCAATCTCAAGAAAAAATAGACTGACTATTTGACTTTACTAGAATATGAGTTTGAATATAATCAAGGGTTTGACATAAAATATATACAGATGTTTAACCTTTCAAAACCTCATAGTGGTCTACACTATTTAAATAAAGATAGAGATATAAGACTCGATATATTTCTCTCATAATTCCTATGGAGAACCACTTCAAGCACATTCCTTGTAAGTCTGAGGTTTACAACAAAAGTGGAATATATTTAATAATTAATCCAAAAACCTATAATCGTTACACTAAAAAAATAACTTCATGGCCTCTAGGGCCCTCAAGATTACATAAAGCTAACATCAATCCTAATACAAAATAAATAACATAATATACAAGAGTATCTTTCTCTTTTATTTATGGAAATTTGTTCTTTCTTACAAATTAGTCCTTCCAAGGACTTGGGATAGGTGTATTATGGTCCTTAAGTCCATAAAATGATAAAGGATAGAGCTAATGAACCTTCAACAAGATTTTAAGCATTGAGACCTATGTGACTAGCCTAATAAGAAGATATTGGAAGAGAGTAAGGAAGTTTATAAGGTATAAGGAGTGGAATGGGATAGTTTATGATTGAATGTGATTCAAGGAGGTATAAATTCATCAAGAAACACTTCTAAAGTGAAAATAATAGGAATTAAATAAGGATACTAACCAACAAAGTGATCAAGACCAGGGAAATATTTAAACTAGAAATGGAACATTGAAGATCAAACCAATCAAGAATAGGGACTAGTTGGATAGAGAACCACATTGTGATTCTTTTGAGGACTTCTCCCTAATGCCTCTACATAAATATTTACATTTCTCCCCATCATGTAAATCTGTCACAAGGTACACATGTTTTGATAAACAAATTTTATGGCAATAGTTTCTGGATTCCATAGTATTTATGTGGTTATGCAAAAAATAAGCACCGCCCATGAATAATGTAATTGTTAAATTTGAGTGGCATGGATGATTTGTGGGTTTTTTAAATTTAAAACATTACATAGGATGTGGGCCTTGTATTGGTTCCAATTTTATTAAATTTTGTAAATATCCCATATAAAGGTTAGGAGTACCACATTTTTGTTTACAATGGTCATTTAGTAAGTCATCTCCCTCCTTTGTCTGAGGGATAAAACTTTGGTATTTAGATGGAGATATGTTAATCTACTTTGGATAAGTAAGTATGAATAAATCATATATATTCACATCCACACATAAATGAGTAAATGACTCATATTGTTTTTGCAATGCTCTTTCTTTTAATGGAGAAATAAAACCTCTATTAAAAATAAATTACAACTCTAAATCTGAAGGTCTAATTGCTAGCTCATATAATTTACTTTTGAATCAAATGGTATAATCTTGAAGATATTCATCATTGCATTTCTTAAAATTGTGAAAATATTCTAATGCAAGTTTTGGCACCTTATGGATATTAAAATACATGAAGAATGCATCTCCCCATTGTGGAAAAGTGGTTAAGGAACCCTTTGGTAGGATATATAACCAATTAAGATATTCATCATAAATGATCATATGAAATACCTTTACTAATAATTTGTCAGCTTTTTCCCATTGACCAAAGGAATGTACATAGTTAATCATGTTCTTAAATTGAACTTTATGATATCAAAACACATGTTAGAGGTACAATAATTAAAGGGGGGTGAAATAGTGAGCCCAAATAATCCAAATTCATTTCTAATATTTTTAAACACTTGATTAGTTACTATAATCAATCATGAAGCATACACAACATTCACATTAATGAATAAGAGAGACAATTCAAGATCAATCACATAACACAAGACATATGTGGGAAACCCTCTTGGGGAATAAAAACCACTAGAACTTGAACTTATAATACTATCATGTAATAACAAGATCTAATTTAGAAAAACTAAAACTAATCAAGGAACTACAATCCTTATTTAATGAGACTCCATTCCCATAAGGTGCTACCACACCTGTCTAGTTGAGCTACAATAACAACCAGACCTTTTAGCAAGTTTTACCTTGCAAGGAGGATATAACCACCTTAGATGATGAGCAACCACAACAACACCTATAAAAAACTTCCACTTCTAAATTTATTTCAATAACCCCTGATGATGGACCTCAGCTTATCTATCTTCTCCTTCGTTCACACTCAATTTGTAAGAGCACTATTCTGTCAATAAAATTATGACCTAAAAGTCATACAGATAGTCCTCACTTTGTTTTACTCTTCCACACATCCTTAGATCACTCTACCCATATTTTTATCCACAAAACACACACAATAAGCCTCTCTCCAATCACTCCTCAATCTCTTACACAAGTCTAAAAATTTCCATCTTTGATTCCATTACTTATAAAGCAATCTTGATAATCACTACCTTGGTCAGCCATTAGGCATGCCTTATTCCTTAAGGCATCTTTCACACAAATACATATTTCAATACACCTTTTAATAAGTCTCTTGTAGCCCTTATAGGTCTCATGTGAGCCCATTCACTCTTTTAACACTCCTTCGAGCAAAAAAATAACACAAGGCCAATTTTAAATACCTAGGTCCACTCCTTATATCCCCTTAAACATCCTCAAAATATAATAGTCAAATTATCTCACCTCTTTGTATTCTCAAACAAACACAAACACTAACTTAGTCCACATAGTCACCATGAATGAATACATAGTCAACTTCTTAAGCATTATTCATACTCAAGATAGATTGATCACACCTATAAAATTTGCATAGAGCATCTTCATGAAGTATAAAACACTCCCAAATATCTGAGACATCAACATAGCATCAATACAAGCTAAAATATCCTTCTCAGGTCACTTGTATAATAAGCATGAAAACATAGTCAACTTCTAGACTCAATATCTTTGATTGTACTCACTTTCAGAACTTTAAATCTATATATCCAAATGTGTCTTGGATTACTCTACCACTTTTATTTTTACATCATCAAAAAAATTATTTTATATCAAAACATATGATCAAAATATAGAGTTTTATTTTTTTCCTATGTTAAATTCAAATATTTGAATAACAACAATCGCAGTTAACCTTCTAACACAATGCTCAAATCTCATGAACTCTTGACTTAGGATCAATCTCACTTCATTGATATTGTTTGATATTTGACATATATACTACCAAATCCAAATGTTAAACATCTATCATGTTGACATCATCTCAAGTAATCTAATAACTTTGGCTCAACCTACTCCATCGATCTCTGTGAATCAATCAGGTCCTTATCGATCAATTCTCACCATTAATCAAATTGTATGAATTCCCTCTCATCATTGGATCCTTATCTTGTACCTTTATTTAGACATTAAACATCATGCACCTATCCTCATCTCACTAATTCCTAACTCCTTGGAGCAAACATGTACCATTGATCTTGATTGAGCTTTAATACATTAAAAAATGACTAAGTATGATGACCTTGTCAATATGCATGAGTAGCCATTTTTTCACCTAAATAACTTCTTTTGTGTTTTGATGTAGGATCTCAAATTTAGACCAGATGATATCCATCCATAAGAAAATCTAACCATGTGACCCGTTACTCTTGAAACTCTCATGTGTGTGAGATATAACACCATTAACATGACTTCTCATAAATTTATGTCATAGAATGAACCATGTCCAACCTTTCCTGAGAGGCCAAATTTGATTAACCATAACTTTTGTTGTTCTTAAGTGGATGATCTCAAATCTAGCACATATCATCTATGCTTAAAACTAAACAAACCTATATGATCAAATTCACTTAACACCTTCACATGTGTAAGATATAACATCATCAAAATTCTCACTCAGCTCTTTTTTCCATACTACAAAGTATGAGAAAACACAATCAATTTACTTGAGAGCCCAACTTTACATAAGCATATCTTTTGATGAACTACATCGCATGATCTAGAAATTAGCATAAATAAACTAGGTACAAAACTAAATAAATACATATGATCACCTTATCCTAAAATGTCCACACATGTAAGATATCACATCATCAACTGGCTTACTTGGCTCTTTCTAGACACATTGAAAATTTGGCTCGGTATGGGAAAATAGTGAAATCTATCTTAGAAGCTAGCTTTTCACCCTCATATCTTTGATTGTGATTTGATGCATGACTTGAGATCTAGTGCATAAAAACTAGGGACTATAGTGATCATAACCATATTACCATCTCCCCTTTAATCCTTCCTACATGTTAATGGTGATGTCATCAAACTACCAACTCAAATTTTCTTCCACTAGACCCAAAGTGTCTGGATGAGAACTATGATCAACCAAATGAATTCCACTTATTCACACAATCTCTCAAAGTATGGATCACATCTTATAAGACCCCTTTCACATGTTTAAACCTTCATACTTATCCATAAACACCTATGATTAGTTAAACTTTGAAGATCAACTAAGCTACCTTCAAGTATACAAGAATAAATACATTGCACACTTTGTCATACAAGAAAAATCACATTGCATACTTTGTCATTATCACATAGACTATCAAATTAATTCATCCACTCAATAAGACACCTTTGTGACACCACCATGACATCAAAATGATAAATCTCTAACAATCTTCCCCTTTTTCATTGATGTCAACACCTATCAATATAACAATATATAGCTCGCATTATCTCTCTTCAAAGCACTCCCACAACAAGAAATTTCTCCCCACAAGAACTTTATCCCCCTTTGACACAATGAAAAAATGAGCACCAATTAATCCTAAGGACCTAAAAATATTATCAAATAGAAAAGGACCATCTTATAAAGATGATACAAACTCCCCCTTACCTGAGTCTACTTCTTGTCTTGACAAAATTCCACTTGCTCTATGCCAACACTCTCTTTAATCAAGGAATACAACCAATGAAGAAAGAACAGACAAAAGAACTAAAATCTGATTTAAATCACCAAGAAATATATAAGAGGGACTTCCCCTAAAATCTTTGAGTAATTTCACCTTCTGAGCATCTTTAGATCTTCACACACCATGAAGAACCACCATGTAGGCTTACTAGCCTTCTTTCTCAAGACACTTTCATGACCACCAAATCTACATCTGCACTATAAAAAATATTAAACGTGTACTAAACCAATCTTGAGAACATACCTTTAGATACTCATACCTTTCTCTTTTTGAGAAACTAAGAAAAAAGATCTCTTCTTCAAACTAGGCTTGTCTAGCCTCCTTGTAGCCCTACCTAAAATTTGAAAAGCCCACACCTTTAAGTAGACACATCTTCAAGACCTAAAACTTCATATCTATAGAATTCTCATATTCCCCTTAAGCACACCATATTTCATCAACAATATCATCCTTTACAACATACTTCCTTCAAAAACTAATTATCCAATTAGGCCTCCAACTTGACAAAAACTTGAATAACTTGAGAACCAAAAACCTTAAAATCTCTATAAGTCTTGATTTTTCCACCCATTTGGCCCATTAAACATATTAAGAATCCTTAAACCTCAACTCATAAGTTAGACTACTTTTCTAGGAAAGCCCAAAACCTTAGAATCTCAAAACAAGCAGGGTCAACAAACCTCCTTCTAAGTAATACACACTTATGAAACTAATTTCACATATAGATACACCCATCACACAATTATAGACCAATATTTGATATTTCATACCTTTGGGAACCCATACATCCTATAATCCATTTTAGGACCTACAAGCTCTTAAGCATAGACTAAGAAAACTACAAGCACTCAAAATTCTTCAAATGACACATACATACCTTTAGACATCAAAAATATTTTGAGAACACCACAAATAAATTCATAGACCTTTTTAAGCATAAAAAACTTCTTTGCATTTTCAATAATCTCATTAAACCACCTGGAACCACCCATTTTGACTTTGTAGTACATCTCCTTCACAAACCTCTAAAACAAGCTCTTAAACTTGTTACTCCCTCTTAACCAAAGACCTTATCTGATTGGCATTACCATCTTGAGTAAAAAAAATCTTCTCCACTAAAAATAAGACTCTTAATAAGCATAGATAGAGACACCTTTTATGATCTAGGAATTTGACTCAAGAGAGGATGGTTAGTATGGTGTTAGTTCCAAAATGAAAGAAATACATTAATAGCATAACATATCTAGGCCTAGACACTAGGGAGAGCTTAGTTAACAAAAAAAATGCAAAATGCAAATAAAAAGTAAGGAATAAAACACAAAAATTACTTCACCTTCCTTGGATGCTCCAAATGCCTTTGTAGTAGTGGTTTGCTCAGTTTTGTGCTCATGAAGTCCTTGGCAATAGAAGCTTGGCTACCTCCATCTCTCCTTAGAACCTTTGGCTTGTGTCTTGGCTTGGCTTGGAATCAATTTGGCAAGGTAACACTAATTTATTGAAGCCTTGTAATAAATTTTTCATTATAACTTTGCATTCTCAAGTCTTAGAAATGATGTGGTAAGGCCTCTTATTTATAGATTTTTGCAAATATCTAGAATCAACCTAAACCATACATCCTGAGATTGAAATGTGTGGTTGAGGATTAATTAAACTTTTGAAATTAAATTTATAATTATCATCATCATCATGACATTGGAATAATGGGAAATTAAGAGGCATGGTGGGCATCATGGAAGGCATTGATGAGGCATGGAGGGCATGAATCTTGATATTTGTGGCATTTATGTCCTAGGGATGTCTTCCAAAGAAATGAGGTCACCTGATGATTTATATATTCAATATTCATTTCCAAAAATAAGTATTCAAAAATTTTCCATGTAATTCTTGATTAGGCTTTAATTTGGTTTAATTATCTCTTAAGCATGTTTAATTACTTTGTGCACAAATTACTCAAACTGATTAGAATGCCTTGTTATTGGTCTAAAATTTGACTTGATTGGAATTAGAAGACAATGTTAGATGCATTGGATCCATCATCCCATTTAGGATGTTACAAACAACAAATAATGAAGGCACATGTCTTGTGCAAGATGTTTGATAAGAAAGATCAATTTGGAATACCTAGGTACAAAATTGGTATTTTGACTCGAAATGATCTGATCAAAGTTAGTGGACCCATAAATTACACTACCCCATTTAGGGATACCCTAGATAAAATTGACACTTGAATATGTCAGTTTCACATCATTTAACATGTTTTAGTGTTTTTAGGCCAAATTATGCATTTTAGGTGGAAATTGGTCAAAATCCTAATTAGAGGTTATTAGTGGCCAGATTTAGGTGTCTACAATTTACCCTTATTTAGGAAGGAATTATAATCTATAAGCATAGTAACATCTTCTCAAAGAATGAAAAGGTCTTGTATGCCTATAAATGCAATGATAATAAACTAACTATATGATGCCCCCTCAAGGGATTAATTGACACAAGTAGGTCAGAAAATGGTCCCTCGAAAAGAAAGAAGTGAAATGTGGGAACCAAAGAAAGGAAGGATGATGGGGTGAAAACATAATGATACTAAAAAAGTAATCAAAATCATTGAGAATGCAAATGGGATGGTGTCTAATGGTTTATCCAAAGGTGCTTATAAACATTGTACCCTAATAGTGGTAACATGGTATGATAACACAATGATTTTCCCAAATGCGGTTACAATCATTGAGAAGATGGAGCTTCCCCAGTTAGGATAGATAAACAAGATAACATGGCCCTGTATAGGAAAAAAAGTAAAGTGGTGACAACACAATGATTTTCCCAAATATTGTTATAATCATTGAGAAATGTAGGTGGGATGGTGTGTAATGATTTTCCCATATATGATTATCATCATTGGACCTTGATTATAGAAAATAGGATAAACGTGGTTGAGGATGATGATAACTTAACATAGAGGGTAATGATGAATTGGAACAACTTATTAATAAGGAGATACTCATCCGAACTAATAAAGGTTGAAATTATTTTATGGTTAATTACTCTATTTGGGATATGATTGGGATTGAATCGAGATTTTAGTGCTAAAGAGATGCTACCATTGTTAAATATAATTCTTAAAGTTTAGGTTTGTTCTAGCATGTTTCGGTAGGCATCTTGGTATAACATCATGAAGACTTGGTCAAAATATGCATAAGGACTTACTCCCATAATCTAATACTCAATATAAAATAATGCACTAATGATAGAAACCATGATGACAATGTAAACATATGAATATGGATGGATTCAAGTATAGGTGCGTATAATAAATCACCCAATAAACACACATAAACTGAATCAGGGCAACAGTGTTGAAAGCAAACAAACATGCACACAAATAAAACAACAAAGAAGCAAATAAAGAAACACTCAATAGAAAACATATGAATATCTACCCTAGAAAATAGGTGATAACTTAGTTACAAACAAAATAGGGGAATAGAGAAAAAATAAGGGGGTGTTCGAGCTATCTCCATATGCACTAGTCAAGTGGATGTTGCCTACATAGTTCCATGGATGTAATATCCAATAAAAAACTTCAAGCTAAATGTAGTTCTCTCAGAGAATGGGAAGAATGTGATAACTGAGGAAAAAAAAAGAGATGGATGTGATAGAAGAATAGGAATGGTCTTTTAAATTGGAAAGTGCATGAGAGAAAAGACCAAAAAAGATGGGGAAACTAAATGACAAGTGTTTTGCTTATAACTTAGTAAGGGTTCTCAGAATCCTTTAGGCAAAGAAGTGGTCAATGTTTTTGTTATTTTCTAATGATTTTTCAAATGTTTTTGGACTTTTTTTGGAGTATCTCAACCCAATCAAGAATGATGAGACACTAAATGGTTCAAGCTCACAAAATGGTGAAAGCATGGCTTAGGTTGATCATAAAATGATGAGAGCATGGTTTAGGTTTCTTGTAAAACTATAAGAGCATGGCTTCAGTTACTCATAAAATGGTGAGAGTGCATGGAAAAGGTAACTAATATAACCTCAATAAGTATCAAGTGCTACCTACATAGTCCCAGAGTAGGACCTCAAGTCACTATAGTTTTGCCCTTATAATAGAGGAATTTGACTAGTGTAGTAGTCAATTCAAATAAAATAGGCATAGTTGGTAAGAAGGCATATTATGACATAGGAAGTGGTGAGTTGGTACATCAAGGCTTAATGTTGCCCCTTGTTTTCCCATAGGTGGTTATAACCAGGACACAATGGCATAGATCAATTGTACTAATTTTCCCAAAGGAAGTTATAATTAGTAGTAAGATTAGTGGTAAGAAAGGAATAAAAAATGAAGGATACAACTACCAAAATTTATATCACACTATCCCAAAATACAGTCTATATCTAAAGTACTTGAACCAAATGATGAAATAAATCAGATACCTTGATGTTGAAATTGCATAACGAATGGCAAAAACTAAGGTCAAATGGGCTAGGCTTTAGAACACACTGGGTTGATAGTTCAGAAGTGAAAAGTGGATATGACAAAGAAGATAGATAAGGATGGTATTTATACAAAGAAGAATAGTGATAAAATGGAATAACTAAATGGTCCTTACAGATAATATACCTTAGCATTCAAGCATAGTACTACTTGAGATGAATAATATTCATCAACTTAGGAAGTTCATCTCTATCTAGTGTGGCAACCTATATGCCCCTGATCCATAATCTATAGTAGTGATGAAATGCCCTATCTAGTTTGGTTTCAATTTCCCTTTATGATTTTTCTCAACCATGGTATTCTTTTGGTTTGCTTTAAGAACAAGATCACCAAGTTCAAATGTTTTATACTTAACACACTGATTATAATGGCCTTTGAATTAGTTCTAATATGCTTGAAGATTATTAAGCATGGTTGTGCATTTCTCATCAAGTAGGTTTAGCTCTTGTAAGCAAGCTACTCGATAGTCATGATCATCTAGGACATGCTTGAAATAGATGCATAGTGAAGGTAACTCAACCTCAATGGGAAGGATGGATTTAGTATCATAAACAAGTGAGTATGGAGTGGCTCCTATGGGGGTATGATGATTGGTACGGTATGCCCAAAGGGTAGGGAATATTTTCAAGTGTTAATCACAATTGACATCATTGAAAATCTTTTTGAGAATATTGATAATGGTTTTGATGGATGCCTCAGCTTAGCCATTACCTTGAGGGTAATATGTTGTAGAAAAATGTTGTGTGATGTTGTATTTAGTACATAACTGGTTTACATCCTTGATCTTAAATGATCTTCCATTATCAGATATAATGTTAGAGGGGATATCATAATGGCAAATGAGATGGCTAAAAATGAATTTGGAAATTTAATTTCCAGTCACGTGAGGGGTATATATTTAACCCACTTAGTGAAATACTCAATGGTAGTAAGGATATGTTTATGGCCATTAGATGAAGTGGGGTTGATCTTTTCAATGAGCTCAAGTCCCCATGTATAAAATGGCCATGGTGTCAACATCAGTTTCTGAGTTTTTGTTGGGGCATGAATCAGATTAGCATGTCATTGGCATTTGTCACACTTTTTTACATATGTAGTGGCATCTACATCTATTTTTAGATAATAATAACCAATACACAAGATATTTTTGGATAGGATTACCCCATTATAATGAGCTTTACATACTCCTTTGTGAACTTCTCTTAATGCTAGTATAGACTCTACTGAAGTTAAATAACGAAGCAGAGTTCCATTAAAATTGTGGTGATAAAGGGTGGATCCAAGTAGAGTATAATGATTAGAATGATGAGTGAAGGATTTAGTTTATTTTTGAGATAAGTTAGGTGGCATAACTTGGTCATAAAATTAGTTATAAAGGTCTAAGTACCAAATAGAATTAAGACCAACAAGATCACAAATCATGTAAATAGTTAAAGGTTCATGAGATGGTGCTGAAATTTTTTTGATGAGGAACTGATACTCTCTATCTTTATCTATTTTTCAAATTAGAGAGCTAATAGTGTCCATGGCATCTACAGTTTTGTTACTAGCCCTTGGTATGTGCTCAAACTGAATGTTGGTAATTTATTGTTTAAGAGTGTCGACCATGGCTTTATATGGAACCAAATTGTCATCTTTGGTCTAAAAATGATCTATGACCTAATTGATGATTAACTAAGAATCACCATAAACTTGGAGATAAGATATATTCCAATGCACTACTTTTTGAAGTCTTACAACAAGTGTTTCATACTCAGCCATGTTGTTTATATAAGAAAAGCTAATTCTGAATAATTTAGGGATTAGATCCCCCTGTGGTGTAATAAATAATAAGCATGCCCTTGATCCATGTACAGTAAATGAGCCATCAAAATATAACTTCTAGAGATTCTCCTCAAGAGGTGTATCAATGATGGTTATTATGGATTCATCAAGGAATTGAAGTGTGAGTGGTTGTGTTTTTGAAACGTGCTTCAATAAGTTGATCTACAAGAACTTGTCCCTTGATTGCCTTCTGATTGACATACTGTATGTCAAACTCACTGAGAAGCATAATCCATTTAGCCATTATACCTTGCAAATATATTTTAGATATTAGATACTTGAGTGGATCTACCTTTGAAATGACCATGGTCTTATTATTCAACATGTAATGGCACAACTTCTGAGCTATGAATACCATGGCCAAACAAGATTTTTCAATAGGTGTATAGTTATATTCATATGTAACCAAGGTAGGAATTATGTAGTATATGGAATTATCTTTTCCATTGTCATCATTTTGAGCCAAGAGTGCCCCCAAAGCATGGTCGATAGCTGATAGGTATAACAAGAATGGTTTTCCTAGCATATGAGGTAATAAAATAGGTGGATTAACAAGATAGTCTTTTAATTGTTTAAAATTTATTTGACAGTGATCATCATAGTGAAATATAACTCCCTTCTTAAAAAGGTTTGTAAATGGATGGCACTTGTCTGCTAACTGAGAGATGAAGCATCAAATTGACTGGATCTCACCCGACAAACTACAGAGTTGATTTAAATTGGTTGGTGGTGGCATCTTAGTTATAACATGGACTTTAGTCAGATCAACTGCAATACCTTTATGAGACATGATGAAGCTAATTATTTTTCTTGAAGTTACATCGAACATACATTTCTTTGGATTGAGTCTGACTTTGTACTCTCGTAATCTTTCAAATATCTTACATAGCACTATTGGATGGTCAGCCCTGATTTTGGATTTTCCTAATATATCATTAACATAATCTTCAATAATATCATGAATTATATCATAGAATATGATATTCATGGCCCTTTGATATGTAGCTCTAACATTCTTAAGGCCAAATGACATTACTTGATAATAAAATATTCCCCATGGAGTGGTGAATGTTATTTTATGTTGGTCTTCTAACGTTATTCTGATTTGGTTGTATCATAAAAAGCCATCTATGAGTGAAATCATTTCATAACTTGTTGTGGAGTCAATGATCATGTTGATATTATGTAAGGGGAAATCATCTTTAGGACAAGATTTATTGATATATTGAAAATCAGTACAAATTTTGATCCCTTCAGGATTTTTGCTAAGAAGTAACAAATTAGAGATTCATTCTGAATAGTCAATGGATCGGATACATCCTAATTCTAAGATTTTTTCCAACTCTTTCTTTACCAATAAAACAATGTGAGGATACATCTTACATAACTTTTATTTTACTAGTTTGACATCAGGATTAACCACAAGGTGGTGCAAAACCAAGGAGGGATCAAAACATGGCATGTCAAAATAGGCCCATGCAAAGATATCTACAAATTCTCTCAATAGAGATGTATAAATTTCACATTCCTCTTTAGTGAGGGATGCTCCTAATTTTATCCATTTTAGGTCTAATGGAGTCCTGATATTTACCTTTGTTGTATCTTTAACTAGAAGGGTCGAACCATCTTCTAGGATATTAGCCAATGACTTAAACTATTGAATTATGTCAAGGTCCTCCATTAGGGATTTATTTTCAACTTCTCCTAATAATGATGAATCTAAGTCCCCTAATGGGAGATCTAGCCATGTGACAAAAATAGTTGAAAATTATTAAAGAATTTGATAAAATACTTATTGTTGCTCAAAGCTAAACTCAGATCCACATACAAGTTCATCATTGGTGGTCTCATGGTCTAAATTTTAAGAAGAATTAACAACCCCATCTAATAGCACCTAAAATAGGTTTTCACCACTAGACTAGCCTTTATCTCTACTTTTTCCCTGGTTAAAAATTACCTTAAAGAGGTTTTCACTTTGGGACCTCAAGGTTTTACTTATTTGTTTTTGGCTAAGGGTGTTCACTTTCTCTCCAAAATAGGTTGTAGGATATAATGTGATTGAGAGAGTCTTGATTTATGATCTCCCAATGAAACATTGTCTCTAAGGCCTAAAAATTCACAAAATACCTCATTATTTTGAAACTCATCAATTGGTAGACTAGATTCTTATTGGTCCCAATCTATCAGTTGGGGATAATATAATGGCAATGGGTTGTGATGAATGGTCAAGGTAAGGGTACAAATGGAATTTTTATCAAATATATTGGTTTCAACTAGGTCATCAAATGTGGGATAATGATTGGACTCTACTTCACTATAGGCATCATCATCACTAGTCGTTGGTGATGGAGTTTGAATAAGATATGTGGGGTCACCCCCAAGTGGTTTAAATTCAAGTCCATAAAGTATTTCATACTTAGTCATAGAAATTGGCTCAATGGTTCCTTATTGATTTGGTTTTAGGCCCCTTACTTCATAATTGTGATGCTCCATGATCCTATTGGGAATATGACACTTTGCATTTTTATAACAATCAGCATGGTTATCATTGTATAACCATGATTTTTCCCCTTTAAGAGGGTTAGGTCCTAGGCCAAATGCTAGTACAAATGTGACAGGTCCCTTATCTTTGTTCTTTTGTTGCCAATGAATATGTGGGGTGACTTAAAGTCATCCAAAGGTTTTTGTATTCTAAGGAAGATTATCAATATGAAATGTATCATGGGTCACATACTCTCCCAGTCCATTATCTAAAATGGTGAAATGATTAGAAAATTTAGGGGGTGGTATGTGGGAAAGGGAATCCAAGGTATTAGGATCTATGCAATTATCTAGTGAAATATCAATAAGTATAGCCTTTCCTTTATCCTACTTGGAACTTGGATTCATGTTGTACTGATAAATATAGCTTTGGAATTCAGCCTCAAGATATTTACAGTGTTCATATGGGTGTCAATATTTTAGAATATTCACTTCCATCCCTAAGTAATAAAACTTGATACATTGGTGTAGTGATGATGGGACTACATGAATCTCATACAACCAAGGCCTACTTAGAAGCATATTGTATGATAACTCAAGATCAAGCACATGGCAAAGTGTGTCATGGGTCAAAGGCCCAATGATAATTGGCAAATTAATGGTGCCTTGTGATTCTCTTTCCTCATTGTCATAGGCTTTGATGGTTATTGTTTCTAACTAAAGATCTACCATTATGTACCCAAGAAGCTTGATGAGCTTTAGAGACACTATGTTGAGGTTGAATCCATTGTCTATAAGGACATGTTTCACTTTATTCCATCTGATATAAACTTCTATGTATAATGGATTATTATGAAGGGGGCCAAGGGAAGACATATCACTTTGGTTAAATGTGACTTTTTGGGTTAGAGCTAGGTGTCCAACTAAATCTTGGAATTTATAAAGAGATATGTCACTAAAAATAGTGGATTGGGTCAAAAACTCATTCAAGATGTTCTTGTGGATTATTGACATTCATAAAAAATCTAAAATAGAAATTTATATTGGTGTCTTTTGTAATTGTTCCATAATATCAAACTTCTTATCTTGGTCAGTAGTGAATGGTTTATTCTAAGGTTGAATGGTTAGTTGCATGATAGGTAAAGTGGTAGATGGTTGTGGGCCTAGGATAGTAATTTTCAACCTCTAAGTTGTGATTGCATAATCAAGATTAAATATTAGACCATTATTACTAATAAATGTTGGGAATGGTGTGGGATCAGATAAGACAAGTCTCAATTATTGGTACACTTAATTATGGTCACATGGTAAGGATGAGTTGTTGATATAAGGTCCAAAAGGGGAAGTCCTAGTTTGTTGGTTTTCCTATATGCATTCTCAAGTCAAATAAGAATTATCCGTGTAATTTTGTTGAATGTTGTTGTTTAGCAATGGTCAAAGCTGATTAGTGCTTGGTTTAGGATTAATGGAGATGGTATTAATGCTACACCCTATAATATGATTTTGACCTTGGTTTTGTCCATTGTTTTATCATTGTGGGTTCTGTTACTGATTTTGTTGATTTTACTGGTTTAGCCTTTGACTTTGATACTATTGATTTTGTTATTGATTATTTTGCTAGTACTGATTATTATGTTAGGGAAAGGGGTTTTGATAAATCCCAAGAGTTTTATTGGAAGTGGAAGCACCATTATCAAATGTTATCTCCCTATTCTCTAACATATTCTCAATTAAATGCTTGATTTGGACACATCTTCATAGATTGTGCCCATTGACCTGATGATAGTCACAAAATTCATTTTCATGGTACCAATCAGGATAAGGAATACCTTGTAAACAATTCTTTGGTATAGGCTAAATAATCATATTAGTGGTAGTAAGCTTATGAAATATAGACTCAATAGATTATCCTAGGTCACTAAAAACATGACGTGCAGGCACAGTTCTCCTAGGAGGAGGGGTATGTAATGGTAAAGGCTACTATATTTGTTGTGTAAGTCTTGGTTGTTGTGTTTGTGGAATTATTTGGAGAGTTTATTGGGAAGGAGTAAGCTGAAAATGTGGTGTAGATGATGTTTGCACCATTTTTACATGATAATTTTTGGTTACTCCATTTCCCATAACATTCTTATTGTGATTGAATTGCTTTGGTCTTTCTTTGTTATTGGCCTATGCTAGTTGTAATGATGGTGCTTGAATGGGATGTTGATGTTGGTCATTTACCTAATTAGTACCTTGATTTTGATTAGTTGAATTAAGCTTGACGAATCCTTTATTAATGAGCACCCGCTCGATCAACAAACCTTTTTCGATTATTTCCTTGAAAGTATGTGAACATTGTAGTTCCAAATGATAAGCTATCTCATTGTGAAAATTTTTATTAAACATAATAGATAATTATTTATCTAGTAAACTATGGGTGAAATGGATTACAAGGGCTCTCCATCACTATAAATAACTTGCAGAACTCTCACTAGCTTTTTGCTTTATTTAAGTTAAGTCTACTAATGAAATATCATGCTTGAGATTATAGGAAAAGTGTTTCAAAAACTTATTATAAAGATCATCAAAATCCATTACTAAATTTTTGGAAAACTTTAAAAACCACTCCAAGGCTTGTCTAGCCAAGCTCCTTGGAAATAAAAACAAAAGGTATATGTCGTTATATGTCACTGGTTGACATATGACAAATAATTCGATCAAATGAGCATTAGGGTCACATTTCCATTTTTATTTGTCAAATTTTAGTTGTTTGTATCTTGAAGGAAATGGTGTCTATAAATACTCCATGTTAAATGGGTAGGAGAACATGCCATCCAATTTTAACTTTTTCTCTATTTACTAGCTTGAATGGTAGCAATTGCATCCTTCATCTGTTATAATTCTTAGGATAAGAAACTAGAAAGAACATTGGTTTGAGGGATAATATTGGTTTGGGAGGTCACAGGTGGGACACTTTAACTAGGGTATGATGGAGATACCTATTGGGGTATATTGGTTTGGTTGGGAAATGGACCAGGAATATGCATATGTGGATTAGGATGTACTTGAAATTACACTTTTAGTTGTGTGATATTCTAGTTTAGGTTGGAGATAAAGGTTTGAATTGGAGGATTTTGTGGTTAGGATAGAGGGATATAACTATACTATGCCTGCTATGGTTAAAAAGGGACATGCTTTTGACTAATTAAACCTTGTTGTTGAGTGGGAACTTGTGGACCAAGACCCTGTTTCTGGATTTGTGGCACATTTTGAACCAATGGTTGTCTATTAGGTATTTTAGAAACATGGGGACCTCCTTATTACATGAATCCCTATGAGTAAGTGAAAGTAGGTTGTAGATTTGGCATCTGTCATTGACCAATATTTTCACATTGTTGACTAGTCATTGCTTGGTTTTGGATTGGCATATTATTCTATGATTGAAGAGGTGTGTTCATCATTACCTGATGAGGTGGAACATTAGTTTCCCCTGATTGAGGTGGTAATGTGTTTATCCTCTATTGCATTGATACACTAGATTGTGTTTGCTATTGTGGAATACTTCTCATTACTTGTTGAGGAGGAGTAGGGTTCATTAAATTTTGTCATTAAGGTGTAACATTAGTTGTTATTTGATTACCTAATCTCATAGGTTGTACACTTGAAGAAGTAGTTGGTTTAGGTTCGGGTGTAGTAGCTCATATTCCCTAGTATGATAATCTACTCATGGGATTAACTATAGGCACATGTTTTTTGTTATTTGTTTGTGTGTTACTACCACTTTAATCAAGATTGGATGTTGTTTTCATATTATCCACTACATTTAGCTCACTATTTTATGTAGAGATTGAAGATACTTATTCAATAACGAGCATATGCATCAAGTTATATATCAAAGTGGTTTGTATGAATGGGTCAAAATTCAAATTCTCTTATATAGCTAACTCTATCAACACTCTATTGAAGGAACTAGGTCATTGAGAGGCTTACTCACCATGTTCATCTGATTGAAATTATGTGCTAGATTAATGTAGGTTTGATATGTTGTATGTATTTGGTTAAAGTGATCTTCCATGATGTTTTTGCCTTGATTAGATATATTAGGATCTTGGTATGTTATTTGGATTAGAGCCATAAGATTTCTAGAAGAAGATTGTTAATCACGAATGATATTGTGGGGCACTCTTACTAGACTTGGTAAATTTTTATGGGGGAAGTCTGCTAGAAACTTGGACCCTACCTCTATGGCTCTAACCAAAATCTTGTCTTTATTATCTAAAAAATGTCATTTAAATAAGAATGGATCATATGTGGAAGTCATATTAGTAGAATATGACTATTTAAGTACTGGCTCATCCACTGTGGGTATTGTAGCTAGGTATTGTGTGATTTATTCTTGGTCTTATTTTGAATAAGGTGGTGTGTTAACTAGATAGTTAGCCAATATATCTTGGTTTTGTGCCCCTAATTGAGTATATTAAGAGGGATAAAAATATATCTCATAAAAAATATTATCTACATAGGGGTCTTGCACCATTTCTTCCCGTGCAACTACATTACTAATCCCTAAATTTTATATGATTCCACTACGAGTGTAGGAATACATGTTGGGATCCATAGTCAATGTTTTACAATAAAATGTCAAAGAGAGAATTATACAAACTCTAAAAAGGATAATGTCTAAAATAGATGGTGTTCCAACTTGGTTTAGCTTCATCAAAAAGATCAAAAGGTTTATGCAAATATTTGTGAGGAAACAAGCTAGCATGAAGTACCTAATGTTTCACTATTCACACAAAGATAAACAAGTAAGTGGATGAAAAATCAAAATGCCAAACTCTAAAGTTGAAGTGTTTTAAATTAGTCTAATCTAGGAATTTAAAAGTTGTTGGGTCTTTTGGCCAAATGCAGTGTCAAAATCTAGGCTCAAACAAGGCATGTACTAGGACTCTTGGCTAAACTCCGTCAAAAGCTAGACTTTAAAATAGATGAAAAATTTAATCTAACATATTTGAAACACTTCTAACAAACACTAGGCATTTGATTCTTGGACATGAACTTGATCAACTAGGCATAAGGTATGAAATAAAAGGCACTTTAAAAATAGTTTATTTTCTCACAAAAAATGGGATAAAACTTGATTCTTTTGACAAACAAGCTAGACAAAAGTGAATAGTGTAATTATTTTAGATAAAAGACCATAAACGTACACTTGGATTGGTCTAAAAATGTAGAAATAAATTTGGAAATCTATGAAAGAGGGTCTACGAAACAATATTCAAAATGTTTTAGGAAATGTAATGACACTATACTACCCAAAAGGTATGACAAAAAGGTTTGTTTCAAAAACTCTCTAAGGCAAAGATGTTTTCCTATAATTTTGATAGCATAACACTACTTTTCTTGACTCAAAATGTTGTCGTGCATAGACTCAAATTTCAAGTGTTTATCATAAAATGGCTTAAGTCTATCAAGTGATGATAATGTTTATGAGTCTTAAACAACCTTCAACCCAAATTGGAAATTAAACCTAAGTTACCTCAAATTTAGTGCAAACGGCGAACCCAATTAACACATCAACCCTATGAACTTATAAAGGTGCAATTTTGAATTTAGATTATAAGTGAAGGCCTTAAAAAAATTTGGTAAAGGTGTAGACATAATTGGAAAGCATATTATGCCAAAGTGGATGATATGACTCTCAAGCTTTTGATGAACTTTTGAACAAGGCAAATTTATGATCTCATGCGGGTAACATAACGCCTCTTTGTTCAAAGGAAAATTTGGACTATGTGTTTGGTTTGTATTATTTATTTACCCAAGTTTTAACTTCAAACAAGACTTTTATCTAGGACAAGACCAACTAATTAACCACTATTAGATCCTAAACTGACAAGGTTGCTTGGTATTGTTGGAATCTATCAATATACATCATTTAAGAGGATTTTAAGTGTTCATCCAAAAGTAAATGCACATTATATAGTAGGTTTTTTACACCCGCTTCTCTTAAATTATAATACTATGACATGGACCTTGAGGTGCACCTTAAACCAACAATACTTTCATGGCAAGTGGGGATTTGTCTAAGATCTAACAAGTTTCCAAATAATCTAGGGGAATTAATTACACAATGACTCTCACGTCAAACAATGCAAAACAAAAGCATAGATTTTGGGTTCGTATCACTTATTTTGTTACAAAAAGTTATATTCCTTTGTGGAACCACTACATCTTGTTGTTTTCTTAGTTTAGTGCGATGTCTAAAGTGCCACTACATCTCATGTACAACTCCAATTAGGAGCCAAATGAAGTCAATGCTGGGAGGTGAAACCCTGAGTCAAAGCTTCCCTAAAGAACTTATGAGAGGTGATGAAGTCCCCCTCATAAACCAAGTTTGAATAAAAATAAATAAAGCATGAAAGTAGAAAAAAATTAGGTTTATTTTCAAGGTCACCCAAACTTTGACAAGTTTTTGGGGAGTGATTTAGATGACTTTCTTTCTAAGCCTTGGATTAGGCTACTTGAAATAAGAATGAAGCTTTTTATTTAAAGGGTTCCCTAAAGGAGACAAATGGAAGAGCATATACATAACATTCCTCTTTTTTCCAAACAAAATCTAATTAAACAACTATTTCAAACAAAAATTTACAAGTGTGTTTGATTTTAAGCCCAAATGAAAGATTTGGTGGTGTTCATTTGACCCCTTGGTATTAAGATTGTGAACTTCAAAATTATTCATCTAAGCATCTAAATTTTTCATTAAACACCAAAACAAAGTTCTTAATTTATTTTTAAACATGCAAAAGGTGATTTAAAACATGTTTTTAGCAAATGTCAAGCTTGGTCCTGCAACAAAAATGTCATCATGTCCTTTAGCTTTGAATCTCTTTTTGGTTTGAAATAATAAACTTTACAAAAAGAGCTCTCAGGTCTATGTTTTAAGAAAAACATAGTGACCGACGTTGGTTAAGATATGTAACTGATGTCAGTCTTACTTACTGACGTTAGTTACTGTGTAAAAATCATGGCAAATAAAAATGGAAAAATAATGTTAAAAAATCAAATTTCAAGGGTTTTAAGGGTCCAAAAAAATATTTTAAAGTTAAAAAATATCTTTTTCAGGTGTGAGATACGTCTAGTCCCATCGGGTGTTCCATAATTTGATCTAATAATTTGACTCAAGAAAGGATGGTTAGTATGTTGTTAGTTCCAAAATGAAAACAAAATGAAAGAAACACACTAATATCATATAATCTCTAGGCCCAAACACTAGGGAGAGCTTAGTTAACAAAAACAAATGACAAACACAACTAAAACGAAAGGAATAAAACACAAGAATTCCTTCACCTTCCTTGGATTCTCCAAATGCCTTTATAGTAGTGGTTTGCTTAGTTTAATGCTCATGAAGTCCTTGGCAATAGAAGCTTGGCTACCTCCATCTCTCCTTGGCACCTTTGGCTTGTGGCTTAGATTGGATTAGAATCAATTTGGCATGGTAAAAATAATTTATTGAAGATTTATAAATAATTCTACATTATAATTTTACATTCTCAAGTCTTAGAAATGATGTGGTAAGGCCTCCTATTATAAATTTTTGTAAATGTCTAGAATCAATCTGAACCATCCATCTTGATATTGAGATGTGTGGTTGAGGATTAATTCAATTTTTATAATTAATTTTATAATTATCCTCATCATGACATTGGAAGAAGGGGAAATTAAGAGGCATGGAGGGCATGAATCCTGATATTTGTGGCATTTATGTCCTAGGGATGTCTTCCCAAGAAATGAGATCACCTGATGATGTAGATATTCAATATTCATTTCTAAAAATAAGTTTTCAACAAATTTCCATAGAATTATTGATTAGGATTTAATTTGGTTTAATTATCTCTTAAGCATGTTTAAGTACTTTGTGCACAAATTACTCAAATTGATTAGAATGCCTTGTTATTGGTCCAAAATTTGACTAGATTGGAATTGGAAGGCAATGTCAGATGTGTTGGATCCATTATCCCATTTAGGATGTTACCAAAAAAAATAATGAAGGCACATGTATTTTAAAAGAGATTTGATAGGAAAGATCAATCTAGAGCACCAAAGTACAAAATTGGCATTTTGACTTGAAATGATCCGATCAAAGTTAGCTAGCCCATAAATTACATTACCCCATTTAGGGATACCCTAGCCAAAATTAGCAATTGAATATGTTAGTTTCACATCATTTAGCATGTTTTAGTGTTTTTATACCAAATTATGCATTTTGGGTGGAAATTGGTCAAAATCCTAATTGGGGGTTATTGATGGCTAGATTTAGGTGTCTACACCTTCTATACCTTAATACTCAAAAAAAAAATCCTCATCTTCTATATCCTCCTTACTCATCTGATATTTTTAGTTCTTCTTCTTCTTCTTCTTCTACTTCTTTATCTTAGGAGAAACTTCCTCATCCACTATAAAATTCTCCTTTTATTTTATGATTGAATTGTTAATATATGGAGACAACACAAATTCATTACATACCTTTTTATTTGAAGAATCTTCCTTACATCTTGGAACCTCATCATTAGGAAAAAGTAATTGATGTTATTTACATGATACATGCTCAACAATAATAGGATGTTCACTTATATCCATAAATACCTCAAGACTAGCCTTAATTAGCACCTTGGTCTTCTCTTTGAGCTTGATCTCTTCATTCTCAACATGAGAAAACAATGAGACTTCTTGGGACTCTTCAACGTCAGAATCATTCTCAAAAAATTACTTGGACTAGAACTCTCATCATGACTCACACTTTTCAGCTTTGGCTTCCATGTGTTAACTTTCCTTCTTTTTTAAACTCTATAATCTTGATTAAATCTATTCTATCTTATAGGGTTTTTTTTGTAGAACATAACAATGTGACCTCTTTGTTCACAATTGTATCACACAATATTTTTATAAGAAATGTATCTTGCCTTACCTTATTTGGACAAAAAATTGCAGTTTGTCCTATGTCATGACAAATAAAACAACCTCCCCTTTTTGAATAGGACTCACCTTATATAATATTATGTGGAAAATGGTTTGCAAAGTGTCCCACATTAAGCCAATTAAATCACTTGATTTTATTCACACCTTTTAATTGATGACCCCCATCATAGTCCCATGAAAATTCATTTCTAACATGTCTCTTAAACTCTCTATCCCTATGACTAAATTGATGACATTTATATTAATAACCATTAAAACTTTCATACCTTATGACATTTGGCTATTTGATCTGATTTGTCTTTACTCTGTCAGCACTTTCAGTCCTTATTTGATTATTTGTCTTCAAAGTAAGATTGTCCTAGTTCACATTAGTATTCATCTTGCCTTGAGAAACATTATTTTTTTCTTCTTCATATCCAAGACTAGTTCTATCACTATCATGCTTTTGACCACTTAAAATGTTGTCTAGATCACATGAGCTCTTTTCAAATCTCATAAATGAATTCACCTTACTATATGTCTTCTCTAACTCATTTTCAAAAACATTCCTTGAACATTCTTCTTCTTTATCTTTTAGTCTTGTAGATAGAATTTCTAATTGACAACTAAGATGCTTGATCATGTCTTCATGCTTCTTGGCATCTTCATTCAATCTTGCCTCAAATATACTTAATTTCTCCTCATAGCCCTTGATCTTAGATTTTAACTTTTTATTGATCTTATTTTTGATCTTTAGTTCTTCAAGAGAATCATCAAAATAGTCTCATGGTCCACCTCATCTTTATCATCCTCTGAATCACTTCAAGTAGACTCCTTTTGATGTGAGCAACTTCCTTCATCAACTATGAACATGAATTCATCTTCAGTAGAACCATTATCTTGAAGATCATATTTTGAGTCACTATCTTCACTCTCATTTGATATGCTATAGTCTTCTTTGGTGTAAAGAATCTTCTTGTTTTTGAATAACTTACTTTTATTGTTAAACTTTATGAATCCTTTCTTCTTATATGTCTTCTTATCTTCATCTTGGCCTTCACCATGCTATTCATCATCATTATTCTCATGATTATGAGGATACTTTTGAGAAAAAATTACTATATCTCCATAGTTGAATCATTTGAGGGGTAGTTTACCCTTATACTTCCCCGAGATAGTGTTTGATTTCCTAGTAATCAAAGTATTGGCAATTTGATTGTCATTAATGTCAAAAGGGAGATTATGGATGTCATTTATGCTCAAGGATGAGTATGGTGCTTTAATGATGTGTAATACATCTTATCATATCTCAATAATTATTTTAATGCTTATGTACATGAGTGGAATTCATCTAGTTTTCACATTGATCATCTAGACATTTTAGGTCTATGTCAGAAAAGATGAGAAGGCATTTTGTTGACATCACCATTGCCATGTGTGGATGAGTTTGGGGTATTTGGTAATATGGTTATGATTAAATTAATCCTTAGTTATTATGAACCATAGTTGAAGCCATGAGATGAAGCAAAGTTAAAGTTATAAGGATGCAAAGTTGTCTACTAAGACAAAATCCACCAAGTTTTTATACTTAGCCAAATTTACAAAAAGGGCTAAAGAGAGACTAGTAAGCATATTTATGAGGTCAGTGCTTGCACACATGGAGGTGATAGAATAAAATTATCAGATGGGTCTATTAATTTTTTTGATTAATTTATATGTACTAAATCTTAGGTCACATGATGTAGCATGACAAAATATAAGCTTGAGTAAAGTAGGGATTCAAGGCATTTTGACAATGTTTTCTAATACTTAGTCAAATTTATAGGTTGCAAGATAAATATCAGTAGGCACTTTTATAATGCCATATCTTGCACATATGAATGCTTCAAGAGAAAATGTATATATGGATGGAATCCCCTATGTAAGAGGATCATATGTGCTAATTTTTAGTCATGTGACTAAGCATGACATGAGTTATGCAATGACAAAATTGGCCTTCCAAGCAAGTTCTAGGCATAGCTAGCTCTATGGTAGAATAATCTAAGTAATAAAATTAATGGTGTTATATCTCACACACATGAAGGATTTAAAAATAATTGAGCATATGGGTTTTTTCATTATTATTCCTAGTTTATATGGTCCAAATTTTAGACTTGGTGGTTGAGCAAAGTAGAAGATATGAAGGTGTAAAGTTAGCCTTCTAAGCATATTGTAATGGTATCCATACTTGGAAAAATTTGCATAAGGTAAAATTTGATCTTATTGAAATATCAAAGGTTCATGATTAATCAAACATTAGAGATCCAATTAAGTGTGATAAATTCAAAGTGTCAAAGGTCCCTCCAAGTGAACATGCAAGTGACAAGTGTCACAATCGTAGATCCTAGACAGTTAATTTATGGTGTAACTTAAAGTTTAAAAGTCAACAAGCAATACAAGGATACCAATTATATCAATAATGGAAATGTATATTTATATATAAAAGACACGTACTTATTCCAAGTGTCATATCCTTAAGGGTTGGGCAAAGTTAATGATCAAGCTAGTCAAATGATTTGATTGTGCACAGGTGATCATGTAAAGGAGATCTAATGAAGTGAATGGAATCAATTTCTACAAAGAGATCAACATTTAAAAACTAGATAGATATAAATATTGAGCTTGTCAAAATATATAATAACACATGGAAGCTTGGATGAGAGAGATCTAATGGAGTGAGTGGACTCAGATAGAACAAAGTGATCAATGTTTATTGACATAGTGGTAAGTTAAAGATCAAGCAAGTTCAAGAATATCAATGGAGTAGAAGTGATCCAAAGATATAAGAAGCTTTGAGATGAGGTCAAAGTGTCAAATTTTAATGACCAATCAAGGTAAAGGACATACATCTTTGAATATTGAATGACATTCAAGAGCTAGGATTTGGAGATTGATGGATACATTTTAAAGAGAGAAACATTAGAGTTTAGTATTATAAAAGGATCCAATGGAGAGTGAGAGATTGGAAATGGCACAAATAAAGAGATTAAAGGTTAATATTTTAGTGTTTAAATACAAATGGTAACATGAAATATATTACGTATAAGCCATGAATCTTGACATAGATAATGAGATTGATCAATCCAATTGATAAAATATACATTAAAGATCTTGTGCATCAAAACTTGAGTCTAACAGATGCTATAGCTAAAAAAGAGACTTGAAATTACCACATGATTAATGGAATTGAAATGTAATAAATTAAAGTTCATATCTTAATAAACTAAAGTCCAAAATCTGCATGATGTGTTATAGTCTGAGTGTGAACACATAAGATATATGGAGGCATAGATCATTTGATTATATATATGATATCTAGGATAAAGGAAAAGTTATTACTCAAGATGGTGTAATTTGAGTTGTGTCAAATAAAAAATATAGACATTGAACTAGAGGGTAGAGAAGAAAATAAGAGGCTATAGAGAGAGATGAAGTGTGTCAAATAGATACATATCTAGACATAGAGAGTGAGGAAGAGAGGAAAAAGGAAAAAAGAGAATGTACAAAGATGAGCAGTTATAGATTAGAATTGTAACACAAAATAGAGTTTTATTTGTTTATGAATCAATGTTGTCATTAGGAGTTAAAGCTCTATAGAGATCTTATTAGTTGGTACCATCAGACAAGCTAAGTTGGTGCTCAATAAGGGGATTAGTGTCTCCTTTAGGTTAGTTCCCATAAACATTGTAACCAATGAGGTTAAGTTGAGTTGGTGCTTATTTAGCGAGTTGGTGCTTCCTTAGATTTAGTGCTCTTAAATTAGGGGATTGGTGTCCTTAAATGTAACTAGTGAGGTTTGTGAGTGAGGCTTTGAACTATAAGGTTGGATTAGAATAGTAGATTCTAGTAGCTATTCTCACCATGGTTTTTTCCTTTGGGTTTTCCATGTATATATCTAGTGTCATGAGTATTTTTATGTGTATTTGATCTTTGCATTTGTCTTTTAATCTGCATATGCTTTTAAATTTGATTTAAAAGGGTTAAAGGACTAGTTTTAGTTGATTTACTGATTTACCCCCTCTCAATAGATAGTTGTGTTATAATAATTGGTATCAAAGCCTAGGGTTTTTTGAAATAAGATTAATCAACTCAGGTAGATCTTGGAATAGTGAACACAATGGCTATTCAAGAAGGATCTTCATCAAATAAGGCACCTCTCTTTGATGGATCTAACTATGTATTCTAGAGCATAAGAATAGAAGCATACTTATCCTCATTAGTGTTTGATGTATGGATATCTATATTAAATGGAAATAAAACCCCTACTAAAAATCCTACCAATCAATATTCAAAGAAGGCATATGAGAGCAATGCCAAGCCAAATCATTCTATTCTCTATGGATTGTCCAAATTAGAGTTTGTCAAAGTGATACATTGTCAAAATGCATAAGAGATCTAGATCAAGTTGAAGAGCATATATGAAGGTGATGATAAAGTAAAGTAGGCCAAGATACAAACATAAAAAATAATGTTTGAGAGTTTTAAAATGAATGAATAAGAGAAGATTGTAGACTAATTTCTTAGGGTAGATAAAACAATTAATGCAATCAAAGGCCTTGGAGAAGAAATGAAAGAATCAATCATTATAAAAAAGGTCCTAAGATCTTTTCCATCAAGGTATGATTCTAAAATATTTACAATAGAGGAATAAATATATCTAGATAAGCTCAAAGTAGATGAGTTTCATGGAACCTTCACTACCTCTGAGATGAGAATGGGAGAAATAGATAGTTCCAAGAGAGAAGCTGCATTCAAACCAACCAAACATGAAAAATTAGAAACATCTAAATCCAAATCTGAGGAGATGGATGAATAAGAAGGCAACTTTGTTATAATATTTAAAATAAGATGTAGAAATTACAAATTTAAGTTTTAAATGTTTTAATTGTGGTAAAGTAGGACATTTTGCTACTAAATTACCTTATGAGAAAAGGGATAACTCTAAGCAAGAAGAGGATGGAAAAAGAAAGAGTCCCTGCTATTACAAAAGGAGTAACTTATTTAAAAACAATAAAAACTTGTATATAAGATAAGATAGTGACTCATTGGATGTTAGTGATAGCTCAGATGATGACCATGCCTATGCATTTATGTCTAAGGGAAATGATTCCTTGTTCATGGCATTAGGATCAACTTTTAGAGATCTAGATCAAGAATAATTTGAAGACTCTAATGAAGAAGAGGAATGAGAAGTGAACCTTGAATTTTAACTCATATGTGCTCTAGATGAGATTGACAAGTTGAGAAAAAAGAACACAAGATAGAAGAAGCTTGGACAATTTTTTTTGAAAAACTATCCAAAAGTCTTGAAGAATGTGATTAGGTGGTGATAAGCCTAAAGACACAAGTTGAAGAGGTGATAAGAATAGAATATGTAGTCAATATTAAACTACAACTTAAGTATATTGAGTGTATGAGGATATAAATAGAGATAGTGGCTTTGAGAAAAGAGCTTGACAAGGCTAAATAATAAATAGATAAAGGTCTAAAGCTAAAAGAAGGATCATATATTCTTGATGATTTGATCAGCTCTCACAATTCCATCAAAAGGGAAATTTGGTCTTGGTTATGAAAAGTGGAAAACTTCCACAACCATTACATCTAATAAGTTATATAATAAATTCAAAGTAGAAGGATCAGGAGAAAAGAAGAAGGATTGTAAGGGAACAAAGACAAATTTAAGCACTATTAATGTGAATAATACTAAAGGAGAAAATAAGCATAAGGAAAGGAAAATAAATAATGATTTCATTTCTATAAACTCAAGCAAGATGTAGAAGATAAAGGCAACTGATGTATATAGTTACATAAGGGTGAGTAACTTGAAGAAGCAATAATTGAGAAGAACTCCCCACCCTGCACAAAGAAAGGCTATGACCATGTATTCCTCATCTTTTTATGGTTATTGTTATAGATGTAATAATTTTGGTCATAAGTATAGTAAATGTAGAGTTTTACCTACAAGGAAAACCAATTTTATGAGAATAAATTTATTTTCACCCTTGTTAGATACATATATAAAGTGTTATAATTGAAATAATTTTGGTCACATAGCTAAAAAATGTTGAAAAAGCTTTGAGAGATCAAAATTATGAAGTAATAAGAAAGATATGCCTCCTAGTGTGAACAAAGGTTCACAAGTATCTAAAAGAGATAAAAGTAATCCCAACAAGACATATATGCAACCCAAGCATTAATGGAAAGTGAAAGATCAAGCCATGATGAATAATGATATAGAGGTTGGAAAATGTCAAGATATCTCAATTTCTAGACATATTGAGAATGAGAAGATAAATCTCAAGGAGAAGTCCAAGGTGTTGGTCAAGGATAATTCTGAGGTATGTATAGATTCAAGTGAACATCCTACTACTATATAGTAAGTATCAAGCATAAAACATTAGTATTTTATGCCTAGTGATGAGATTCTAAGCTATAAGGAAGATTTATTAGATGAAAAGGTTTGTCATGGATCCATATTATCCGCATGTATTTTTAATCCCATTATAAAAGAAAAGGAGAACAATGTAATGGATGAGCATGTTACTTTTCTCAAGCCTAAGAAGAAGAAAAAGAATAGAAATCATAAGATGACTAAGGAGGATAAGGAATATGAATATTTATGGGTAACTCCTAGTTTCACATTGTTCTAAGACATTTTGAAGTAAGGTGTCTCTATCTATGATTCTTAAGAGACTCCTTTCAGTGGAGAAGCAAGTGATGTTTTCTACAAATGATAAATCAAGCAGGTTGTGATGATGACTTGAAAAAACCAAGTCAAGTGTTGTGTATGTAGTGTTTATAGGGATAATATGAATGTTTTTAATATGAAAAAATGAGATTGTTGGAGTACATCTCATATATATGGTTTGTAGATTCATTTGGCATAAGGGTTTTAATGCAAGAAACCCTTGACATTGTGTATCTTGGGTTGTGCAAAGAAGTTAGGTCACTAGACTCAGTGAACATGTGTACAATTATGATATACATGTGATAAATGAAGTTATGGTGTGTTATAGGTAGTCCCTTGGTGTATATATGGAACATGGAGTTAGGGGGAGCTAGATTGTTTAGTCTGTTAAGACCAAGAAGGCTCAAAGTAGAAGAGCTTTACAATTGGTCAAGTCTTAGGATCAGAAGAAAATAAGAGACTACGAGAGAAGGCTAGTGACCCTATACATAATCTCCTCCATCACATCACTAGATACTAGTGATAGAGACTAAGTCTAGAGGAAGGATCATAAAATCCTTGTTGATCCCTAGAAGAAGAGAAAAGGCAACTCGTGTATGTATATTTTGAAAATTTCTAATGAGTTGATGGTTGTAGGTTCTTGGACAAAATCCTTTATATGATAAAGGGGGAGAAAACATTTAGATAAATAGTAAGAAAGAGTCCCTTCACCATTGATGTCAAAGAGGGTAAAAAGTGATAATTCTCTTTATGAGTGAAAAAGAGCAAAATGCTCTCTGTAAAAGTTTGGAGAAAAAAGTGCAAATGTCAAAAAGAGTAGATTAAGTATACAAGTTAAGTATTAAGAAAATGTGCCATTACCTAAGGGGAAACAAGTATGGTATGAAAAAATTCAATTCATACTTATTAGAAGCCAAGGCAAGTAATTCCAAAGAAGGAGCTAAATAGTAAAAGATCAAAGCATTTAGTTTACCATCAATGACAAAGGGGGAGATTGTTGGCAATTTGATTGTCATTGATGTCAAAAGGGATATTATGGATGTCATTGATGTTCAAGGATAAATATGGTTATTTTAGGATGTGAAAGGCATCCTATCAAAGGTTAAGGATGACTGGAATTCTTTTGTACATGAGTGGAATTAATCTAGTTCTTCACATTGATCATATAGACATTTTGGGTCTATGTCAGAATAGATGAGAAGGCATTTTGTTGACATCACCATTGCCACATGTGGATGAGTCTAGGGGAGATGGTCATATGGTTATGATCAAATTAATCCCTAGTTGTTATACACCATATTTAAATCCATGAGATGAAGCATAATTTAAGTTATGGGGATGCAAAGTTGGATACTAAGACAAAATCCACTAAGTTTATATACTTAGCCAAATTTGTAAAAAGGGATAAATATAACAAGTAAGCATATTGATGAGGTCAACACTTGCACACAGAGAGGTGTTAGGAAAAAATGATCACATGGGTCTATTCATTTTTGTACCTAGTTTATATGCACTAAATCTTAGGTCACATGATATAGCATGACAAAATATATGCTTGAGAAAAGTAAGGCTCCAAGGCATTTTGATAGTGTTTTCCAACACTTAGTCAATACAAGATAAAGATCAATAGGCCCTTTTATAATGCCATATATTGCATATATGAAGTATTTAGGAGAAAATGTATATATGGATGGAATCCCTTATGTAAGATTATCATATTCACTAATTTGTAGGTTATGCGACTAAGCACGATAAGAGTTATGCAAGGAGAAATTTAGCCTTCCCAGCAAGGTCTAGGCATAGCTAACTCTTTGGTAGAATAATCTGAGTAAGAAAATTAATGGAGTTATATCTCACACATGTGAAGGATTAAAAAATAATTGAGCATATGGGTTTTTTCATTGTCATGCCTAGTTTATATGGTCCAAATTTTAGACTAGGTGGTTCAACGAAGCAGAAGCTATGAAGGTGTAAAGTTAGCTTTCCATGCATATTGAAATGGTCTCCATACTTAGAAAAATATGCACAGGGTAAAGTTTGAGCTTGTTTAAAGATCAAAGGTTCATGATTAATTAGACATTAGAGATCCAATAGATCACAATGAAGTTAAAGTGTCAAAGGTCCCTCTAAGTGAATGTGCAAGTGACAAGTGTCACAATCATAGAGCCTAGATAGTTAATCTATGGTGTGGCTTGAAGTCAAAAGGTTAACTAGAAATACAAGGATGCCAAGTGTCTCAATAGAAAAAAATGATAGATTTGCATAGAAGTCATGTGCTTATGCCAATTGTCATATCCTCAAGGGTTGGATAGAGTTAATGATCAAGCTGGTTAGAAGATCTAATGGTATGTGGGTGATCATGCAAAGGAGATCCAATGAAATGAATAGAACCAAATGCTATAAAGAGATCAAGATTTAATAACTAGATATATATAAAGATCAATCTTGTAAAAGGATATAATGGCATGTATAATCTTGGATGAGATAGATCCAATGGAGTGAGTGGACTCAGATGAAACAAAGTGATCGATGTTTATTGATAGAATGGCAAGTGAAAGATTGAGCAGGTTTGAGAAGATTGATGGATCAAAATTAATCCAAATATATAGGAAGATATGAGATGAATTAAAAGTGTCAAAGTTTAGATACCAATCAAGGTAAAGGATGTGCATCTTCAAAGATTGAATGACATGTGGGAGCTAGGATCTCGAGATTGATGAACATGTTTTAAAGAGAGGAACATTAAATTTTTCTATCATACAAAGATCTGATAGAGTGAGAGAGATTCAAGATGGCATAAAGATAGAGATCAAAGGCTAGTATTTAAAGTGTTTACATACAAATGATAATATGAAGGAACTTACAAGAAATTGCATATAAGCCATGAATCTTGACACAAACAATGAGATTGATTGATCCAATTGATCAAATCTACATTAAAGAGATTTTACATCAAAACTTAAGTCTAATCAATGTTGTAGATATAATTAGACCTAAAATTATGACATTATGCATGGATTTGAGATGTGAGAACTTATAATTCATGTCTTAATTAACTAAATTCCAAAATTGGCATGATGTGTTGCAGTTCAAGTGTGAATACATAGGAGATATGAAACCATAGATCATTTGATTATATATATATGATATCTAGGACAAAGGAAAATTTGTTGTTGCTAAAGTTGGTGTAGTTTAAGTTGTGTCAAATATAAAATATAGACACAAAACCAAATGTTAAAGAAGAAAAGAAGAGGGTACATAGAGAAAGAGATGAAATGTGTCAAATATATACATATCTAGACATAAAGAGAGAGGGGTAGAAAGGAAGAAGGCACAAATATAATGTGTAGATAATGATCAATTACATATTAGACTTGTAATATAGAGAATCAATGTTGTAATCTAGAGTTGAAGATTCATAGATATTTGATTAGTTAGTGCCATCAGACAAGCTGAGTTGGTACTCAGTAAGGGGATTGGTGTCTCCTTTAAGTTGGTACCCATAAATATTGTAACCAGTGAGGTTAAGTTGAGTTGGTGATCAGTTAGGGATTTGGTGCTTCCTTAGAGTTAGTGTTCTTAAATTAGTGGATTGGTGTCCTTAAATGTAACTAGTGAGGTTTGCTAGTGAGGATTTAAACTATGAGGCTAGATTAGAATAGTAGATTCTAGTAGCTATTCTCACCATGATTTTTCCCTTTGGGTATTCCACATATACATATGATGTCATGAGTATTTGTGTGTGTATGTGATCTCTACATTTATATTTTAATCTACATATGCTTTTAGGGACTGGTTTTAGTGGATCTACTAATTCACCCCTACTCAATAGATAGTTATGTTCCAACATAAAGTAATTAGTTCATCATCATCAATGTCAGCTATGTCATCCTCTTTGGATTTATTACATATTAAATTATTATTAGGCTTCATATCTATTTTTAATGTTGCTTCCTTCTCTAGTGGTATATCATTATTCTTCCTCATTTCATAGGCAGTAAGGGTGCCATGAAATTGATCCATCTTTGATTGCGTAAGGTCATGACTCTATTCTATAATAAATACTTTCAAATAAAACTTGGGGGATAGAAATATTAATACCTTTTGAATAATAGTAGTCTCTCAAGATTCTCTCCAAGACCTCTGATGAAATTCATAGTTTCATCAACTCTCTATAGAAAATATGCCACAATATCTTCTTCATTCATCTTGAGATTTTCAAATTACATTATATGAGTTTATAACTTAGTAACCTTAAACTTTGAATCTCCTTTAAAAATAGTCTTCAATTTATCCCATATTTCCTTGGAAGATGTTTAATGAATTACTTTGGTGAACTCAATTTTTGTAAGACCACAAGTGATGGCATTCATTTATTTGGAATTATCCTCAAGTAACTTCTTGTCTACAATACTAGAAGGACTAGTAAGAGCAACATAACCATCTAAAACTAATTTCCAAACATCAAACCCTAGGGACATAGTGTAGGTATTCATCCTAGCACTCCAAAAATCATAATTGGATCCATTGAATATCAGTTCTTGCTTAGTAGAGAAACCACCTTGCATATTTTAAATTTTCATTGTACCTTGGATCACCTTAAATTTGTCAAGCATTTACCAAAGGACCTTGATTTGATACCAATTATTAGAGGTACAATCACTAATAGGGGGTTAAATTAGTGAGCCCAAATAATACAAATTCAATTTTGATCTTTGCAAACACTTAATCAGTTACCATAAGTAATCATGAATCATACACAACATTCACATTAATGAACAAGAGAGACAATGCAATATTAATCACATAACACAAGACATACATAGGAAACCCTCTTAGGGAATAAAACCCACTAGAACATACAATTATAATACTATCCTATAATAATAAAACCAAATTTAAACCACCTATAACTAATCAAGGAACTACAATCCCTATTTAGTGAGACTCCAATCCCACAAGGTGATACCACACCTGTTTAGCTGAGTTGTAACAATAACCAAGCATTTTAGCAAGTTTTAACTTACAAGGAGGCTAAAACCAACTTAGATTTTAAGATACCAGAACAACACCTATAAAACACTTCCACCTCTAAAGTAATTTCAACAACACCTGATGATGGGCCTTAGCTTATCTATCTTTTCCTTCACTCACACTCAATCTGTAAGAGCACTATTCTATCGATATAATTATGACCCACAAGTCATATATACAATCCACACTCTATTCTACTCTTTAACACATCCTCAAGGTACTCTACATCTCCTCTCCATAAAACATTCACAACAAGCCTCTCTCTAATTTTTCCTTAATATCTTAGACAAGTCTAGAAATCACCATCTTTGATTCTATTATTTATAGAGCAATCTTGATAATCACTACCTTGATCAGCCATTAGGCATGCCTTAGTCCTTAAAGAATATTTCACATGAAGACACAACTCAATACATTCTTCATTGGTTGGCCATAGCATCTATGGGTTACCCTTAAGGAACTACACCATTTAATAAGGCCATTTTAGCCCTTATAGGTCTCATGTGAACCCATTCACTCTTTTATCACTCCTTTAAGAAAAAAAAGAACACATGACCAATTTCAAATACCTAGGTCCACTCCTTATTTCCCCTTTGACATCTTCAAAATATCACAATCAACTTAGCTCAGATTTGCATATGCTCAAATAACATAGACACTGATCTAGTCCACATAATCAACATGAATGAACACATATTCAACTTCTTAAGCATTATAATGTACATTGGTCTGTGACTGAAGAGTTATATTCATCACTACCTAGTGAGGTGGAACATTGGTTTCCCCTTGTTCAAATTGAAAAATGTTTTGCCTCTGCTATGTTGGTATGTTGGACTATACCTATGGTTGTGTAATATTAGTCACCACCTATTTTGGTAGGGTAATATTAATTATAATGTATTGAGGCATGACATTGGTTGTTGCTTGACTACTTAATCCTTGTAGTAGTATGCTAGAAGAAGAAGCTGGTTGAGGATTAGAGTTATTTGTTTGTGGTTGGAAGGTATAATTTATTGTCCTTAAGCATAGTGTTAACTAAAGGCACATTTTTTATGGGATAGTTTTTTGTGCATTCACACCACTTTGGTCTAGATTGGATGATACTTGCATATTGTCCACTATATTTGGCTCATTATTCTATGTAGAAGTAGAAGATGATTATTCAATAGTTGGGACATTGAACATGTCTCTCACTAAAGTGATTCATGTGAATAGGTCTATACCTTGATTTTATTGTCCTGTTAACTTGATTAAGACTCCTGTTAAAAGAGCTATCTCAATAAGAGGAGCATTTGACATGGTCATGTTATTGAAATTGCATGCTAAGTTTAGATATCTTTGGTATGCTATCTACATCTATATGAAATGATCATCCATGAGGCCTTTTTTATGAGAAACATATGAGGATTTTGATACAATATTAGCAATATAGATTGAGGATTTATATAAGAGGCCTATTCAATGTTTTGATTATAAGGCATGTTGTAAGGAACTCTTACTAAACTTGGCAAATTTTTATGGGGGAAGTCTACTAGATACTTAGCCCCTACCTCCATGGCTCTGATTCATAATTCATCCTTGTTTTCAAGAAAGTCATGATCAAATAAATAAGGTTCATAGGATGATGGAATTATAACATAGTATTGTTTTTGTTGGACTTGTTTTGCAACTAAAGGTATGCTAGATAGGTATTGTGTCATTTGTTATTGATCTTAATCTGAGTATAGAGGTTTGTTGACCAAATAGTGGGCCAAAGGATCTTGTATTTATTCCCCCATTTGAGTGTTGTAAGGTGGATAAAGATTCATCTCATAAATGACATCATCTCCATATGGGTTTTGAATAATTCCTCTTATATGACCACATTACTATACCCTAGATTGTGCATGATGCCACTACGAGTATAGTGAGACATGTTCAAATCAATGGTGAATGTTTCATGACAAAAGGGGATAGAGTTATATAAACTCTAAAAAATAATGTTTAAAAAGATAAATAGATCAAACTCGATCTAACTTGGTCAAAGGATGGGGATGTATATCTAAAAAGGTCTATGCAAAAACTTAGTATAAAATAGTCTAGCATCAAATGTCTAACACTAAATGTATCACACAAAAAGGATAAGTGGATGAACTAAAATCAAAATACCAAACTCTAGGTTCAAAATGTTCCAAACTAGTCTAATCTAGAAAAATAATGGTTACTAGGTCTTTTATCCAAATGCAAAATCAAAATCTAGGCTCAAATAAAAGGGTATGATTTACTCTAAATTTTTTGAAACATTTTGTCATAGACTAGGCATTCGACTTTAGACATGAACTTGGTAAATTTGGTATAAGGAATGGAAAAAAGGCACTTGGAGATAGACAATTTTATCCCAAATGAAAGAACAAACAATAGTTTTTAAATTTGGGTAAATAATTAACCTAAGTTATATAACCCAAAAGAGAAAGTTCAATGTCTAGGCCTAAATTAAACAAGGCATAAACAAAAATCAATCAATGTTTTTATTTGAACTTATCAAGGTTAATTGAAAATTCAACTTATGAAAACTTAGGTTTATTTGATAAATAAGCTAGACAAATGTGAAAAACATAAAGGTACTAGACAAAGACCCAAAAGACACATGTGGATTAGTTTCAAATTAAAAACTTGGACACAAGATAAACAAGTTTATGAAATGATTTGAGCAATGTAATAAAATTATCATGCTCTAAAGGTATAAATTATGGTTTATTTCAAGACTCCAAAGTAAGAAAATTGAAATAGATTGGGTAACATAATGTTACCTTTTCCAATCAAGTGACACACACACAAAAAATTGTCAAAAATACTAAGGCAAAAGTATGGTGTCAAATAGATGACATAACACCTCAAATAAAGGAGTGATGTGGACACAAAAATCATTTTGATGTGGCATAAAAAAATGGGTTTTAAACTTAAAGACCAAGCAAGTAATGGAATAATGACAAAATATAGCTAAGTATAATGTCTAAAGCCCTAAAACTGATAAGGTTGCATCATATTACTGAATTCCATCTATATACAAGCTCTTGGGAGGATTATAAGTGTTAATCCAAAAATAAATGTGCATGAAGTAGTAGGTTTTTTACACCCCCTTATCTTAAGAGATTATATGATGACATAGAACTTTGAGCTAGTTACCCTACATCAATAATATGTCCATGACAAGTGGGGTTATTCTAAAACTTAAATTTTTGACTGTTTAGATGGTTTTTGAGTGTGGTTAACACTAGAGATGCCTCACATCAATTTATTTCATATTGGATAACTTAATAAGCAAGGGTATATTCCTTTTCATAGTGATTCCATCCATGTACTTCTTAGTTGAATCCCCTAGTTAGCTAGACTTGACTTGGGGTCTTTTTTATGATTAGAGAGGTTAGCTGCTCAACCCCTTGGAAATCATAGTATATATGCATTAATTTATATACCTTACTATGGAGTGGGGTTGAAATAATGCTGGGAGATGAAACCCCAAGTCAAATCTTCCTTAAATACCTCATGAGGAGGATATGAACTCTTTCTCACAAGCCAAGTTGCATAAATTAAGTGACCAAGTGAAAAAAATTTAAAGGTTGTGTTTAGAACACCCAAACCATATGAGTTTTGGGGAGAGCCTTAACAACATTTTTTTCACACCTTGGAAAAAGGCAAAAAATATAAGGAAGAAGTGGTTTTAGTCACCAAATTTCCATAAATGGGATAGGAGGAGAGCATACACACATCCTTCATTTATGAAAAATGAACAAGTGTAAAATGATCTAGCATAAAACAAAATAGTTCAAAAAAATTGTAGTTTAAGTGAATATTTTTTTTATGCACCAAATTGATATGTTTGTGAATTTTTTATCCCCTTGGCTTAAGTTGAAAATTTGAAAAAAACTTTCATAAGACAAACTTAGCATAAACACCTATGTCCCTTTTAAGCACTAAAATGAAATGTTTAAGACTTAACTAAATTTCTTTTAGGCACCAAAATGAAATGTTCAAGACTTAGCACTTACAAGTTTATGTCCTCTTTCCCACTTTTATCCTACAATTTTTAGAGGGTTTCAAACTATATTGAAGCACTTTCATGAATGATAAAATAATATTTGAAAACAAACTCTCAGGTTTATTTATATTTATTACATAGAGATCGATGTCGATCTGTATAAATTGACATCAAGTAGATAGGAATCAACATCGATTCCTTCTTGCCTATAGAAAACAAGGAAAGTAAAATACATTTTCCCATAAAAGGATGGTTAGTAAAACAAACATAAATTCTATAAATAATACCAGATCCTAAAATAAAATGGTCAGTAAAATGATATCTAGGCCCTTAGAAATAAAACAAAATCTATAAAGCTCAAGATAAACTTGAAAAACACATTTCTACCATGCCCTATTCTACACACAAGGTTTAGTGTTGATCCTAGGTAGATTGACATCAATTTTGGAAGGATCGCCATTGATTATCTATGTAAAATTGAGTGTCACTAAAAATTAGAATACAAAAAAAAAGAAGTAAAAACTCAAAATTTTAAGATGATCAAGCATTCATTTAAAAAACTAAGAGTTTCCATTTGGTTTCCTTGATATATGGGATGCTTTAAGTCCCATCAGGTGTGTCATTTTTGATCATATGAATCCAAAAAGGGAGGTTAGTAGAGTGTTATAACAAGTAAACACAACTCAAATAAACACACTAACACTAACATTTACAAGCCTAAATATTAGGGGTGATCTTAATGAAAAAAATAAAAATGGAATCACAACTAAAATTAAAAATACATCAAATATCTTACCTTCCTTGAGAGCTCCAAATTCATTGTTAAGTAGCTTGTTCGATTTATCATTCATAGAGTCTTTGGCAATGAAGTTTGTGTAAATCCCTCTCTCCTTAGCATGATGGCTTGTGTTGTGGATTAGGGTAGCTTAGATAAAGATTTTGGCATTATAACTTTATTGATATGAATCTCATGCAAAAAAACTTGTATTATAACTCTACAATATCCAATCTTATAAATTCAATAGGCAATGGCTTGTATTTATAGAAAATGGAGCTAACCTCAACCCAAGGTGAGTCAATGTAGAGTTAAGGCTTGGAATGGGTTCAAACATAACCTAGGTGAGTAAAATATAACCATAATAGAGTTAATAGTTATCAAGTAATAATGATTTATAATGAATAGGCATGGGTCTCTAAAATGAGATAATTTGAGATATTTTCCAAAGGCTTGACAACTTGAAAATGTAATCATGAAAAGATAAGATATTCATATTTTTAAATTTCCTTATTTATTTATTAATTAATTACACATGGATAATTAAAATAGGAATTTAATTTGGTTTAGCTTACTAATTAATTATGATTATCTATTTAGCTCTTTAAATATTTGATTTAATTTTATGTGCCCCATTTAATAGGTGCATACGCCAAATTGACTATTGTGATGCCACAAGATGATTAGGGATGAATCCATGAGAGGTTATGGTTTCATATGGTAGGATGCCCAAATTAGGGATGTGTTAACATGATTATGATCTTTGATGAATGATGCATAAGAAAATTTAGGACATTCAATGATTCCTAGGCTCAATTTGCAATGGTTGGTAGGAATCAGTCTGAAGTCTAGTCGAAGGCTAGTGGTGGCCATTTTTAATTGTCTAAAATGGGTTCCCATAATATGATGGAGAATGATGTGCATTGTATGCCATTTTCACTTATGGTTCTTTCTTAGAAATTATATTATATAGGATTGTTAAATATTTTCTATTTTTAGTGATATCAAGTTGTGAATCTAATTATTTTAGAGGATCAACAAATGCAATCTTCTGATTATCAATAATGTCTTGGATATTATGATTCAAGGTAAAACATGTATTCATAGAATTCCCTAGTCCCTAGTGGTAATCATAATAAGCATTCACATCATATCTTTGGGTAGAGGCTGAATCATATCAACCTCTATAGGATGAGGGAGAGATATAAGATGTTGGGCCCTTATTTCATCTAAATATGGATCAACACCAACTCAATATACATTTTAGCATGAGACAATAAATTGGTATGATTTCCATTTTGGTATCTTTTGCACCAACTAGAGGAATCAACACACATCTTATGCCAACTAGAAGGCAGTTGAATAGCACCTAGTTTTTTAGGGCATCTTCATGAGTGACTACATGTGGTGACTGTAATACAAAGGATGAAAGGTGATGGAGATGAAAAAATAATCAAAAAAGGCTCCATCTTATCACTTGATGTGTGCTCTCCATCCTAGCATGGAGATGTTCCTATGTGTTATAAAGCTGAGCTTGAACTAGTAAAGAGAGAGATGCAATTGGATGTAATGAAGATCTAGAAAAATTAGTTTGCATGTTTTAACCACCATTAGAACATAGATTTAATTTGGATGCCTTTCAGGCTTTGTTTGTATACATTCATGCTCACCTGTGAGCCTCTAGGCTATTAAGAATTTATAATTGTACATGTACTCTATTTTGAATTTAAATTTAAGTAGTTAAGGATGGTGGTAGTAATACATGGTGTTCTCTAGTTGAATGTCTTTTGCTTAGTGATAGGAATGCATAATAAATATACTAATTAAAATGGTTTAAGTTCAATACATGAATGTTGTGTTTAATCAAAGTTCTAGTTTAGAGCATTAATGGAGTCCCTGTATTAGTTGATTATGTCATCATACTCTATTGAAATAGTCTAAGTGATAAAAAGGCATGCACCAGCTATTGAGATCTATGCATAAAGTGCAATCCTAATATGAACAAGTGAACCGAGTAACCCTTTGACCCTTTATTAGTGCCTAAATTATGTTAATATTAGTGAAATATGGACTTATTATCATGAGATTATGGATCCAAATTGATATATTATTACACCTTAATGACCATAACTAGTTCCCTAAATAGGCTCTGCACCTGTAGATTATCAACATAGCCTAGAAATAGATTTCACCAATGAATCTTCCAAAAGCTTTCTCTAAATGACCAAGTCCTATATGTGATGCATTAAGCCATAGCACAACTAGCCCAACATAGGCCTCAAATCTTTCTCTATTATGTTTTGGGTGAGTGTATAAGGCTTGCACCTTATGTGAATTAACACTAGCATAGAGGAATGATAAATGTTGAGTGTTATGAGAGCATACCATGGTTGTGCCTAATTGTAATAAGTCTAGAATTCACTTGGACAACCAAATAAGCATATGAATCTATGAATAAATGAATTGAACCCCTTTTATATAAAATTTTGGTTCCATTTCCAAGACTCATGTTAAATTTTGTTGTTGCAATGGTGTGACAGAACAATGTTTTAACTCTCCTTTGAGAATATTGAGCACTAGCTACAATAGGTGGAAGACAAATTTATTTTAAAGCATCCATATTATAAAGGAAAAAATGTAAGTAAGTGGGTCTAGGAAAAAACTATATGATGCTCTATATGAGGTCTTGTTTTATGAACTACTTGAGCATGCGTACTTATGGTTAGCTACCTATATGACCCATAAAATATGAAGCTATGGACAATGCCTTGAGTGGATGAAAGAATGCCTAGAGAGGCTTGAGAACCTAGATTCCACTTGGAATAAAGATGTATATAAATGGTGTGAAGGAGTGTTAAATATTTACATGCTTAATTTCAAAGTATCGACATACTCCTACCCTAAGGAAGCAAAGTATCAATTTCTACATGAACCTAGAGGCATGTTTGTGAAAGAGTTCAGTGCAAAGATTAATAAGTTGATGGTGGATTAAAAATTTGAAATTTTGAGAATGGAAGTATAAAGTCCTTTGACATATGAGCAACACATATGGGAATAAGGAGATGTGTAGGTGAAGTGCAATGAAAGGGGACAAGAATATTGACACTCGAGAGCTCAAGAAATAGACTGGTAACAAGAGAAGGCACAGGTTGATATAATATCTAAAACCTATAAGTGTCGATAGAATCCATAAAGAGTGGGAAGTGAATGGGGAAGGATCTCTTGAATTGTAATAATGCTAGGAGGAGAGAAACATTTAAACCATAGATCGAGTTCAATAGTTGATAGTTTTACAATGCTTTGGGTTCCTATAGAATTTGAAAATTAAATATGCATCAGATGTGCCTACCCCCTTTGAACCTATGGTGTAATCTCATGCATTGGATCACAAATAAGAAGAAATAAGAGTGATAACTGACCTTATTATCAACATTAACATCGATCATTGTGTAGACTTAGTGTATAATTTTATGATTAAACAAATTGTTCCTTACAAGGAATTGAATGAGGATACCTTGAGAGTGTTAGCTCAATAATTTAGAACATTAGTGTAAGCATTCCAATTCAACTAATGTTAGTTATGAAAATTAGGAAATAACCCATAGGAAGTGGCCCAATTCCATAAGTAAATAGTAATACACCTCTGACATTAATAACACTAGTAGTAATAATAAGACCAGTGCCTAACCTAGTGGTTAGAGGCATTGGAGGACCATTACCAAGATAAAAACTAGGGGGAAAGTGTTTCAAATTCTAGTTGTTCCCCCACAACATATTTACTATGAGATGGCCATGTACCTACCAGAGTATCATGGTGTGGAAAATACCATAGAACATGTGATGAAATGTGAACTATAATGATATGTTCAAGGTATAATCCTATTAGAGCACAAAGCAACATAGTTTGTGATAACTCTATTTTATCATGATCATACCTCATATAAGAAATTTAATCTTAACTAGGATATTATTAACTATGATAACTTGAAGGAATAATTCTTAAGAGCATTTGACATACCCAAATTTGAATAATAGAGCATCACCATACTTAAGGAGATTAACCAAGGGATCTTAAAAATCATGCATATATATGATGCCAAGTTCAAAATGATTCTTTCTAAGCTTTCTTTTGACATTCACCCCTCTTAGCATGCACAATGGTTCATTAGAGGATTGCTAGTACTATTTTAAAGAGCATTGTCCATGAAGACATTCATCGATCCTCTTGAAGCACTTGAAGCCGTGCTTAGATTGAAGGTAGTTAGGGTTATTGATACTAGAATTATCCCATTCATGGAGGTTAAAATTTCATCTATGGCTAAATAAATCCAAAATTTTATCACTATTTTGGTGTTTAGACACTCAAAGTGGACTATGGTGTATTAACTATGAGATAAAAGACCATAATAGGAATAACTACCCTTGAAGGAATGTGTGCACATTAATTTTAAGATATGAGGTCTATTTTGAGGTGCATGATGTTCATAACTACCCTTTATTTCAACATGCCAATCAGGTTAACATAACCATCTATTACTATTTTTACAAAATCTACACTCATTATAATTGGCTATTGAGTGATCGATGAGATACATGAGAATATGGAGAGAGGTACATGATAGGTAATTTTAATGGTCAGATGGCAAGCTAACCAAGGAAATGAAGGATACAACTAATAGAATGTAGGCCATGGGATGTAAAGAGGCACTAGAGGGAGAGGTGGAGGATGCGGTGGATGAATATTCCCACCATGTTCATGTAATAAGTGTGGTTTGATAGAGCATTATTAGTATGACTGCCCTACACATCCAACATGTGGGTATTGTCAAGGAAAACATAAGGTTGAAGAATGCCTTGATTTATATAAGAAATCAACCCAAGGCAGGCCTAACATAGACAAGGGTGTAGTATTGATTAGGAATGAGATAAAAAGGGACAAGTGGGATTTAAAGGTGCAATTGACCTATATAGAGACAATCAAAGTAAAAACAAATAATCATAGTGGATTCACCACTCAGATGTTAGTTACATAAGTATCAAAATTGTGCTTAGAATATGGGGAATAGAGTCACACTAAATGTATAATATGGATTGAACCCAAAGCTATGCCTTACCTAGACTTTGTGCACTAAAAATATGTATTATAGTAGGCTATGAATGTGATTTATAACTTGTAAGGAGAGCTCCAATTGGCATGAGACCTATAGGTGCAGGTTAAATCCTTATATAAGAATCAAGATGGCCAATAAATTAGAATCCAAGAGTTAACAAAGATCTTATTCCTCTTAAATATATAAGGGATGCTACCCTTATTGAATTTTTTTCTCTTAGAATATGTAGGGCAAAATCTAGTCGAAGTTGTCACACCGCACATGGAGAAAGCATGAAAAGTGAGGCATACATAAACTTCAGAGTAAAATCAAGAACTCCTTATGAATTCCATCATTGATGGATGGTATATATGTGAGGTTCTTATATACATAGGAACCAAGGTTAATATTTTGACAAAGTATTCATGGGAGAAGATTGGTAAGCCAAATTTGAGGCCTTCCCCCTATGTGATATTTATGGCCATCAATATTAGAGTGCAACCAATAAAATTATGAAGATCACCATCATAAATATCATGGATGCCAAGTTTTGAGCTGACTTTGAAGTGATCGAGTTGGCAAAGTAATACAATTATCCAACATTCCTGGGGAGGCCATGGTACTATGTGAATAATGTAGATATGCACTTTAATAGGCACTATATGACCTTTAAAAATTACAAGGGAAGGGTAGTGATCCCCCTATTAAGTGACCAAGGACCTCCTATGTATAAAGTGTTGATCTCAAGGATGAGATCATCCATTTATATAACATCATGATGCAAGGATCTAAGACTCTTGATCCTAATTATCAAGGAGTGCTTTCTTGGGAAGATAGATAATCAACCTTGGACACCACCAACATTGCTTGTGACCAATGGGTCAAATAACCTTATGAAACCACTAGTCAGATGTGTCACTTAGTACATATGAAGGTGCCAAAACCAATGAAGATTGGTTATGTCTAGATTGATCACACTTCGAGAAGATGGGTCCCTTATGATAGGAAGAAGGGAAAGAGAGTGTTTCACCTGAGTAAAGGTAAACTTTTAGTGTTCCAAAGATATGATGGGATCAAACCTATGGAAGAATATTTCAGCAACCTTGAATCATACATCTAAAGGAGGTAGATAAGATGGGCACACTAGTGTATGATTTGAGGAGTATTGCCACTTATTGGTGGGCAACATAAAGGCCTAGCTTACCAACTTAGTAAGATGTGAAAGTATCCATATGCACTAGATTCAAGAAATTTAATGAGGACTTAGACATATCTATCTACTCTGATTATTTTGACCTAATCATATATGTGCACTTGTGCAAAGAAATATGGACTATCGATAGTGATAATACCCCAAGGAACTTATGGGTGCATGCCTTCTACAAAACCTTAAGGATGTGGGCATGAGCATGATACATTTTCAATGAGACACACCGTGAGATATAAAATTGGGATGTACTTAAGGATAAGTTCATGCACACCTTCTCCTTTTCTTCATAGAACATCGAATTGATCTAACCACTAAAAGTAATTCATAGGGAAATGTTTGAAGACACTACAACCCTAAAGGATCACCTCAAAGACATGTTTGGGGAAAAAGGAGTGGCACTCTTGATTTTATTTAAAAAATAAGAACTCAATAGTGACTCAAGTGAAGAGGATGATGAAACATGGAAGATGTGAAATTGGATGAACTTGACAGAAAAAATAAGCTAGTGTGCCAAGTGGATGATAACAACCCTAACACAAAAGATCCTACTCATCTTCACATAGAAATAATTGAGGTAACTAGGCAAGTTGAGGACTCACATCAGGTAAGAAATGAGCCCTATTGTGCACTGATCAAAACTACCAAGGTAGGCATCATATTAGAAAGGGAACCAAAGATGGCTACTTTAGGCACATATTGGTTTGACATAGAAATAGTGTGAATTATGGATGTCTTGAAGGAGTTTCAAGACTTGTTCCCTTGAAATTATTGAGACATGAAGGGCACCCACCCATACCTTGGGAAAATGAGTATAAAATTGGTGGATGGTGCAAGACCTAACAATAATCACCCTTATAGAATGAAACCCAATCTCCATGCCAAGGTCAAAATGGATATTGATGGCATGCTAGATGTAAACATCATCTACTCTATACATGAATATAAATGGGTAATCCCCATGGTTATTAGCATCAATAAGGATGGGTATATTCATATCTACATCAATTATATACTTTTCTTGAATTCATTCATCGATGAAGTCTTAGATGGCATTGTAGGCTATGAGATTTACACCTTCATTGATGGGTTTTCTAAATACCATCAATTCTAGATTGAAGAGGAGGACAAGCCAAAAATAACATTTAAAACTGAATGGGGTTATTTTAATTATAATGTGATTCCTTTTTGACTCAATAATGTGTCAACTATGTTCTCTATAGTGGTGATCACTATATTTAATGAATTCATCCATAAGTTACTGTAAGGGTACCTAGATGACTGGATTATGTATGGACTAGTGAAGGATAATCATGATAACCTATGCCTCATGTTTTAAAGGTGAAGGTAGTTATATATATCCATAAATCTTAAGAAGTGCATATTTATGACACCATTTGGAACCTTGCTCAAGCACGTCATCTACAAAGATAGTTTGCTCATTGATTTTGTGAAGATTGTAATAATCATTTAACTCCAAACCCATTCAATGAAAAATACATTCATTACTTTCTTGGTCACTATGGCTATTATAAAATATATATAAGGAGCTATGCAAATATTGTATCACTTATAGAGATATTATGTGAGGATGTCCCATTACATTGAGGTAAAATGCAAGAGGATTCCTTTAAAACCCTGAATCTTAAAATGGCTAGCATGCCTATTTTATAATTTATTGACTAGATAACTCCATTCCAAGTCCATGTAGATGCATCTCAATCTACAATTGGCACCATTTTGGTGAAACATAATGAAGGTAAAATAGATCATACCATCTCCTTCACAAGTAGTAAACTGACCCAAGCAAAGTAGAACTATACAACAACTAAGCATGATGTGCTAGCCATGGTCTATGCCCTACAAAAATTCAATAAATACTTGTTGGTAACCCCCTTCATCTTCTTCACTGATCATGAGGCACTTAAGTTCCTTGTGAAAAATCCCATCCTCTATGGGTGCATTTGTAGATGGATAGTTCTGTTCCAATAATTCCAGTTCTCCATTGTCATAAAACTTGGAAAATAAAACTTAGACCCAAACCATTTATCTTTCATTAACTCTAATGATGAAGAAACACCTATTAAGGATGACATACTAGATGCACAACTCTATAGAGTTTAATACATACTTAAGGACTTAGCAAAGATAGCCAATTTTCTAACATCTAGATTTGTGCCCTAGACTATTACAACTAAAGAGAAGAAATAGCCCATAGTTCATGTCACCCCTTTCTAGCTCATTATCAAGGAACTGCACAAATTGAGTTAAGATGAAGTCTTACATCAATGTGTCTTAAAACATAAAAAATAATATATTTTATATGAGGTGCATGAAGGGATAGTAGGAGGCCATTGAATGGGAGATGTAATAATACACAAGGTACCATACTTATGCTTATTGTGGCCAAGTCTATTTCAAGATGCAAAATATTATCAGAGTTGTTACCAGGGTCTAAATAATGTGGATGCAATGGTCAAGTGATCACACAAGATGAATTTGGTGCACACCACAAAGAATCTAAAGCAAAGTGAAATCACTGAAAGAGATAATTTGCAAAAGACAAATAGGAGCAAAACCCAATATTTGATTAACTTAAGATGGCCAAAGTGAAGAATACATATAGGAGAGCACGTAAGTAACTCCTCCAAAAAAGGTGGTCAAAGCACCCCAATAATAGATTGTAACTCCTCCATGAAAGGTGGTGACAAGGTGCTAAGAATAGAGAAGTAACTCCCATACCTGGAATAGCCAGTCAAAGGAGTTACTTATGACATTCTTATGACACCTATGACACATCTATGACACACATCTCCACTTGAAGTAGCCTATCCCACAAATGTAGGAAAACTCCATGTATGCACAAATATATAATATTCCCTAATTAAGTAATAGGGAAAAATGAAAACCTACACTAACACCACCCCATAAGCGTAGCTTAGGTGGGCAGTGTGGAAATATAAAATGGGTCCCGATAACTAGGCCTGATGAGGTACCCATGTACAAATGCAATCTCCCATAAGATAGAGAAAAGGAGAAAACTTGTAGGAAAAAACTCCCCCCCAAAAGAGAGACATAAAATAAATGAAGAGGCTAGTGGCGCCCCCCCTGAAGATTATGTTGCTGCAAATGTGGACCACAACCCAAGAAGAGCTCCTAGATGAATGAACTTGCTCTCGGTGAAAGGTTTGGTGAAGATGTCTGCAACCTACTCTGAAGACTAGCAAAAAATAAAGTCAATGACCTAACTATGAATAAGCTCTTGAATGAAATACATGTGAATCTCTATGTGCTTGGTTTGCTAGTGCTGAACTGGATTCTTGCAAATCTGAATGGTACTCTAGTTATCAAAATAAATGATGGTGGGCTACTTGATAGGAATGCCAAACTCAAAAAGTATCCCCTAAAGCCAAATAGTCTCAGTAACTACATTAATAGCTCCCCTATACTATGCCTCTGTGGATGATATAGCAATACCATTTTGCTTCTTGCTAAACCAACTGATAGGACCAAAACCTAGAGAGAAACTGTAACTAGAAGTGGACTTGCGAGTCTGTGAATCACCAACCCAATCTAAATCTGTATACCTAATCAAGTCAGCCTCTATGATAAATCTTTAATGAATCCCATATCTATGTGAACCCTTTATATAATGCAAGATCCTCTTAGCTACTTTCTAATGCAGCTCATGAGGTTCCTGCATAAATCTAGAGACAAGTCCTACTACATATGATATGTTGGGCTTGGTGTGAATCAGTAGATGAGACTGCCAATAAGTTGTTGATATCGAGTGGCATCAACTAATGGTGAAGAACAGTCAGTCTCAAGCTTGAATCTTGATAGAAAGGGAGTCGGAGATGGCTTGCAATTAGCCATGTGAAACTGAGACAATAAATCAAGAGCATACTTAGGTTGTGCAAGAGAAATCCCTAAATCTGACTATGAGATCTTGATGCCAAGGAAGTAGTGCAACAAACCCAAGTCTGTCATGTCAAATCTATCCTGGAGAGATGCCTTCACCGCTGCAATAGCTGATGAAGAACTCCCAATGATCAAAATGTCATCAACATATAGAACCAAAATCAAGAGTGAATCATACTACCATAATAAGTAGACATTGGGGTCAAAATGGCACCTAGTGAAACCCATTGTGAGAAGGAAGGAATCCATCTTGGCATACCAATCTTGAGGGGCCTATTTGAGGCCATAGATAGATTTCCTAAGTTTGCATACTAAGGAAGAATCTTGAACAAATCTTGGCGGCTGCTCCATGTAGATCTCCTCCTCTAGGTCTCTGTGAAGAAAGGCACTCTTCACAGACATCTAGTGCACATCCCAACCATGTGCTATGGTAATAGCCAAGGTGAGTCAAATAGAAGTCATCTTTGTAATGGGTGCAAAGGTCTTTGAGTAGTCAATTCCTGCCACCTGTGAGAAACCCTTGGTGACCAATCGTGCCTTGTACTTATCAACCAACCCATCTGCTGTAAACTTGGTCTGATATATCCACCTACATCGAACCATCTTCCTTCCCTTAAGAAGTGAAGTCAAGTCCTAAGTGTGATTTTTGATTAAAGAAGAATATTCTTTCTCCATAGCACTTCCCACTCAGGTACTCCTAATACCTATCAAAAAGTCTATGGATCTAAAACTAAGGCAAAGAAGGCATGTGGATCTCTCTGAAAATCCCCCTAGTATGTTTGTCATCTGTGGGATCTCCTGCCCAAGTGCCAGCACTCTCAAGTGTCTGTCTAGCCCAAAGTGGCCCGAAAGTGGGTGAGTCAGGTGCTAACTCCTCATCCTTTGACTGACTAGAGGTGGATGACTCTGCATCACTATCCTCACTATCTAAACTCAAAAAAGAAGAAAACGTCTTTGGCTCAGGAACCTACTGTGGCTGATCTGAATCTGAGGAATCATCATGAAGAAGTAGATCCAATGAGAGAGAAGAAGTGCCAAGTGTTGAGTCTCTAGGACTCTCTTGAAAGTGGACACTTCTCTTAATGAATAACTCATGAGTGGTTAGATCTAGAAAGTGATACCCCTTAACACCATCTGGATATCCTACAAAGATGCAAGGATTGGACTGACATTCCATAGCTTTGCATTTCTTCTTTGGTATGCGGGCCATGGCTGGGGATCCAAAAACCCTAAGGTGCTCAGCATCAAGTTTTATTTTATGCCAAGCTTCAAATGGTGTTATCCCTTTAAAGCTTTGTGAAGAACCCTATTTTGAATGTAGCAAGCAAAACCAATGGCTTTGGCCCAGTATTATGGTGCTAAGGATTTGGAGTGAATCATACAGCTACCCATCTCTTTCAAGAACCTATTTTTGCATTTGGCAACCCCATTCTGTGAAGGAATGTAAGTGACTATGCACTGCAAATCAATCCCCTCTATGGTGTAAAACTGCTCAAACCTATTGCTGACATACTCCCCTCCATTATCAATTCGAAGAACCTTGATGGATTTCTCACTCTGTTTCTCAACAAGAGCCTTGAAGTCTAGAAAATTTTCAAACACTTCAGACTTTTGTTTGAGAAAATATATCCAAGTGTACGTAGAGAAATCATCAATGAAGGTGAGGATGTACTTGGCCCTTGTGAAAGATGGTTTGGGAAAGGGTCCCAATACATCACTATGGACTAACTCCAAAGGTTGTGAAGCCCTCCAAGCTTTGCCTTTGTCAAATTTTGCTTCAGGATGCTTCCCAAGGGAGCACCCCTTGCAAATTCCTTTTGAAAATTAGACACGAGGCAAGCCAATGACCATGTCATGTTTGCAAAGTTGCTCAAGGTAACGGTAGTTAAGGTGGCCAAACCGCTCATGCCATAATTTTATAACTCCATCTGAATGAGTCTGCAATGTTATTGGAGAAGAATTAGGTGCAAAATGTGAGAAGGTGTATAACCTTGCTTGGTGATCTGCCCTACCCACTACCACTGTAGTATCACTATGCAACTCCTTGATAGCCACTGAATCTGGTGAAAACTCAACTCTCATGCCCTGACCAATGTGAGTGATTTGGTAAACTGATAGGAGATTGGTTGAAAGAGAAGGAACACTTACAACATTATTGAATGTTCCTCCTTCCATTTCAACTGACCCTCTCCCTGCATTAGAAACTGATGTGTCATCACCCAAACTAATTGAAGTCATGCTACAAGGCTCTAAAGATGAAAACTCAACTAGGAAAGAGCCCATGTGGTGAGAAGCACCTGAGTCAATGACCCATGAAGATGTAGAAGCTATTGTAGCTACAAGGGCATTGCCCTTTTCTTTCTCCTTACCCTTGCTTTTTGCCTTAGTAGAATCTTGGGTAGATGAATTCTTCTTGATGGACTCAGGAACACCTATGTTGTGCTTCTCTAAAAGATGAGTTAAGTGATCTATTTGTTTCTTCATGCATTTATGCTCATCATGCCTTATCTTCTTATAATAGGCACACTTAGGTTTAGCATTGGAGGAGGAAGACTCAGTGTTGTTTTTGGCAGGATTGTTGTTTTCTTTCTTCTTCTCCTGGTCCTGGTCCTTGTTCTTTTTCTTCTTCTCCTTTGTTAAAGTCTTATCCTTACCATTTCCAGCTATCAAATCTTGGGGTTGAGTAGACTTCATTGTGCCCATTTGAATTAGCTTATCTTGCTCCCTAGTCAAGTTGGCAATGAATGAATCTAAAGAAGGCATTTTCCATGTAGTGCCAAGGGCACTTTTTGTGGTATGGAAAGTGGAGACAAAGACTAAATAGCTTGGACCTAACTTTATGAGAATAGAAAGGATGAGTTAATCATCTTTCTTCTCTATCTTTCATTATTTCAATTGTAGTCTAAGTTCCTTAAACTTAGTGAAGAAGTCCTTTAGGGTGTCAAAGTTGCTAGGACTTAGACTTATGAGTTCATTTTCGAGCTCATGACCTCTCATCTCATCAAGCTTCCCAAATAAGTTTCTAGGGTGTCCCATATGTCTTTGGGAGTCTTGGAGGTTTCTAAATGGAAGAGAAGTTCTAGAGACATGGACAAGCTTAGTAATCTATAGGCTTCATCACTACGGTTTTACCACTTGACCTTGTCTACATCAGTGCTGGGTTCTACTTTAGTACACATGGTGATCTTATACAACCCTTTGCTTCTAAGAATGATTGACATTTTAACCTTCCATTAATGATATTTGAAGGGTGTTAGGGGTTTAAGTTGAAAATAATCTATTTTAAGCTGAATTTAGGTGAAGTTGTGTTGATTTCAAGTTTGTGAAAGTATGCAGAAAGGAGAAAGATAACAGAAGTAAACAAAGTGTTGAAAGACAATCACACCCCCCCCCCCCCGAAATGTTGAGCCCCTAAAAATATGCAAGTGCACAATCAAAATAATTTAGACTCATCTGAAAATGTGTCTTAGAGAAATTTGTGCAAGTCAAGTTAATAACCCAAGCAAATAGGATGTTGGACCTAGTCGAAAATGCGTCCCGAGAGACCCAAAATTTTGGCACTTTATAAAGTAGTGCATTTTTGACAATTATCTAGCCTAAGTTGTGTAAAATTGAAAAATAAGAACTTTTTCAAAATATGGCACTCGAATTCAAGCTATCATTTTCAAGATTTTAAGATTTTAATTTCCCATAAACTAGTAATTTTGCAAAAAAAATAACACTAAAACATTAAAAAATGCCTGTTTTGAGAGAGAAAGTGGCCTTCCAACCACTCATTAGACTCGGCACAGAGTGAGAAATCCAAAAGAGGTCTTTATGAGGGGGAATTGGTCTCCTACCAACTCGGGCCTCACCCTTCGTCTTCGACAGGCGAAAACTCAAACTTAAAATAAAAACCCCAAATTGCCCATAATGTAAAATACAGCCTTAAATCTTCATTTTTAACCAAATTGACTGATTTAAGATTTGAAAAGTCAAATTTGACTAATAATTTAATAAAAAAATGCATATTTTACCAAATAAAGGCTGTGTGAGGGCCCACATAGAGCACCAAAATGAAAAAGGGTGCCATTTTTGAGGGTTTGGTCTTTTTGTTTGCTATTTTGACTGTGCATCAGTAGAAAGACTGTGTAGATCTCCACGCAGCATCTTGGTGAAGACAAAACAACTCCAATGCCTCCTTTTTCTACTGTCCAAATCCAAACTAAAATACCAAGGTGAGAGGTGAGTGAAAACTGTGCATGTGTACGGACCATACGGTCCACGCTGGTCTTTAAGGCTGATTTTAGCAAATAAATTCACACTTTAAGATCAGTTTCACAACATATCCAAATGCTTGGTTAATGATATAAGCACCAAAGTGGAAGAAAGGGGTTTTCAGGAGACACCAGGCCATACGGCTTATGCAGCGTTCAAGAAAGCTTAAGAGCCTCTCCACATATCAAATGCCAACACACTAGTTTTTCAATAACATCAATGACGTTCCAAGAAAACTTGCAGATTATTTGCATGTAGGTATGCTCATATACTTCACATGGAGAATGAGTCAAACCTACAAATTTGCATCAAGGCTTATATGCTAGTACAAACATAATGCATGCAAATAACAAAATCAAATATCCTTTACAAGCAAAAAACTCAAGATTTCAAAATAAACTAATAGCATAACCAGACACATGATTATCGGGGTGGCTCTGATACCATATCAGAGTTGTTTCTAGGGTCTGAATAATGTAGATGCAATGGTCAAGTGATCACATGAGATGAAGCTAGTGCACACCACAAAGAAGCTAAAGCAAAGTGAAATCACTGAAAGAGATAATTTGCAAAAGACATATAGGAGCAAAACCCAATATTTGATTAACTAAAGATGGCCAAAGTGAAGAATACATATAGGAGAGCACGTAAGTAACTCCTCCACAAAAGGTGGTCAAATCACCCCAAGAATAGACTGTAATTCCTCCATGAAAGGTGGTGATAAGGTGCTAAGAATAGAGAAGTAACTCCCATACCTAGAATAGCTGGTCAAAGGAGTTACTTATGACATTCTTATGACACCTATGACACATCTAGGACACACATCTCCACATAAGCTAGCCTATCCCATGAATTTAGGAAAACTCCATGTATGCACAATTATATAATATTCCCTAATTAAATAATAGGGAAAAATAAAAACCTACACTAACAAATATTATGCAAAGGCATGTCACATATGCCAGTGCATAAGGAAGCCTAACCATCAGGATGATATGCCCCTCATTCCCATTACTTCCTATGAACCATTTTAAAAATGAGCCATTGATTTTGTTAGGTTGGTTACTCCTACAACAAGGTGTACAGGCACAAGATACATTTTAGCAACCATTAATTATTTCACCAAGTGGACTGAGGCTAGCTCCAATAAAATAACATCCATAAGGATTATATGGGAGAACATCATAAGTCTCTATGGTTTCCCACTTAATTTGACTAGTAATAGAGGCACACACTTCATCAATGAAATTGTGTAAGTCCTACGAATTGAACACATGGTGGCACACCATAAAACAATGCCATATCATCTATAAGTGAATGGCATAGATAAGAAATTTAATAAGATATTGAGAATGTGCCTCACAAAGATATATAATTTTGGTCATAAAGATTGGGATGATCGAGTGTCATCAATACTATAGGTATATTGCACAACCTAAAAGCACCTGAATAAGGCTACACCATTTAAACTAGTGTTTTTTACTGAGGTAGTTAGATAAATGGAGTTCATGGTGCCATCATTGTGCATTGCACATATTGGTCATCTAGATGAAGAATCCTTGAAAATAAGGTTGGAAGACTTGGAGTGCTTAGACAAAATATGTGCCCAAGTAAGATGGAGTAAATAGATAGAGAAGGCACAATAGAAGCTCCAACATGACAATAATATTAAGCACAATGTAATGATTGAAGGAACATTGGTCATATTCTATGACTTCAAGTACCTTAAGCACCTAGGAAAGTTGAAAATTAGGTAGATGGGACCTTATGTTATCCATAATATATTGGAAAATGGTGCATGAAATCTATGCACATTATCTAGTGAAATACTCCCTAGGTATTTCCATAGAACCTGACTAAAGCCATATAGACAACAGGATGGCACTTACACCATCAGACACTAACTTCCAAGTCACAAGTTAGTTGTGTTGTGCTGACCAAAATAAATTTTAGTGCAAGCCAAATGTTTCTTTATACATTATTTTATTTTATGTTGCCGTTTGTATTGGGTGAATGAGTGGTGCTTTGAGGCCTACAAGACTATTATGGTGCATTCATGCTAATACCATTCAGGTGAGTCAAGCAAGGTTACTTTCTAAGCACATAAGGCTAGGCACCTAAGTTTTTGGGCACATGGAATTCACCAAACTTTGAAAGTATGAGTACCAAGTGATAAAAGGAGGCATAAGAGATATTAAGTGTGAAGGAGACAAAAATAATGAGGCATTATAAGACCAACACAAGGGATTTATATGGGGTAGGATAGGCTAAGACAAGAGATGAAAGCATAGAGAAATTGACCAGTGAAAAAAAAGTGTTCTCGGTAAAAAGTGTAGCATTAAAAAATGGAACCATGGAGGCTAAATAATGCACATATGAGGTGTTGTACCTAGGTTGACATAAGGAAGGAAGAAGTTGTGGCAAGGTGAATGAAGCATAAGAGGAAAATAATATAGACAAGTTGGCATCCACCCAATGGTAAGTGAGAAGTAATTGTTTAAAAACACCTATCACTTCACCAAAAATACCATTTAGATAATTTAATGAGGTGATGGTAGAGTCATAAATATCTATATTAAATGCATAGGTGGTAGTGGATTTTTGTATATTTCATGGGTTTAGCAGATTTCAAGAAATATAGGTGCCACCACACCATTACTCATCTAAAATTAAGATGGTAGTTGAGGTTAAGGTATAAAGAGACCAATGATGCACTAGTTTAGGTTACAAACCTTAAGTTAATTTGATTGCCAAAATGTAGAGAAGAACCAAAGTTGAATAAGATCTCAAGAAAAAAATACTACCAGAGTGAAACCTTGAGCAACCACAAATGCAAAAAGAGGATGATTAAATAAGGAGTGAAATTGTATTCCTTTTTAGATTGAAATAGAGTCATGTAGATAAGGAATTATCAGAAAACCAAAGAGTAGAAAATCTAACTGATGCCAAGGCTACCATTGATGGAAAATGAAGCTTGAAAGCTAAATTTATAGTTGTAGACCCTATGATTATGGGAAGTAATAAGAAATATTAGAGGCTTTAGAATAATCAATAAACCACACTTCAACACTAATAGATTTAGAATGGGGAAGACATAGATGAGTTTTGGTCCACTATGGGTGCAAAAGGATGCCAAATAGGCATAGACAATTGAGGATACAACTGTTATAAGAAAGAAGGCATAGCTAGTGGAATGGGTTAGCATTACAGAGGTTGATCCAAAGGTATTCACCAAAATATCCTACAAGGAAATGTAGTTTCTCCTAGAGGTCTTGATAGGGGAAACTTGGGTATATTTTATGCTTACCTACTATTTGAAAAAATATAACCATCACACCCTAAAAATGTGTAATAACTCAACCAATACTAGATGGTTGACATGAGGGTAAAGACAGAGGTGGGCAAAACATTGTTCACCATCTCCATTCTAGATAGGCTTGAGACCACCAACATGACCCACCTCTATGAGTTGTCATGTTTTGGGAAGCCAAAATAGCTCATACAATTCCTTCTCTTGTGCATCCATGGAAATCACTTATACTTTGTAGGGAGGTTCATGTGGATATTAGTGTGCCAAATTATAAGAATCACTGGGCTTTTAAACTCAGGCATAAACATCCACCAGATGATGGTAGATGATACAAAGGTGGAAAGGGTTACTAAAATCCTTTTTTACTATAAGAGAGGGTTCACATTCCCTATAAAGGACATCAAGGACCCTAGTGTAAGGGTAGATGCATGCCTCTTAAGTTTAAAACATTTACTTAGTGGGAGATGGATGGACATCAACAAATCCTACTTATGCATCACTCCCCACATAGTGCAAGGGGTTAAATTCAACATTTCCAGATCTGTTGATGAAGAGATGGTAAATAATGCATTTTAGTGTCATAAGGCATGGGAGACCTTTAGGTGGGGGTTATTATTAATATTAATAATCATTGAGGAGATCAAAATTCTTGATGGTGATGAAGACAACCTCTATGTCTTCTTGATGCATAAATACTCCCTGACATTGAAGTATCAAGACTTCACTTTCCCACCTTCTTTCTCCCAGATATATCAGACCCAAGTGATGGGGTAGTATGCCTAATGCATTGAGGCATTTGGGATAAAATGGTACATCCCCAAGGATCTTCCCTAAAACATGTTTGAAATGGCGACCTTCACCATCATGTAACACTTCTATTTAGTGCACTTGGTGCTCACAGACAATAACCATTCAAGTTATCTCAAACTCCCTTACACATTTTCCTCAAAGTACTTTAGGGATGTGTTAATAATAATAATTCCAAATGTGCAATAGCTAGACATCCTGATGAAGGCCATGGATTTGGAAAGGAAAAAGTTATGGTGCTAGTATGTGCACCTAGGAGGGAAAGATAAAAAATATGAGGAGGATGACTCAGATCACATAGACCTCCATCCCCTTCAAAGATAATTCATCATGGGGCACATCTTCAATATTTACTATAATATGAAGCCAAGTAAGAAGTGTTTTAAGCTTGAGAATTATGGCAATCACCCCTTACAGATCGATAAAAAAGGAACACCAACACTAGTAGCATAGAAGACATCTCCCCAAAAAAAAATGGGGAGAGACACTTGAATAAATTCAAGAGTACCTCAAGTTAAGGATCACATCAAGCAAAGAAACAACCCCCTCATCTCTATAGAATAAGTGCATAACTTTCATGTTAGGGATTACTTCTTCTTTTAAGAAGGATAAGAAAAAGTACACAAGGTCTGTTATGATGCCAAAAATAACCTTGGTAGAAATGGGAGTTAGAAGAAGTCCATGGACAAGAAATTGAGGAAGAGGTAGAGAAAGAAGGGACAAAGGTCTATATTATCCAAGAATTAGGAGAGGAGCCCACACCAAGGAACTTTAAAATCCCTCTAAGGTAGAACTACCACCATGCTTGGAGAAGTAGAGAAGACATAAAACACCTCATTTGAAGATCCCTCCACAGCCTCTGCGAACTAAGGAGGAAAAGAAAAAGGTGTGGAAGAAACTAGGATTGAGTGAGGTAGAAATTCTAAAGTCACTATCACTATAGAAAAAAGAGAGGATATGAAGGAATTTGGCACGACTCAAGAATATATTGAGAGAGTCAAAGTTGAGGAAAAGGTAACTAAAGAAAAGAAGGCCACATAAAAATGGCCAAGAGAAAGAAGGATAAAAAAGAAAAGAAAAAAGAGGTTGATATAAGTGCATAATCAATTAAGGAGGTAGTAGAGAAGGTGCCTAGTGACCCCACCAATAAAGCATAAAAAGTTTCATAATAGGCATGCCCAAGTAGTGAAGGGGAACTTGAAGAAAAGGAAGATGATGTTGGTGCCTTAGAAACATGACAGACAAGGAGTGATGAAGAGACCTAATATAAATAAGAGGAGGGAAAATCTAGCACTAATGGATAAGAATAATTGGATAAAGGGAACAACTCCAAAGAAAAACCCCTCCAAAAATAAGAAGAAAAAACCTCTGAGGAAAGTGTCAAAGAAAGTGGTAGTGTCGAGGAAGAGGAAGAAGAGTAAATGGAACTGGCCATTGTAGAAGAAAAAGGTGTAGAGTTGAGCCTCAGAGAGAAGATGTAGAAGGGGTATATAGAGGAAGAATTTTACATGTTTTAATACATACCCCCCAAATATTCCATGGATAGGATGTGCAAATAGATTTTTTTCACATTTAGTAGCTACATGGACAAGCTTGACTTTGAGGTGCCTCAAAAGGCTATTTTTGGCATGGAAAAACATGAAGAGGGGTAGGACTCATTTATATTAAATACCCATGACATAAACCTAGTTAGATATGCCAATATACTCATCTAGATATCCCCTAACATTTTATGAAATAATAATATCAATAATCTTAAGGTAAATAAATGAACAAAAACTACTATGGATGTCAAAGAGGAGGCATAGGTCATGAAGTTCAAATTGTAGTAACTAAATGAGTGCGTATAGGTCATTGAACCATCCCTTTTGGTCTAAATTGATACATATAACTTCTTAGAGGTTGAAAAAGTGTACATTATAGTGGAGAAGATAATTTTAAGGTTGAAAGTAGAGATAACATAGGAAGAAGAAGAAGACCCATGCACCATGTTGTAAAAATAACTAATTGCCAAGATTGAAGAGGTGGAAGACCTCTTTACAATGCTACAATATGGCGTAGATACAACTGATGCCATATTCATGAAATTTTACAACCAATCATTAGTCATAGATGCATGCCTCAAGTAGGAAAAGGGGGAGAAGGAAGAGTTGATAGCATAGGTGTACTTTATGAGTAGGGTAGAGTGTGCACAATTAATGGGTAGGGTCAACATGCTAAGTGAAAAAATAAAGGACCAAGAGCAAAAATTGGAAGAACTCTTCCATGCCTTGTAAAATAAGGCCTACAACCAAGGAGTAATCTTGGATGAAGGAGTCAAAAAGGCTAAGGAAAGGCTATAATTCTTCAGGAAGGAGTTAAACAAAACTGACATGCTAGCACTTAGTGCCACTTCCATACAAGTAGATAACACCATAGATGAAATCAAGTTCACTATTAAGTTCTTCAAGGGATTTATTACTAAGATAAGGGAGAGCATGATTAATTTCTATGTGCATAAATTTTTTATATCCTAGTCCAAGGATGGACTAACAATTTTGTATGGGGTAATGTTGGGCCCCTATTTCATCTAGATATGGATTTGCACTAGCTCTATAGATATTTATTGTGAGGAAATCACTTGTATAATTTCCATTTTGGTATCTTTTGTGTTAGATTAAGGAATTGATGTACATCTTTCACCAATTGGTAGGAAATTAACTGGCACCCAATCTTGTATGGCATCTTTATGAGTAGAAGCATGTAGCAATCATAGTATAAAGGATGCAAGGTGATGGATCCAGTGGAATGATCAATAAAGGATCCAACTTAGCACCTGACATGCACTTTCCACCCTGGCATAGAGATTCTCTTGTGTGATATAAAGTTGATTTCAAACCAGTAAAGAGAGAGAGATGCAATTGGATGTATCCAAGATCTAAAAAAAGTAGTTTGCATGTTTTAACTACCATTAGAATTTAGATTTAGCTTGGATGCCTTTTAGGATATATTTGTATACATCCATGCTTTCCTGTGAGCATCCAGGCTATTAAGCATTTATAATTGTGCATGTACTCTATTTTACATGATATGAAATCTATTTTGAATTTAACTCTAATTAATTAAGAAGGATGGTTGTAGTAATACATGGTGTTCTCTGGTTGAATGTCTTTTGCTTCATGATGGGACTGCATAATAAATGTACTAGTTAAAATGGTTTAAGTTCAATACATGAATGTTGTGTTTAATTAATTTTTTTATTCAAACCATTAATAGATTCCTTGTGTTAATTGATGACATCATCATACTCTGTAGTTTAAGTGAGAAAAGGGGCATGTGTTAGTTGTGGAGATCCATGCATAAAGTGCAATCCTAATATGAATAAGTGAACCGAATAGCCCTTTAAAACTTTATTAGTGCTTAAGTGATGCTAAAATTAGTGAAATAGAGGCTTTCACTCATGAGATTATGGATCCAACCCAATATAGGCTTGCACCCTAATGACCAAAACTAGTTACCCAAATAGGCTTTGTGCCTATAGACCATTAGGCTCAAGAGGTTTTAACTTGTCACTTAGTTTGATTGTAAACTTGGAGTTGGATGTATATGTAGTCAAGTGCATTTTATACATACTTAAGTTTATTCAATGAGATAAGTTTCATTTCCTGGTCTTGAATGACATGCCACAAGTCATCAAAGGATTTAAACTTTTTGAAAATGATAGACTCATGTAAAGGATAAAGAAAATTTTTCTTGAATATGTCCTCAAGTTATTTATCTACCATATGATTGGTATTTTTAGCCAACATTATCTTGTACCTCAAGACATATTCATTGATAGGTTTATTGGTTCCTTGTTTGATTTTTGCAATTTTAGCATAGGAAACCTTTTAAGAAATGTTAATAGATAAATGTGCCAAAAACTAATCTACAATAGGTTTGAATGCTTTTATGGATTGGAAAGGTAAATCATTTAACCACATCTAAGCATAATCCTTGAAGTTCCACAGAAATAATTTGGTTAAAAAATTGTCATTAGAGGCATAATCAAGGCATGCCACATAGATAGATTGAATATGCTACTCAGGATCGGTCTTGTAATTATAAAATGGGAACTTAGGTGAAAAAAAACTAGTTGGAAAAGGATGCAAATATATCTCAAGTGCTAGAGGGTTATGCAACACATCTTGGGAATAAATAGCATGAGGAGAATTTAAATCCTTTTGTTCAATGTTTATAAGCTTGTGCTCCAAGATCTTTATAACCTAAAGGAGTGTTTGAACTATAGATCCATTGGGGTTTAAATTAGCAAGTTGAATAGTCACCAATGGAGTAGTGAACATGTTTTGAGTATTAATAGGCATTGAAACTGATATTTGAGTTGAAATAATTGGTAATTAGATGGTAGATGTAATGATAGTGTTTTCAAGAAATAAAGGTTGGAAGAAATAATTTATGCCTCCACTAGATGAAGGTAGATTGATGTCATGGAATCAATTGTAGTGCCTTCTAAGGATTAACCATCACTAGGTGGAGAATCCTGATCTTTATCATGCTTACTCATTTCATCTCTTGTAATATATAAAAATCCATACATTAAGCTCTTGTTATTATTGAGATAAGTGATCAATCTTCTTTATCTTTCATTTGAAATCAAGTTTTTGGATTAACATTTTCCATTACTTTTTACAAATTCCAAATTCAAAATTTTGAAACAAAGTACAACAATCAGGAAAACAAGAAATACAAAACCCTAAACCACTTAGGGTTTTGAGGTCAAAGGTCAAGCTCACCAAAATTTTAACCCTAAAATGTAGATACGGGGTAGTTAGGGTTAAGAATATAGAAATGAATACACATAAGGGTGATAAATAGATCTATAGTAGGACAATTATTTGTGAAACTCATATCAAACATATACTAGATTTATTGTATTGAGATATGATAAAAAGTGGAAAGTATAATTATGTTAGACATAATAATGATAATGAAAACAAGCACTTAGGTTATTTTGATGCTATATAGATCTAGATTTAGAATAGGCATGAAGTAGACTGGAAGATTATTCTAGAACATGTTGATGCCTCTAAATGCATCATAGAGGTTCTTAGTGTACAAAAAACACTTCTCATTTTAGAATTATATAAATTCAAAGCATGAGTAGCAGGTTGTGGCAACTTGATGTCACCTATGGTGAAATAGCGGTAGAGATATGTATTGTTGTTCCATAAATGAATAATGAGTGATGTTTGGGAGCCATCATGGTCCATTATTTGTGAATTTCAAATAATATATATTAATACTTAATGAATTATGAACCAAACTTAATCTAAAAACTAATCTAAGTGGATATTTATAATGAATTTTAAACTATAGTGATCTCATGTAAAAAAAAGAAGCAAAGAGAAGGGTAAGGCAGAAAAGAAAACAAGCGATTGCCAATCTTATTTTCAAATATCATGAAAATGAATCAATTTTAATTGAGTATACATTCAAACCAATATATAATGTAAAATATCCTATGCTCAGATTTCACTATATACCAGGCAAACTTCAAGGATAATGTAAAGAGTTACAAGTAAGAATCAGGTTTACTTTAAAGATTTACTACTATAATAAAATATCATTTGTACATATAAATACATAGAAAAATGAAGTGAATCAAACCCAAGATCCTCTAACTAATATGGTATATGCAAAAATTAGAAACCCTATGATTAGAAAATGTAACCTAGAATTCAAATAAACCATTCAAATTTAAGACATAAAACTAACAATTGAGCAAAAAGCTATATTAGAAATTGAAATATCAAATATGGATTTTTTTTTGTAGAAATCCTTGATTATATTATTTTCTTCAAGTGTACAAAATTTTATCCAAATTCTCTCTCCTTACAAGATGGTGATACATGCCTTTTATAAAAAGATGAGGTAGTGCATCGATCAATTACAATATACAGGTGTACAAAAGATAAGGACAACTATCCTTAAAAGTCCTAAAATAAACTTGTTCTTAAAAATTAAACTAAACTATGGGAAATATGCTAATAAAATAACATATACCTTACAAAATAATATTCCTATCCTAGATATTACAATGCCTTTAACAAAAAGAATATTAGTTACTAGATGGGCCCATTGTTGAAGGGTCCCCTTGTTGATTTTGTAGAAGTTCAATTGCCTTCTGGTGTTGGTCCTTGATGAGTTCCATGTCCATAGATATCTTCATTAGGAAAAACTCTTCTTGATCATCCAATTCATCCAAGTCTCAATCATCCTAGGATATGGCTTCTTTTATGCTCCTTGCCTCTATAATTTTCTCTTTTACTATGAAAATCATGTCCAAAATTCTTCCATTATCCCTTCTAGACTAGCCTTGGCTCTTGATCTTAATTGAATACATGACCAAATTGACCCTATGTTTGAATTCAACATCATCAATGATTCTAATTAAAGTGGTCTTGGTAGGATTTAACAACATTATTCCTAGGAACTGCTCAATTCTAATGATCAATCCTTTATCATCTACTAAAAGCATGTTTAAATTATTTATCCAAGTACTTAGACCTTTGACCTTGTCTACTATTATTCCAAATATGTTGTCCAAATGTGTTAAGCTAATAGTCTTGAACTTAGGAATCGTATTCCTAATCACAATGTTAATGAGATCCCTAACCTAAGTCTCTTACTTTTGCCACTCTGTTATTAACTCCTTGGTTGTTTCACCCTACTAGCTTAGGGAATCTACCATTAGCTTTATTGAATTAAAATAATTGAACATATCAAAGAATGAGGATTCAAACATGTCTATCATGGTGTTAGGGATTAAAAAAATGGCCTGGGTTTCTAGGTTCTCCTTTTCTCTTTCTAAGTTTTGAAACCTCTATTTCATCCCTAAGACCCTAGCTTTGCTTGAGGTGATTGAGCCTCAATCAGGATCTCAACATCCTCTTCATATATAGTGGCCTCACCAAGTTTTTGACCTCCCACTTGGGTTAGACCTAGAAAGGGATCCACCTTTTGGAAGGTGAATTCCTCAGCTCCCACCATGGTTGTCTTGGTGGTGACCCTTTCCAATCTAGCTATCTTTGGATTAAACTGCATGGTGGTGGATGAGCCTATGAATTTTAGAGGCTATGGGACCTCTACACCTATATTTCTTGATGCTCCCAAAGCATCCATTTTTTTTTCTCTGGTCCTAAAGTGAACACAACTCTTCTTTCTTCTTATTCCTTTACGATATCCCTAATCTATGGATTAATGTCATCATGTACTTCAATATTGGCAACCACTATGAGTGCCCATGAGTGAGAGAAGGAATATTTTGTAATTTACCATAATTTATCTCACTTATGGGGTGAGAGATGGTTAATCTTGGTCTCTTTGATCCAATAGGGACCAAAGCTAACTCTACCTTCTTTTTCTCTTTAGGGGCTGATGGGACTATTCTAAGAGTAAACTCTTTCCCTTTATCTTTCTTAGGATCCCCTATTTGGACTTGGGCCTCTTCAAACTATTCTTATTCCTTATCAGTTTCATATGCCTCTGCAAGTTCCTTAAGAGTACCCTCAAGTGTCTCATCAGGTTCTAAGGCAATCATGTCTATGTGTTCAACTGGGGAAGGTGGACTTTGGGGTTATGTTGAAGATGAGGGCCCTTCCCCAGGTCATTTTCTAAATTCACCTCTTCTAATTTGTCCTTACCATGACCTAGTTTATCCTTTCCTTGCATAATCTACCTTTGAGGCTATGGTTGTTCTACTTGGGGCTATTCATGGGATGTCTTGAATGGTCCAAGAAATAAGTGATATTGGAGAGGATGCATCTTCCATGCTTCTCTAAATGTATTTTCATCTTTCATCAATCTATTTTTAGGTTTGATGTTGTGTCCTTTGATCCTAGCCAACACTTCTTCATAATTCTTGGCCTTAATGTAAATGGTGTCATGAACACTGAGTTGATGCATGTATTTAGGCTTGGGTAACTTCTTCTCCTTTAAGTGATTACTCACTATATTCTTTAGATCCCACATTTTGAGCTCATCTAATTGAAACCCAAATGAGTCTCAATGCTTGGACATGGTATCAACCTATTTCCAATATTGAAGTATAGTCCTCCTAATAACTAGAGGGAAGGGGTGGAAAAGTCCCTTCCTCTTCTTTGTGAAAATTACATCAATGCGATGGATGAGATGGGAGGAATGTTTTTACTCAACAAACTTACTTGGTACATACACAAGCAATCTATAAGGTTGGGACATGATCCCCTCAATATTGATGACTATGTCATCTAGATAAAACCAGATGTCCCCCATCATTTCTACATACTTCTTGATCAGTGGATGGACCCTAGGCATGGTAAAACTTATGATGACCTCCACTATGGTTGGGTAGACACAATCACAAATAAACTACATATGGTTCCCATAAATAAAGATGTGTAATTTTTAGTAATGATGGGAAATGGTGGTTTGACCCTCAGGAGACCAATTTTTAATGCTAAATAAGTTAATGGAGGAAAGAAGGGTATCCAATAAATATGACATCATATATAACTATTTGGCATATTTCCTTTTGATGATAGTGAATTTATTGGCCAAGAAGACACTAATCAAATCTCCAAATGGAGGGGTAAGCTTCTCTTCCACCATGTAATACACCTAGGGAACCCATATTTTGTTTACATAGGTGGTTGAGGGGGATCCCATTACTCAGTTTAATAGGTTCATTATTACTCTGATGCCTTCCTTGAATTGAACTATTATGATTTTACCCTCAAAGTCCCTAAAGATATGGGGTCCTTGGTGTAACTAGGGTCTAAGGATGGTATCCAGGGCATGTTTGTAGGTCCATTATTTGATTTTGGACAAGTTTATATAGGGGATTAGGAGATTATAATATTTTTAAAAATCTATAGGGTAAATGTAAGTTACCCTCTTAGAATTCCCATACCTAATGATCTAATCATTATCTATCATATAATCAAAAAAGATAAGAGCAAGAATGTCTATATAATGTAGTACCTCAGGATTTGTAGTGGCATAGTGAAGGTTGGTCATCTGAATAGTGACCAAATCATAATGCCTTTAGCTCACTATGGTAATTCTTTTCTCCTCCTTTATGATGGGTTTCAATTATTACACCATGAAGAAGAGTTCAAACCAATTCGTAATGCCTACGGATTTTAGGGCTACAACATCTAAATTAGTGTCCTTGAAGATTCACCCCTCATTATCTATTGATAGGTAGAGTTTGGTCTCCTCCTTCAACTACTACCTATGAGCTACCATGGTATTTACTTCTCTAAATTGATCACACTAGATTGTAAATTGGTATCTATGGTAGCTCTTTTGCACTCAAAAACGCAATCAATATTTTTTTGGATCAAATTGTAACTAATTGAGTTCACTTGGGTCACTTTTATGTAGGGTTTAAGGTTTTATAGATTTAATGGTAGGATATATTTAGACTCTGGCTCATATGTGCTTTGGATTTGATTTGGACCTTTACATTTATGCCTTTACATTTTTGATCCCATGAGATCTTTTATTTTCTCATTTTCTACTTGCATGGTACTTATGTGGCATTAGTCTAGATCTTTCATGACATTTTTCATAAAGTCATTTTGAGCACTAGCCATTGGAATTTAAAAATTCACCTTTTATTTTGCTCTTTTAGATTGAAATCTTGGATTAACATGAATTATTGATTGTAATTTGGGTCTTTATTTGTGATTGGTTCCTTTCTATTCCAAGCCCTATAGTTATGACACTTGGTATATTTTCATGCCTTCCCATGTTTTGTATCTTGTGTTAGTCATTTGTTGGATGAGCATTGGCAATGTGGTGAGCTTGCAGGCCTTTGAAAAGTCATCAATTATTTCAAATTATTGGATTGTGGAGCGTGATAAAGCACAAACCATTGGATCATATATTAGTTTTTCTTTGAAAGGGATTTCACTATATATCAAGCCTACAGGCTCTTGGGATTCCATTATAAATTCCATAGGATCTTTGCATCATTATATCATCTCCCCATGATGAATCGTGAGTCATTGATCTATAGAGATGCCCAAACTTTAAGTTAACATGTTATTTAAGGTGGGACTTAGGTTTAAATTACTTATATCAATGTTTATTTTATGTTTATTAAACATGAAGCAAACCTTAGGCTAAGGGATTTATGCCTAAGTTTTTTGAATTCATCTAAAGAGGACCATGGTTAAATATTTTAGGCTAAAGTTTACGTTGTGTTTAATAACACAATGCATACTTTAGGATAAAATATTTACACCAAGCCCATAAAATATGATTAAAGGGGTTAAAAGTGGTATAGTGGTCTTAATAATAAATAATATTTTATTGTATTGATAAACACATTAAAACCTTTAGTTAAAAACATTTGGCCTAAGTTTTACGTTACAAAGATCCTCTTAAAATAAGATTTAGTATAAGTCTATAGTTTAAGGTTCAAGGTATTTGAACAAAATACAATGGGGACCTTAAAACATAGACTAAGACTAAGTTTATTTTGCATATACTTAGACCATGAGACCATTTCCATATTTTCATATTGAAGATTTATAGTGTTTGAGCATCTTCCTCTAGCTTCCATTAGCTTGTAAAGCAATTCATGAGCTTTCCATAAAGATTTTGGATTGTATTTTAACCCTGAGAAAAATAATCCATTAGCTTAAATTTGATAGTCTCACAAATGTCAAATACGTCCTTGTGGATGTCGAATGATGATCATGTGAATGTCAATTTTAATCATAGTGAAACTTTTAATTTAATGGGCTTAAAGTTGATGGTCATGTGGACATAAAATACATCCATATGGATGTCAAGTGATGGTCATGCAAACATAAATTTTAGGATTGTTAAATTATTATGACCCAATGTGAGATTGCCACTTGGCACTTATATGGGGCTTCTCAAGATTTTATACCTAATGCATTTTATCAGATTAAAATCCAAAATGAAGCAAGAGCTATCAAATCATGATCTAGGAGCTTACTCATTATTAGTTACTTTTTTAGGTGGGACCCATTTTCCTTTGATCATCAAATTTAAAGGTGTTGCATGTCGATCCTACAAGCCTTTTTTAATATTTTGAATTTTTAACTATGCCTTACTTCACCTAATCAAGGTCCTCATGATGAAGCAAGAACCATTGATCATGATCCAAGAGCTTGAACATGATTGCTCCAAGGGGTTATGTATATGATTATGTCAATATTTATTCACTTTGTTTAATAGAAAGGCCATGAGGAAGTGTGAATTGTTATATCATCTAAGTTGTATGTATTTTAAGTCTATGCTCAGACCTTTCTCACTTTGTCAGACCAAATACTATGATAAATCAAGGGTGGTTGGATCCTACAAGATGCAAGGAAGTTAAGTTAGGACCATGGTGATTTAAAAGATTTAAGCTAAGGTGTTAAGACTAAGGTCTTGATTGTATTAATAAATACATTGAGGCCTTAGGATTAAAACATTAGGCTAAGCTAGGAAATATTAAAAAGACCTTACAAAATAAAAATTAGTTAGGCACACAAAGAACTTTATAGGGGGAATAACAAAGGGGACCAAGCATTTTAGGCTAAGTTTTTATTGTGTTAAAACCATGACTAAGCTTAAAACATGAACGTTATACTTAGGTCCAAAAAATGGATTTTTTTAAAAGGTTCCCACTAATTAGTTTTTTCCAGTATTCAAATTTGAATTGAGGGTTTTGCCAAGGTTTTAGAACAGGAATTTATTAGGATAAAAAATCATGAAACCTACAACTAAAATTCATAAAGACCATTTATTAGCATTTTAAAAACAAAATTAAAGCAAAATATAACTAAATAAACTTGATTTTGATAAAGTGGATGATCTTCTAATTCCACAAAAGATCCTAACATGCCATATTTTCATGTTTAATCTTTAGAGTTTCTTGAGGGTCCCAATTTTCAAAAATGGGGGTATGTTGGGCTCAACATAATAGTCTCCAAATTCTATATTTAATTCTTTTATAGCTTCAAAAACTTGCATTAACCTTGGATGGTTATGTTGATGCTAGTATCTAGGTCAAACACAGGTGTCTTATATAGAATACCTGATGAAACAAGATGCAACCACCTAGATTATTATGGGTTTTACATCTCCTTCACTCTAGTGTATTTAGATCTGGGACATAGACTATCAATCTTTATCAAATAAGAAAACCATAGTCCTTCCTCCTTATAGTTATTATGGGAAAAATGGGTTAGTGGGAACATGAATTTAAGTTTCCCAAATACCCCTCTATCAACGAGTACTACCTACATATCCAATACTTTGAAAAGGGCATAAAACTTATGTGTTTATCTCTTACGTGTTAGATTATGAATGAATTATGCAATGTGATAAATAAGTACATAATGACCTATCTTGTAACTTGGAAAATATAGCTCTTGGGTTGTTCCTTACATACTTTAGAATTGTGTATGTGTTTTTCCAATGAATGATATGAGAATAGGAAAAAATATGAAAGAATTTTCTTTATTGAGTGTTTTATTAAATGATTTTGATATGTTGCCTTGGTCTATGATAGGTGAGGAATGAATGAAGGTTGATATTATATTTATATCAAATCCATCCAGATAAATAAATCACATTAAAACACTTAGACCAAAAATTAGGATACATTTTATTTGTAAATTGGATGAATTTAGGGCACTAGACACTTGTGTTAAAGTAGGACACTTACATTGATGTAGGTGTCTATCTAAGATGCAATTATCAAGGGAGTAGGAAAGTGTAATGAACCACTACACCAAAACCTTGAGGCATTAGTGAAATCTACCCATCAGGATCATAACATCCCACCATGCTTCTAAATCTTAGACTTTGGGTTAGATTTTCACCTATACCACCAAGATCTCTACATGTATGAGCCCCAGATGAACACTACCATGCCAGCCTAGCCACCTTCTTTGTGAATTAAACATGGGTGGAGGCTCTGATACCACATGTAACAAACCACTACATCAAAACCTCAATGTGTTAGTGAAATCTTCCCATCATGATCATAGCAGGAAGTAGGTACATGCTTAAGACTTGTAGAGGCATAAGATAAGTAAGTTTTAAGTATTCTAGGAAAGATATAAATCTTAGGTTATCAATATAATATTGATAAGGATAAGACATAGGCCAAGGGTAAAAAGAGAGAATAGATACACAACTTGTAAAAGCAAGAAAGGTATGGAATTTAAAGTAATAACTAAGGTCTAAGTTTTCCAAGTGTACAACACTGAGGTGTTATATAATTTAGAAATATTGTTTATCTAATCAATCAATAATGACCTAACTTATAAATTGGAAAGTATAGCTCTTGGGATACCCTGTCAGTACTTTAGACCTATGTATGTGTTTTTCTTATGACTAATATGAGAATATGATAAAATAATAAAGCTTTTTCTTTATTGAGTGTTTGATTAAATTATTTTGATAGGTTACCTTGGTCTATGCTAGATGAGGAATGAGTGAGGGTTGATCTTGTATTTATACCAATCTATTTTGATAAATAACTCATATTAAATCACTTAGGTTGACCATTAAGACACCTTCATTTATAAATAAGATGACTTTAGGGCACTGGAAACATGCATCGAAGTAGGACACCTACATCAATGTAGGTGTCTATTTGGGACAAAAGTGTCTAGGGAGAAAGAAAATAGTTATAGGATCAATACTTACAAAGGCATAAGATAAGTAGGTTTTAAGCATTTTGGGCAAGATAGAAGGTATGGGTCATCAATATAAGATTGATCAAACTAAGAGATAGGCTAAGCGGCATAAAAGAGAACAAATATGAGACTTATGGAAGAAGGAAAGATCTAAAACTGATAATAATAGCCAAGGTTTGAGTCTACCAAGTGTAAAATATTTACATTATATATAATTTATAAATAATGTCTAGATTTCCCCCAATTTAATATAGTAATGAATTTTCAAGTTTAAATGAAGAATGTGTACATGGGTGTGTATAACACATCTTTATTTACTCAAGTCTAACTTGAGTGATTTAATGGTGACTGACCTACAACCAAGAGAATGCTATAGCATATAATATGAAATTAAAAGTATTTAAATGATTAAAATTGAAATATCAAAGTTTAGTAGTACACCTATGTATCGATGCAATCATCTTGCCTATTAGCAACTTGATTTGAAAGATGTATCATTATGACTCATTAAAAATAATATTGGGACAAATATAAATATGTAAAGTGAATATATATAATTATATATAGAGATAAATATATGTGGGATCATGCCCCAAAATTTAGAGTAAAAATTAATTACCAACTGGGAATTAAGACTAGCTCAATTGTGCAACCCAATCGTACTTATAACCTAGTGAGTGTGAGTGAACCAAGTCACCTCACACTATAAAATTAATTAAGATAGAGAAATAATCAATTCCAACCTAAAATATTGGAAATATTGAGTGATTTAATCATCTCAACCATACCAAAAATCAAACTAACTACTGCAGTAGGTTGGTGCAATATAGTTCTTAAAAGTCTGATCTAGTGGGTGGTGATAGTCCCTGATAATGTTTTAAATATAAAACTGATTTGGGTTTTGTAATATTAGGCACACATTACATAGTATATTCACCTTATATATGTTTTATGTTGAAACTATGTATAATAATGGTACCAATGTATATAATTCTACCAAAAATGAGTATCTTAATCATATAATTGTGTTCTCTAGCCAATTTGGAAATTTGAATAGGTGTGAATGACATGTTACTATAACATACCCCTACTATATATGGAGAAACTTGAAAACTGATATAAATTCCATTGTGGAAAACATGCTTCCAAATCATGCCCCCATCGTAAGATGGGTATGTTGAATATCGAATAAGTGTAGAGAACATGTTTCCAAAACATGCCTCCATTGTATATCTAAAACTTTGAATGTGTATAATCCATGTCTCTATGACATGACCCCCAATAAATATTAAAATTTTAATGTTTTTGGAATACATACCTCTATGATATGTCCCCATTTACATGCCCCCCCTTTCTAGGTGAGGGAAGAATAGAAAATGGTAGTTACCTCACCTCAAAGGGATAAGATTAACTATGAATGAACCATGTAGCATATATGAGAATATGAATAGGTAAATTTAACATTGAAGTGCATATAATTTGATCACATCAAGGTCTAATATGCATGATAAATATCATGGTAACATCTAGATAGTAATAGTACAATCTCAATAATCAAATCAAGTACACACATAAGAGCACTCAAAATCAAGTCGAAAGGCAATGGTTTAATGAGACTATAAACAAGGGTCATGTTCAAATGCCACAAAATTGAAGGTACATGACTTAGTCAAATATCCACAAAATCAAAAATGACATATTAAATTTTCATACAACAAGCAATGACATTTTTAAATGTCAAAGAAGCAAACAAAGGCACATGAGTTTAATATAATGGAGCATATTAAAATTCTCAACAATCTATACAATAGTAAGGAAGTGTATAAATGAAATTACAATCAACAAACATAAACATATGATAGTATCCAATAGATCAAATGTGTTAGTAAAAAATGTCAAGTACTTTATGAAAGATATGACCATGGATTAAATCATGTGTAAATAAATCTATGAGCTCAAAGAGGATAATGTAAAGTGACCATAGAGGATAATGTAAAGTGACCATAGAATGATATAACTAAGAATTATCATGATCATAGAAGTGTATGCCCCCAACATCTTGGTGATGTGAGAAGAGGGAAATCCCAACATCTAAAATTGCATAGATCATGTATCTATATAAGCATATATCACATTCAAATAGAATCATGAAACACATGTGTATGTAGAAGTAATTAATATGCTATCCATCAACATGAAACTATCACATAGATTCCAAGGAGCCAATAGAATATGTAGGTGCCGACAATATTTTTGGATGTTTGAATGTTTTGGTTGTTTTTGGTATTTTTGGAATATTGGAAGAATCTCACATAATATATTTATGCAAGTGTATAATGTACATTGGTATCTTTATATGTTTTCCTTCAAGTGTATCAAGGTAGTATATGCCTTTTCTTAATTTTTCTATAACTATAAATGGTCCCAACAAATTTGGTTTGAAATTTCCTTTCTTGTCTTTTTCTACATTGGTATAATTTTGATTTTATTTTAGTATCACATCACCCAAAACAAAGTCATGTGGCTAAAAATTTTGATTATATGCTCTCTTAACATAATATTAATATAATCATAAGTGTTCACTAGCCTTCATGCATTTTTCACTCAATTATTCTAATTGATGCAATCTCTTTTCATAGTATTCATTATCTTTGGTGATGTATTTGAGAGAAACTTGAAAGGAACATATCTCAAGATCAATAGATAAAACTACCTCCGTACCAAATACCAAAGAATAAGGTGTAGCTTGGGTAGGTGTGTAGACACTGGTGAGGTATACCTATAGAGCATATACCATATAATATTACCAATTAATACTATATCACTTGAATTTCTTGTCAAGTATCTTGACAATGGTCTTATTTATTGCCTCTATCTGTCCATTACCCTATGGGTAATAAGGTGTAGAAAAGGTATGCTTAATTTTTTATTTACTATAAAAGCATTTTACAATGTTATTTTTAAATGATGTTCCATTAATGGAAATACTAAGTGAAGTTATGCCAAAGCAAGAAATAATAATGGCCATAAAAAACCTACATATGTCATCCCTTATGGTAAACTCAAGTGAATTAATTCCATACATTTTTAAAAATATTATGTATCCACTATTATGAATTTGTGTCCTCCTATGGATAATGGATTTATCTTTCCAATCAAGTCAAAACCCCATAAGGAAAAAGGCCATGGTTAAATAATCGATTTTAACTCATGTGATGATGCATGATTCAAATTGTTATAATTCTAGAATTTTAGACATAATTTTTCATGTTAAATACATTCTTGTTCCATGATATTTCAATAATAACCTTAGCATAATAGTTATTCGGACACGACCCATCTACTAAAATTCTCACCACGCTCACCATCATGCATTTATAAGAGTGCAGTATGGGCTTCATATTTATTTAAACATAGAAGTAATTATCCATCAAAACTTTTTTTGAACAAATCATTTCCAATAATAACATGACAAAGTGCTTCATGTTGTAATTTGTCCTTATTAATCCATGTAAAGTGGTCTGGTATATAAGCATGATAGAGGAAATTATAAATATCACTGTACCATTCTGTGTTTTTAGAACTGCGAGTAATATAAAGAATGGATAAGGCATCCATTTTATCAAAAAAAATGGAAGGATATCATAACTTTCATATGTTAAATTCCATATGATCATCATTTGTATCAAAAGGCATCAAGGATGCCATACTTGACATAACATATGCATGGAGGTTATCTTTATGGGGAATACTATAAATAGAAAATGTATCAAATGTCTCTATGAGCTTATCCACCATTTTTTATATGTTAAAATATGTTCCTCTTTGGTCTGGTAATGATTGGTAACTTGATTTACAATTAATTTAGAATCACCAAAACTTTAATGTATTTTATATGAAGCTTGTGTGTTATGGATAATGCAATTATCAAGGCCTCATATTAAAATATATTGTTGGTACAATAACAAGCTAATATATATGATAAAGGCATATATTTACCCTATAAGGTGAAAAATACCATGCCAAACCCCACCCCTATCCTACATCTAGATCCATTGAAGAACATTATCCATAGATTGAAAGATATATTATATGCCACAAACTCATCATGAAAAGCTTTGGTGAGTGGAAAAGGATTTGGTAAGGGAGTTGCAGTTAATTGGTCAGCTATAACTTGACCTTTTATTTAATTTTGGGATACAAATTTAAGATCAAACTCTATAAGTTGTAATACCCATTTTTCAATACTGACAGTTAGGTGCATTTTTTTCATAAGGAAGTTTAATGGATCTTATTTAATTGTAACATGAACCTCATTATTGATTAGATAATGCCATAGTTTTTGGGTTGGAAAAACCAAGGCTACACATGAATTTTCCATTGTTATATATTTGCATTCATAATCAACTAACTGATAATTGATTTAATAAATTACTTTCTCTTTGTGATCATCATTGTATTATGTTAATAGGGCCCTAAGGGAATCACGAGTGGCTAAGATATAAAGAAGTAGTGGTCTATCTAGAATAGGAGGCATGAGTATTGGTGGGTTGGATAAACATTCTCTAATTTTATAGAAACTTTGTTGACAAATGAAATCCCATATAAATTATGTATCTTTTTTAGAAAACTCATGAAAGGAATTGTTTTATAAGCAAACCTAACAATGAAGAGATGAATAGCCTAAATTCTACGCTATAAACATTGTAACTGATTTAGATTGGTTGGTAGTGGCATTTCAATAATAGATTTTACCTTTATTGGATCAACTTTAATGCTTTACTAAGAAATGATGTGCTCAAGGAGATTTGTCAAAGATACTCTAAAAACACATTTTTGGGGATTTAATCAACATTGAATTTTTGAAAGCATTCAAATATTTATTATAAATCAGTAACATGGTCTTGACAATGTTTGGATTTTATAAGTAAATTATTGACATAATCCTCAATAGTTTTGTGAATAAAATCATGAAACATATGCATCATGGTCCTTTGGTATGTGACTCTTGATTTTTTGAGTCCAAAAGGCATGATTGTATAATAAAATATGCCCCATCGTGTAGTAAATTCTATCTTTTCTTGATCTGTGAGGTTAATTTTAATTTGGTTATATCCAATAAAGCCATCCATGAATGAAAATATCTCTATCCAACTATAGAATCAACAATCATGTCTTTATTAGGTGATATAGAATCATAATTTGGTTAAGCCTTATTTAAATCATGATAATCAATGTAATAACGAATATCAATATTAGGTTTTATAATAGGTACAATGTTGGTCACCTAATCAAAATATGCAATAGCTCTTATAAATCCTGCATTTAAGAGTTTTTAAATTTTGTCTTTTACCAATAATGCCACTTTAGGATGAATCTTACAAATATTTTGCTTAATTGGCTTTACATCAAGGTATAATAATATATTATACATTGATATCGATTGATCAATCGTAGTCATATCTAAATAGGCTCAAGAAAAAAGTTAGGGAAAATCAAGAAGAAATTATCAGTAAGCCTTTCTTTAATCATATTGCATTATTGTAGTAAGTAGAATTAGTTGAGGTTATTTATCTTTTCCATAGTTATATTTGACTATTTATTTGTTTAGTAAAGTAAACCTCTATGATAAATGGTGTAGTAGGAATAGTGTTTGATGCATCATGTTGGTCATTTGTATCATTGCTCTCACCAAATTAAACATGAGTGGAGGTAGAATGAGGAAACTTAATCTTATTATATAAGGAAGGGAGATCCTCATATGACCTTAAGTATGATAGTAATGACTCATCATTATAAAACACATCCACTATCCAAATTTATAGGTAAGTAATCTCATTGATTAGATGAGAGTTGACCAATTGGACATCCATTGTAGAAGTATGCATGTATTTTATTTTAGCCTTTTAAAAACAAGTTGTACTATTGTTCACCCTAAAATCCTACATCTGAAGGCACTCATGAGTTTGTTTTATAGAGATAAAATTAGGGGACAATGCATGGGATAAAGATACCCCCTCATTAATTTTTAGATTGATACTAGTTCAATCCAAGGGTAGAGTATTTTAGCCTATTCCACTTAGAGAACATGAACTACTACCACTGAAGGCTCAATGTATGTTTGATAAATGCTTGGAATTCTTATTAACTAATTGAAATTTATTTCTTATTACTTTTGAGCTTAACCTTGAAAATTTATAAAATAGGGGAGATTTTTTTAATTCTAAAATAAACATAAAAAGGGGATAGAAAGGTAGGGTGAAAAAGGATATTTCTAATCAAGAAAATGTTAATTCCTGATAAATAAAGAATGCCAAGTCACAACTATAAACTATGTGCCTATTTCTATGATTGCACAAAAATTTAGCCACTTAGTGGGCCAAGATTCTAATGGACACCAATATGAATATTTTACTTACAGGTTATTCACAGAATGTAAACACTTAAACTATTTGTAGTAATAGCACACAACTATTTTGAAACACTTTATAACTAAACAAACATAAATTATATGTCATTCACAAGGAAATTGAAAAGAACATACAAAGAATTATACTAGAAAATACACAATCTAGACATATTCATCTCTATAAAATAAGCATAAAATCACTCCTTTGCATAAGCATCAATTCTAAACTAGAAACAATGGACCATATTCAATGAGTAAAATACAAGGTTAAAATAAATAAAATTATTCCACTACAATTTTAATAAAGTTTCATTACATAAAAAATGTTGATCCTTCAAGGAGATAAATTTACAATATATAGAGAGGATGGAGCTCACCCCCAAATAACATGAGATACCCATCCTTGGCCATCATGACCACCCAAAATTGTTACAACTAAAAAGATTCAATAAAAATATAATATTCCCCACTTCCCTCAAAAGATTGATAATAAACCAATATGCAAAGTATATTGAATGTCATACAAGATCTAGAGATGAACTTGAATAATAAAGCAAATTAATAATGAATAGATCAATTGTACACATAACACATAGTTTAGGTGGGAAAACCTTGAAAGGTAAAAAGCACATAATTTTTGATATTCATATAATTGAGAAACTTATGAACCCAAATACATAGCCTTCTTCTTCTCACTTCCTCTCAACCAACCTTTACAAATATTTTCCACACACAAATATCAAATTTCCAATTCACCATATTTCACAATAGGGTAAAACCCTATTTATATTGAAATGTGAAGGGAGGTGACCATTGAAACTAATGGATCCAACTATCTTGAAAGTTGTTTAATAAAATTAGTAAGTATTAAATAAATATAATTTTATAATTTATTTACACAAGATTTTTACCTCATATTAATAAATAATAATATATTAATATTTGACTAATAAGGTAAGATAAGGGTTAATTAAGTCCATGTACACATTAAATGTTCTAAAAAATATGTCGAGGGGACCACTTAGTTGATATGATAAGGAGTTGGAGAAGAACCATCTCCCAATTGCTTAGTTATGCCTCTTTGATGACTAGTGTGGTGACCACCAAATTGAATTCCCTATCTAGCTTGGTCAATTTCATGTGAGTATCTTAGAAGATCACCTCCAATTGGGCCAATGGTCATTGATGCACTTGGAGTAGGGCCTCAAGGGATAATTTCACCTCTAACATTGGTTGATACTCACTGTTGATTGGGTTAAGAGATCAAAAATCACCTTATATCTAGCCTTATTGACCATTACCACCTTTCTTCTCATGACTTGGTTAAAATTATCTAGGTGGACCTTGAATTATCCTATGTCTAGTAATGTGCCACCCAGATGTAATATCACTATGATGTTGAATTCATTAAAGTAAGTTAGAATTTATTCCTTACCTTCTTCAAAAGGTTCCATGACCATTTATGCCATTGCCAAGTACTCTTTAATTAAGGATCTCATGCCCCCAACATGTTGGAGAGTTGTAAATGATTTCATGGTGATGTATTAGAGGTGTCCTGGTGAGTGGATGAAGTGCTTTGATATCCTGAGTGACATTGACAAAGTGTGTAATGTGCTTGTCCTAGTGTGTTTAAAGTTGGCTTGGTTGATCTTTAGTTTTGGCATGGTTAGAGATGATCAGGGATGAGTATGAATTATTGATCATGTTCAACGGGTCATATAAGAGGTTTTTTATGCTTTGGAGAGCTTATATCATTACTAGAATTCACTAAGATAATCATTGTTCTCATCTATACATTTTGGGTCCAATGGCAAAAAAAATTAGTAGGAAATTTATTGACATCACCATTGCCACATGTGAGTGAGTTATGGGGATTTGGTCATATGGTTGTGATCACATTAATCCTTAGTTACTATGCACTAATTCTCAGGTCATGTACCTAAGCATAGTCAAAGATATGTGGGTATAAAGTTGGGCTCTTAGGCATTTTGAGAGTACTTTCTATGTTCAAATAGAGCCAAGTAAGCATGTTGATGATGTTAGCATTCACACACATGAATTTTTAAGGATGAAATCATCACATGGGTTTGTTTAGTATTGTTCTTATTTCTTATGTGTTAAATATTAGGTCATGTGACTAAGCACAATAAAAGATATGTGAGTGCAAAGTTGGGCTCCTAGGCAGTTTGATATTGTTTTTCCATACTTAGCTAAATTTGCATGAGGAAAGAAAGATTTGAGTAAGTAGTTTGGCGATGGCATATCTTTCATATGTGGACATTTTAGAACAAGATGATCATATGGGTTTGTTCAATTTTGAGCCTAGTTTATTTTCACTAAATTTTAGATCATGCATCAAAACAAATAAAAAGAAATGCATGTGAAAAGTTGCCCTTCTAGGTAATTCTTGACATTTTTGGCTCAGTGGTAAAAAAATATGAGTGAGAAAATTAATGGTGTTATATCTGACACATACGAAGGCTTCAAAATAATTTTAAAACATGGTTATATTCTCTTATGTGAGGAGATCATATGGTCCAAATTTGAGAACATGTATGTGAGAGAAGTAAAAGATATGACTTTGTAAATTTGGCCTTCAAAAAGATAAATAAGGTTCCCATACTTAGTCATTTTTTCACAAGTTAAAGTTTGATCAACATCGATGGAATGTGTTACTCGAAGAAGTCAGGAAGTAGTGAGATAGTGTCAAGTTCAATGTTTAATGTTGAGTAAAGATAAAGATCAAGATTATTTCAAGCATAAATAGTGAGTGGGTGATCACATAGATAGAGATAAATGGTGCACATTAAACCAAGAGGTCAAAGTGATATATGTTTATCATTGTTAAATACCAAGATATGTATAAAAGATCAAATGTGTTGAGTCAAAGTTTGTAGAGTGCACAAGATGAGGTCAACATGTTCAAGGTTTAACATTTGGCATTGGTAGACTATATGTTAAAGTTTGATATTCATACAATAATATTGATGGTTCATGTTAAATCTAAGTAGAAAGGACATGATATGTGAGTATAGTTTTCAAATTTTAATTTTGACCATTTGCATTTGAATATTTGAAATTGTAAAGGAAAAACTAAGTGCTCTATATTTTGGCTATAAATTTTGATCCAGGTATAATTTTTACATGGTGTAAAAAGTGAATTTATAGAGGAATCCAAGGTGAATCTATAAATGTGAATTTTAAGGTCAAATTATGTTTATAGTAAAATATATTAAGGTTCAAATTTGACTATGTGTTTGACTATGTTTTGAAAGTAAACTGAGAAGGGTAATTAAGCTCATTATGATGTTGTTTTTATATTGCATGATGAATTAGATATTTCAGAGTATTTTATAATCCATGAGGACCATATGTGTGAATTATGAAGTTTTGAATAATTTTATGTATTATGAACAAAGGTTTACAAGTTGACTATGTATTCTTTCATGATGACTATGTGTATAGAATGTTGTTTGAGAAAATTGTGCTTAAGCTAAAGGGTACTATGATGGTTTTTATAACTTAAAGAGGACATATATATCATGTGGAATGGGTCAATGCATTTGGAATGTGTTCCTATGTTTCTTAGTTTTCTCAAATAAGTGTCAAAGAGATGAATGGGTCTCCATAGGACCTAAAAGTGACTTAGGCCTATTTAAAAGTGGATTATGCTTACGTGTGACCCATGTGAGATGACTTAAAGGTGAAGGCATGTATTGTGGCCAACAAGGAAATTTTTTGGACTTGATAATCCATGAAGGTTATATAAAGAGTGGAACCAAGTGAGATGGTCTCTAGGCATGTGAAAGAATTGTGAGAGAGACTTATGCAAGGTAGATGTGAGAGTTGTTGAGCGAAGGATAGGTAGAGTGCCTAGTTGATGAGTTTATAATAAAAATAGACTGATGACTATGTGTATGAACTATAGGTCATATTTATGATTCTAAAAAAGTGCTCTTATAGATTGAGGATATGTGAAGAGGTTTGAGTGTAGAGGAAATTTGTGTAGAGGTTACATAAAAAATATCCATCTTTAGGTGTTGAAGACATCATTTCTAAGGTGGTGTTAAAAGGAGGGTCTAAATGACTTGGTCTTCCTTAGGGGAATTTACTCCTTGTGAAATAGGTGTTTCACTAAATACCTTTGGTCAGGAGGACATGATCAAGGTTTTTAATCTAAAAGAGTTGACCAATCTCTTGTTTGTAATTTATTATAGGATAGTAGTCCATGTGTTGTAGAATTGAGATTCATTTTAACTCCCCATGAGGGTTTACCATAAGAAATATGTGTTATATGTTTGATATTATGTATGTTTTGAATGAATGAGCTCTCTCTTGTTAATGGTGCTTGATCAAGTTGATAAATGATGATTGTATAATAGTTTTAAAGGATTATAATTGTAATTGAAATATCTAGGCTCACTAATTCACCCCCCCTCTCAATGATTATACATTTAACACAACATAGGTTTGATACAGGTTTAGGTTTGATGAGGCATGGGTTTAAATCTAGAAACATGCCCTTATTAATAACCATAACAATATTTTTACACTTGTCCATACGATTGATCCTCTATAAGTATGGTTGGACTCACTGGAGGTGTTCCCTACTCATGGTCATCATTTAGACTACTTCCTCAAGAGCTATACAGATCCATATGAGGGATTTTTTTACTTAGATAATTAATTATTAGGAAAGTTACTCTTCACCTATGCTTTGAGTACCCAAACATTCTTATTCATGCCATCCATAAGTTTCCTAGACATGTCATGAATGGCTTGAAGAATGGATACTAGATCCTTAGCCACCTTCTCCTCTCCACTAGATTTTCTCACTTGAGTGAGGGAGTAAAAGTATTTTTTGGTCTACCACACTACTGGGTCACCCTCTTGAGTGAATTTCTATGTGAGGATCCTCATCAATTTCTTATAATCCCTATCAAACTTTTAATAGACCTCCATATCACACTGTAAGATCATCTCAAGCCCTTGTGATCTTATGGCAATTCCTATGGTAGAAGAGGGTGAAGGTGGGGTGGTAGAGATATAGGTGGAATTTGGAGGCATGGGCAGAGGAAAAATGGATGAAAAAGAGGGAAGTGAAGAAGATAGAAATAGAGGATGAGGAGGCATAGGGGAAAAATGGGAAAGGATAAATAGAGAAGCCCATGGGAACATCTAAGCATGCCATTACTTTTGGATCAAATTAACTAGTGGGTTAATGGTGCCAAGGAGAGGAGTACTCAAAAGGAATGAGGAAATTATCTAGTTAAAGACAAATCCTTAGGAACCCAAAATAATGGAAAATGAAGACATAAGGGGGACAAGGGGAGTAACATGGGACTCATTAGGATGAATTATATTTTTCTTATTTTGGGCCTATTTTTGGATCAACTTGCACCATAGTAGCAGGATCTATTATGGTTATGGTGGCAAGGTATGATTGGAAAGTCTATAGAGTGATTGTAGGTGCTATCATGGTGGTTGGATCCAATAAAAGTGTACACATTGGTATACTCACTACTAAGGGTTCCATTGGGATCATTGAAGTGGGAGAACCTAGAGGTGGATAAACCTATAGAAGGACCAAAGGAGGTGATAAGGGTCAAACAACATAGGCTCCCAAAGACCAGAGGTGAGATGAAAGGGATACATATAGGTGGAATGGGATGAGTGGAGGGAAAATGGGGTGAGAGGATGTTATATATGGCCAAAAATAGAGGTACCTGAGTGAATTATGAGAGGGTTGGAATGGGAAATAGGGGAGGCTCCACCAGAGTAGGCCTAGTAGGGATAAGGAAACTAGGGGTTCTCCATTAGGATATTGAAGAATGGAGGTGGTATGGGAAGGAACCTCCAAAAATGCCTACTATTGGTCATGCTTTGGGCTAAACTTAGGGCTACTACCAATGTCAAATTGTAATGCCTACATAACTTAGGATCGAGTAGATTAAGTTGTTAGAAGTGGAAAAGATGGATTAGGGACTATAAGAGGTGAAAATCATGGAAGTTAAGTATTAAGTACCACATGGATAATCTTATTTTAGATCTAAGGTGCATTTATATGGTTACTTTGATGGGATTAACCAAATTGGGCATGCTTCCCCTTATGCTTCACCTTGATCCTGGCAAGCACCTCATTGTCATCAAATGGGTTGAGGTGGATATTATCATTTGGGTGAGGTACATGGATATAATCTATAATGAGATGAGATTGAAACTTCAACACATGGGCCCTAATAACACCATCTCATTCTTAATGCTCTACCCTACTAAGGATGAAATAATCCCTACCCATAACCATTATATATAGTAGGGTTAGACTCCTATATATGTGCTAGTACATGATTATGGGGAAGGACACAAAATCCTTCTTCTAATGTCTAAGGTAGTGGTCTAACATACCATCCATTAATTGACTAGCTATCTCCTACTCGACCAACTAGTCTCTGACCTGATAGGGTAGGTAGAGGGGGACTTATGAATGCCTATGAATCAGATGATAGTATTATCATTATAGTAATAGTATTCACCAATGGGGGTGAGGGCATTTTTTATTTCATTGGAGAGTTTAGGAATGGTTTCCTCATTGATAACAATGTATACTATTGGGTAGAACAACTCATTGATTTCTTGGGTGTGATTCTAATAGTGGTGGCCATATAGTTCTTATAAAACTACATGCACCATAACACTCTTAGGATTCCATGGTGTAAATGTATATGGTTTTAACATAATTGTGGCATAGATGAAATCCATCATATAAATCAACATATAAAAATTACCTCCAATTTGTACCTATGACCTTCCTAAACAAGGTTGAAATTTAATGCTTCATAGGTCCAAAACTTCTTCACATTTGATAATTATGGTTATCAAGGGTAACCATAAGAGATTAAGATACATTGTATCATTGGATTCACATATATAGTTTATAAAAATCATCTCAACATGAACTCCCTTCCTAAAGAGGTGGATAGGGTAAGCGTTGATGTCTTCTTTATCAATCCATTGCTTTTTATCGATGGCCTAGTCCTTGAAGACTTCATATATGTTATGGGAATTGATCCAAGGATAAACTATACTATCATCATAGTTCTATGTGTACTCCAAGAGGTTGTAATACTAATTAAAAGAAACCCTTGATATGTCTATGACCAAGTTTATCAAATTTATAGAGTTAACTAAGTTCTGATCATCTCAAAGAACATGCTTAAAAGGTTACAATAATATGTCAAAGAGGTTCATGCAAGGGAATACTTTAATATTGGCTATGACCTTGTGTAATACTAACTTTAACAATGTAGAGAGATCATCTAGGTACTATGTTTCATCATCATCATTTGAGGTGGGCATTTTCATGTATTTAATTGCCTTGAAGACTTTGTTATAATGGTTGATAGATACCAGGTTGGGAGAGAAGGTGGTGTCCCTATATTTAGGATCAAGATTGGGACTATAAGATGAATCAACCATTTCTATGGGTTGGGGATTATTGAGCTTAAGGGTGAGGAGAAACACATAAATCATGAGGAAGCATTGTAGAGAAGGATTTTAGGGAATCAAAACTGGTAACAGTATGCTCGATTGATATAAGGACTTATAGGGATTTGTAGAGATATTATAAATTAATGGCCTTTTGAGTCTCACCTAACATGAGTTAAAATTTGAGTTGGTGGATCAATCCACTCATTCATTTCATATTCTAACATTAACTCAAGAATTTAAAATATAGACTCCCCACCTAGATTTGGTGATTATGATGAGACATTTTAAATTATCCAATCAGGGCTTAGTTTCCCATTTATTTAATGAAAGATGCATGGTAGGCCCATGACTTCTTTGCCTCTAAGGAATATTGGGTGACTCTAGGTTATGATACATGTCTATCACTAGTTGGTCCTACTTGTAACATATGTCACCTAAGCATAGCCAAGTATTGCACTCTTACTATTTCAAGTGTTATATTTGGCCACTTGGAATAGTGTGGTGATGTGTGATATCCTCTTATTAGATTATTAATATGAATATATCTCATTCTAAACATCTTGAGGCATAATGGGCATTTTATTCTAGTTTGTATGGAAGTGCCATGTGGTGTGGTTTGATAGGTTAGGCTCTCTTAGGATTTAACATCTCTAATAAGTCTAAGAAACTAATACATCTTACATAACCCATGTGTCACTTCCTCATTTTGTTAGTATCTCTTAATATCTAACATCTTTAACATATTTATGAGACTAATACATCTAAAAATATCTATGTGGTGTTTCTTTATTTGATAAGGGTCTCTCAGGCTCTGACATATCTAATAGTCCCAAGAGAATAACACCTTTGACAAGATCTATATGATGATTCCTCATTAGGTTAGTATATACTAGGCTCTAACATCTTTGATAGGTCCAAGATATTAACACATATAATAGGATCCATGTGGTGCTTCCTAGCATATGAAATTTATAACAGGTCTAAGAGGTAGACACATATGATAAGATATGCATGGTGCTTCCTCATTCATCAATATTTATTGATATATTTGAAAAAAAGTGACTAAGTTAAAATAAATCCACATAATTAATTAAAATCTCACTTGCTTGCCACCAAAGCTTCATGAAATTTTGAGTAGGAATTTAGGTGATTGATACGAAAAACCAACACGAGTCTAAATATGTGAATACAAAAATTAGTGTAGTAAAATATTCTAAGTATGAACACCCTTTATTAGTTATAATGCACCAATAAATATACTATGTTTAAACTTAATAGACTATAGAGATATTTAACAAATACCAACTCATAATTACAAACATTGTTAAACATTTGACATACCAGGGCAGATCAGAGGTTCGATGATTTTCAAAGAAGATGTTGATTGGAAAGGGATTAAGAATATAAGAGCTTTGAGTTGAGAATTTTCATAGGCCCTCCCATCTCTCTAAAGAAGGGGGTCATGTTGGCCACAACATATACTACATAAGTTTTCAATGTGACTTGCAACTTTTTGTGAAAACCCCAATCCTTGTTGGTTTTTATTATTTGTAGACGAGATAGGCTAAGCTATGCCTTAATCATTTTTACCTAGAACTTGTCCTTTGTCCCTATATTTGAGAAAATATCAAGAACCAAAATTAGGATTTTGGTTCCATATTATCTATTTTTTATATCTTTACACCATGTTAGAGCAAGAAAAGGTTCAAAAAGAAAATTCAGATGAGGAAAATGATACAAATTTACCTCTGAATAATGATACTTAGTTTTCCAAATAGTATGGTTTTGGAATGAAATATTTAAAAAAACTTGGTTATCATGGTCAAAGATTGGGAAAACATTCCCAAATTATCACTCATCCTATTTTCACATATAACCAAAATGATCATTAAGGCTTGGGATATATTGGTAATACTAATTCAAATCATTCAAAGATAATTTTGCCAATGAAAAATAACAAGATCTTGGAAATGAAATAAAATCCAAGACAAAAAAACAAATAAAACAAGAAATATTTCCTAAACATCAAGAAGAGAAAAACATGATTCAACAAGTATAGAAAGAGAAAAAATTACCTAAAAAGGGTAATGTCAAATATGTGCCTTTATATGAAGAAATTACCAATCATTCCTCAAAGAATCAAATCATTGAACCTTCCATAGATAGAAAATAAGGTCAAAATATCATACTTGACCCAAATTATGAAATAAATATATGTACCTATAAATTGTTTCCATCTCTAAGATATGGCATGAAAATGTGAATAAAGTCACTGCATTTGATATTTGTTTTGGATCTATTAAATTTAATGCCACACTTGAATCCAAATCATTCTATATTGTATTGCATATTAGTTCATTTTTGACTAAATATAATGTAAAATTTAGTAAACTATGGTTATTAGAAAAAAATTAAAATAAATCTACAACAAAGATACCAAATACAAATTTTTTAAAAGCACATAATAAAATTTATAGTTTTCCTATGCATAAAAATGGAACATGTCAGATAGGATCTGATATTCAGGTACCACTCTTCATAGATAATGATTCTTCTCTTAAGATCATTGGATTGTACTTGCACAAATCCCAATATATCAAAAAAAATTAAAACACTCAAAAATCCAAAAATATTTCTATCATCTACATATTCTAGTGTATCCTTAACATCTACGTGTAAGTTCCATATTGATCGATAACATATAATTTACTTCTACATGCATGTGTTTCATGCTTATATTTAAATATTATACAAGCATACACAAATACATGATCTATGCACTTTTAGATGTTGGGCTTTCCCTCTACTCACATCACCAAGATGTTAGGGGCATCCACCTCTATGTTCTTGATAATTTTAGGTTATATCATTCTATGGTCATTTTACATTATCATGTTTGAGCTCATATGTACTTACACAAGCCTTTATCCATGCTTATATATTTCATAGTTTACTTGCTATGATATATACTTGATATTTTTTTTCTAATACATTAGATCCATGGGCTACTATGATATGTTTATGTTGGTTGCTTTTTATTTCCTTTATGTACTTCCTTGAGTGACTTGCCTTGTTATTATCTTATTTTTAAAGCATTTGATTATGTTCCACTATTTGTAGCCCCCATTATTTTATTTTCCTCTTTGACATCTGAATATGTCACTACATATTTTATGGACATTTGAATATGTCATTGTTGATTTTATGAAAATTTGAGTAAGTCATGTCCATTTGATTGTGCGACATTTGATCATGCCCCTTATTTATGGTCTCATTAGACCATTGAATTTTGACTTGCTTTTGAGTAATATTGTGTGTGTGATTGATTTAATTATTGATCTTTTACTATCACTTTTTAGACATTGCCATGATTTTAATCATGTATCTTAGGCCTTGATGTGGTCACACTCTATGCACTTCAATGATACATTCACCTAGACATGTTCTCCTATATGTTACATGATTAATTCAAAGTTATATGGTTATCTTATCCTTTTTAGGTGAGGTAAATACCAGTTTATATCCTCCCTCACCTCAATGGGGTATATCACTAGGGGCATGTCATATAGGCATGGATTTCACACACATTATAGTTTTAGATTTAGTGGGGGGGATGTCATATAGACATGGCTTCCACACATTCACAGTTTCAAATATATAGTGGGGGCATGTTTTGGAAATTGTAGATGATAATTTTTGATTAAGTAGAACCTCAGTCTTGTACACTTGGAAAACTCATGACCCTAGATATTTATTTTAGTTATAAACATGCCTTACTTTTACAAGCCTCACATCTACTCCATCTTGTACTCTTTGGACTATATCTTAGTCTAACTAGCCTTATAGTGATAACACTAACATCTCATCTTGCTTATAATGCCTAAAATGTATTTATCTTACACCTTTACAAGTTCTGAGCCTATGCCTTCTCTCCTTATCCCTGGACACTAACATTTGGGCTAGATAGTAACATTGATGTTACTATCCTATCCTTACACAAGTTTTTAGTACCCTAAAGTCATCCAATTTGAAAATAAAACATATCATAATGGTCAGCCTAAGTGATTTAATGTGATTTATCTCTTGATAATATTGGTATAAATATAATATCAACCATCATTCATTTCACACCTACAATCAGAACAAAAGAACACTCAAGAAACACTCAAGTTATCAAAATCTTTCCTATTCTACCCTATTCTGATAATAGTCAAAGGGACAACCTAATTACAAGTTTGAAGTACTAAAGGATTAGTCATAAGGTCATATTTTCCAAGTTACAAGCCATGTAACTATTGTAATTACTTTACACATTGCATGACTCACAAATAAACCAACACATAGGGGAGAACTACATGATTATGAGGCCATCTTCTAGAATATTGGATATTTAAGTAGTAACCTTGGATAGTGGGGTAATTATGGGTCAGATAAACATCATGTGCCCACTAAATCATTTTCCCCTAAGGTCATATTGAAGATGCAAAGTTAGGGTTTTTCTATTTCACTAAGAGCAACAGTCCATGACCCAAATATAAATGCACTAGGGAAAACGTGAAGCCAAACCTAGAAACATCTAGGTGGTCTCATCTTGTTTAAGTGCATGCTCTATATAGAACATTAGTGTCGAACCCAGTCATTAAAATCAATGTAACTATCCTAGGCTAACACAATTGTCTAGAGAACTAGAGGAACTAGATCCATAATATGACAATTGATCTAGAACTATCTTCTTGCCTACTTCCTACTTATACTAGATCTATCAGTATATTATCATTAGATACAACTAAGTACTCTCTTATTTTTCATTTATATATCTATCATAATTATATTTTACATTAATAATGTATCTTAGTTTTATAAATTCAACATATGGTACATTTGAGTTTAGCACATTAATTGGCCTATTACAGATCTGATATTCACCCTTGTGACCTATCATTTATATATCCTTAACCCTATCTACCCAATTAGGATAACCTCTTATCCAAATTAGGGTTAAACATTTGGTGAACCCGATCCATGTGAATGCAAAATTTTTTATTCCTAGGATGTTAGACCAATTAGGGTTTTATATTATTGTGATTTTTTCATTTTCTATTAATGTTATTTTGTATACAACTTAGACATATCCATAGATTGGGGGGAGTGTCTATTAAACATATTGAGCTTCCCATCAACCCATCTAATATATCTCAAACCAATGAGGAATATCATACCTTAGATCATGATGATACCGATGTTGATAATGACAATAATCCTAATAAGGTTATCATAGAAGAAGATTATGATAATTCTAATCCAAAAATAAATGATAATGACCAAGTGCTTTATGAACTTACCCATTGTTTCAACATAAGTACTAATTTCAATGCTTATTACTACTCAAAACATGTTTACATCCCATGTGGTGACTACTCAAATTTCCAATCAAAATCCCATAGGGCCTATAATTCAATCGTGCCTTCATGTTGTAAAAACCTTGCATGATAAGGTTTTAAAAATTGAATAAAAGGCATCAAAGTCTTCATATGTTATAGATTCACAAGATATGTTGCATAACCCTCTTACATTTTAGATCTCTTTTTATCCTTTTCCAATTAGATTTGTTGCACCTAAGCTCACATTTTATGATGAAAGGGTGATTTAGAACATCTTTAAACCTTCTATGTGACATGACTTGATTATGATTCAAATGATAAAAATTTTAAAAAATTATTTCCAATGAGCCTCAAGGACTATGCTTTGAGGTGGTTTTATGACTTACCTCTCTAGTCTATGAAAACATTCAAACCTATTGTAAATCATTTTTTGGCACACTTTTATATTAACATTATTGAAAAGCTTTCCTATGCTCAAATTACAAAGATCAAACAAGGAACCAATGAACCAGTCAATGAATATGTCTTGAAATATAAGATAGTGCTATCCAAAATGACCAATCCTATGATAAACAAAGAGTTTTAAGATATATTCAAACAAAGTTTATTTTATCCTTTACATGATTACATTATTTTTTAAAAAAAAAAAACTTTTGATGAACCATGCCGTGTTGTATAGGATCATGAAATTAAGCTTATTGCATTGAATAAGTTCAATTATGTAGAAAACACGTTGGTTGCATCTATATCTAGTACCAAATTTACAATTAAACCAAGTTATAAGGTAAAACCTCTTGAGCCTAAAAAATAAATAGCCACCATAGTTATACAACAACCTAATCACTTTGTCCTATCTAATACACCAAGGAGACATTTTACATGTTTAACTGAGCCTCCTGCTTCATTACTTATATGGTTGCTAGAGTGTCAACTTATATTTCTCCATCCTCATATAAAGTTTGATGTAAGTATACCTCTACCCAAAGGATATGATGTATATGCTTATTGTGACTATCACTATGGCCTTGGGGATTTTATGAACATATGTTTTACATTAAAGCATAAAATCTAGGACCTCATTGATGACCAATGGATTACATTTGTTGATTCTCCAAAGGAATCAAGTTCACAACCTAGTGATCACCATAATAAAATATATTTAACAATCCTTTGAAAGACCATTCTAATAAGGAACCAAAATTTCAAATGACATATAGTGTAAATTCTCTTCCATCATATTATTGACACCCACTAGATGGGGTCATTAGTACTTACACAAGACATATACATTTTATGGTTCAAAAACCCACTATTTCCTTTGATGACAATGAAATTATGGATGATGACTCTGATCTCCATTATTTATTAATTTGAACATACCTTGATAAACACCCCACACTTAGTCTTATGATTGACAATGGTGAAAATGGAAATTATTGAACCATGACATTACTTACGCATTTGGGTTATAATCATCACAATTTACTCCCCTATACTAGATTAGTTAGAGCATTCAATGGGACCTCCCAAAAGGTTATTTATGAGAGTGATTTACCTTTATAGGTCAGTCTCACATGTGGTTTCTAATTTCCCAATTATACCTTTTACAGGTGTCTTTCACATGTTATTGGGATGACCTTTGATACATACTCTTTGAATATCACCTTCTATAGTGCATGGGTGTGTTACATACATTCTTGCCAATCGAGTAATTATAGTTTCTATTAATCCATATGAGCATCTTATTGAATAAGATAAATTCATACCTAGGTAGTTAATCATCAATCCTATTAAGGCTTATACATTTCAAAAGGGTAAGCAATAAGTAATCCCCTTTACTAGGTGGTCAGTACTTGATAGATTACATCAGAGATAGATAGTGGGTTCCATAGAATCCTCATATTCTATGTACCATATTTAGATATCTAGAGTACCTAAATGTGTTCCTATTATTTATATTCTAAATAAACCACACAGTACACAAATATGGGCTCCAATAACCCCCATTTATTTTATTGGTACTTGAAGACCTCAAAGTCCTACTATACATACATAAAGTATCACATATACTATAGTGATAGATATTGCACCTATGCATGCTCCTCGGTAGTACCATCAATTTATTATACCAAGTTCTAAGTAGGGAGATACCTATTATCATCCTTTGGATGAGATCATAAGATGATATTTACTCATCATAAAAAAAATACCAAAAAATAAAAAAAATATTCAAAAAAGTCCAAAAACACTTTGAACACCTACATGTTCTATTGGTTCCTTGGCATCTATGTGTTAATTACATGATGAGGACTAACATATCATTTACTCCTACATATACATACATAGGAATGCACAAATACATGATACACTTATGTGTCTTGGGATTTCCTTCTACTCACATCATCAGGACATTGAGGGTATCCATCTTCTACAATCTTGATACACATAGGTTATATGATTCGATAATCACTCTATACTATCATGTTTGAGCTTACATATGTACTTACACATGCCTATTTTCTATTATAAATTACATAGGGTACTTGATATTGTATGTACTTGACATTTTTTTATAACACATTCAATTCATGGGCCATTATGACATGTTTATGCTAGTTTATTATGCTTTTCCTTTAGACACTTCCTTGAGTGTTTTATTTTGATATTACCGAGCTTGTTTGAGAATTTGAATATGCCCCATTGTATACAGCCCCTATGCCTATGTTTTCCTTTTTTGACATTTGAATATGTTATTGCATTCTATGTAAATCTAAATGTCATTCCTTTCTTTTGTGGACATTTGACTAAGTCATGTCTGTTATCACTCTGGAGTGCACCCTGCTTGAAGATGTGTAAAACACACCCTCAATCCAGATGATAAAATTGGAACTTCTTAGAGTGTGGGTGATTATATATTGAGAATAACTTATAGAAAGGGTTGGTTCCCTTAATATTTATCAATTGAATCTAATTTACTATGATTTTGGGATGAAAAGGGGAGGGAAAATTGAAAGAAAATCCTATCTAATTGGGTGATGCACCATAATTGTTTATATCTTGTAGAAGCTACTAAAACTAATGTACACATGTGAATCAATAAAAGTCCTATATTTCCCTTAAGCATAAATATTTTAGATGAAGGATTAATAGAACTTTGGATTACAAAATTCTTTTTTTACCTCTTTAAATGACCTATAGAAGGTGAGATATAACACAATAGGTGAGGAATGGACCTGAAAAAAGGAGATATAATCTCACTAATATGACAATACACAATCAATCACACTTTATTATCTATCAAAACTCATATGCAAAATAAAAATCTCCTTTATTGATGTATCATCTAGATTACAATTTTTGCTTCAGCTTTAAGAATATCCAAAATGGCTTGAAAAAAGACAATATATATGTATAAATATAAAATAATCCCATGTGTAATTAAAAAGGGAGAGGGGTTAGTCTTGGTTGACTAACTCCTTTTACAATGTTTAAACAATTCATCAAAAATATTAAAACTCCAAAAAATTTGCATGAAACTTCAAACTTTGGCATAAAAAGGAGATGGTGGGCCCATTTGACAAGTCAAATTTTATTTCATGCATGAGGATATGTCAAAATCAAAAAGGATCTCCACTTGAAGTGTTAGGAAGCTGAGTTGGAACATGAGAATGTCCCCCTTTGCATGGAAATCAAGGAAGATGCATGATAAGCTTTGACAAGTCAACTCCAACTAACTCCATCTTGCATGAAAAGGGACCCTAAAGGATTAAATATGTATGAAATTTCCATGGAACAATAAATATGAAATGTGTAAATTCAAATTGAACTCCTTGATGACCAATTCTAATGCTAAACTCAAACTTGACAAGTTGATCAACTAAACCATTTAGACCAAATAGGCCTAAAGGCTAATTTATGATTCTGGTCACCATTAAACCTATAATAAGAAGACATGAAACCCAAAAAAACCATGAACTAGACTGAAAAAACTTTCCTCATCATCAAATATGTGATTTTGATGAGAAAACCTTTGTCATTTAGTCAATAGGGTTGACTAGGCCTATTTTGCTCCATTTTCCAGTACACTAGACATTTTGATTGAGCTAATAGGAATACTTATGGGATTATTTATGACCATATTAATGTTTTAGGATGAATAAAAAGTCTCAGGATTAGATATTCATTTATTATATTCCATTGAAATTCCTTTTACTTCTTTTTACATGCTTTTTTCCACAAAAAATTGATTTATGCCCTCATTTGTATAGATCCATACATAAAATTAGCATTTATGGAATATTATATGAGTTTAATTGGCATTTTAATATGTTTTTATTTTATCCATGGTGATTTTATGGCAATAAAATCCACTTTTCTCAAAATTGGTTTTTTAGAGATTTGGGAGGGTTTTAAAATTGAATCTTCAAACTGATGATTCATGAAGTACAAACCTCCAAATACAAAAATGTTTACATTTATACATATCAACATGACTCCCCTAAAATCTATGAAAATATTGGGTTCTCATGCTAAATATATGAAAATTTACCATGTGGAGAAATTTGCCTATGGGGTTTTGACTGTATTTTGGGTTGCATGCGCTCTTAATGATTATTTATAAATCATAGCCCCTAAATTAGAATAAATTTTTCATTAATTAAAATTAAATATGTGTCTTGAAAACCTATTAAGATCATTCATCTAAACTCCACATGTGGTGAAAGATACGAGCATATGAACAGGAGGCTTGGAAGGGTGTCTAAAACTACAAAAAATGAAAAATTCATCAAAATGAAAATAAATATTTAACTAATTCCCAATGCCTAAAAAAATAATCATATTATCTTTACCATGCTATCAAAAAATTTTGAAATCACATTTTGCTTGAAAAGTAAAAAAAAACCCTTGTTTAGCCTATATGCCTGTTTGCTTACAAAAACTTGTATGAGCATGGTTTGGTTGAAATTTGGAGTTTTGAAACTTTTTAAAGGTCTGATTATGATTTTAAAATATCATTCCATTATTTTATAACTTTTATCTGGACTTAGAAACCTTTGTGGCACTCCAGAATGATGCCTGCTCCAATGGTGACCTCTAAAAGACATGTTGAGGACTGTTACAAAAAAGAGTATCTCCAATCATCCAATGGACATGATTTTTTTTATAAATTTCCTCAAGTCATGATTACCTTGTGTTCAAAATTTGAGATCTTGAAACCACTTGTAGCTCCTAGAAAGCTCAATTTTTTCTCAAAATTGACCCGTATGCATGGATTGTCTACATATTTTAACTTGACAATGCTATTTTGAAAATAAATGACCCATTTACAATTCATTTTTGTATTTTTTAACTAAAATTAGAGATTTTAAGCTACAATTCCTTATTTTGACCAATTACAAAGGGTTAATGACCAGTTTAGGGAAAGTTTTGTATGATAGGGGTAATAATTTGACCTTGGCAGATCAAATTAATAAAAATGTCAATTCAATTTTGTGGAATTTAAACATTCCCATTTTTTTGGTCTCCTTGGACCATTTCCTTTTGACTTGCTTTTGTGTGCTCTTATGTGTGTGTGCTTGTTTGGTTGTTGAACTTGTATTGTTACTATATAGATGTTTCCATGATCTTTATCATGCATATTAAGCCTACATGTGACCACACTAGTTGTATTTTCTTCAATATTACATCTACCTAGACATATTTCTTTCTATATGCTACATGGCTACATTCATATATTTACAATTGTCTTACCCTTTTGAGGTGAGCTAACTACCAAGTACTATTTTTACCTCACCTCAAAGGGGGGGTAATGTTAGTGGTGACATGTCATGGTGACATGTATTCCACATTTTTAATAGTTTATAGATTATAGTGGGGGCATGATTTTGAATCATGTTATCCACACTCACATAGTATATGGTGCTTACACTAATTTATAGATTTAGTGGGGGCATGTCATGATGACATGGCTTCCACACATTCTTAGTTTTAGATTTAGTGGAGGGATGCTTTGGAAGCATTTTATCCACATTCATTTAGTATGGTTCTTATATCAATTAAAAAATTCAATGGGGGCATACTATGGAAGCATGTTCTCCACACCTACTCAATTTTTAACATGTCTAGTTTGTATTAGAGGTATGTTTTGGAAACATGTTCTCCAAATTTGTACTTATATCATTTTCATATTTATCCATATATAGCAGGGGCATGATTTTCAAGCATGTCCTCCACACTTACATAGTTTGATTAATTGGACAAAACACACAGTCATATGATTTTGATACATAGTTGTGACAAAATTATATACATGGCACCATTGTTACACATAGCTTTAGCATGAGGCAAATCTAAGGTGCATATATTATGAAACATTTGCCTAATATTGAAAAATCCAAATCAAATTCATATTTCAAAACTATTGCATGTACCGGTACTCAATAGAATTTTATGAATTTTAGTGATCCAATTTACTGCAGTAGTTGGTTCACATTTTGGCATAGTTGGGGTAATTAGATCACTCAATCTTTCCAATATTTTCATTTTTAACTTGATCATCCAAACTCACCAAGTTAAAATTATCATTGGATTGCATGGTTGAGATAATATCAATTTCTAAGTGGTAACTCACTTTAACTCCAAAGTTGGGGCATATGCCTTCCAATATCTCTATTTTTATCTCCTTAGATATATGCACTTTAAAAAATTATACATATTTATCATAATCTTAGCTTCATATCCCTATAATGATACATATTTTGTAAAAAGAACTTATCAATAGGCATGGCAGTTACATCAACACATGAGTGTACTTTTAAACCTTGCTCTTTCAATTTCAATCTATTTTAAGTACTTTTGACCAAGATTATATGCACTAATTATATATGTAACATGCAATCGGTCATATATTAGCCACCAACAAAGAACTCAAACCAAACATCAACAAAGCACTTAAATTCAGCTCAAGTTAAGACAAGGTGTGTATACACACCCAAGTAGTTATTCCTTTCCTTTAAACTACCAATTTCATTACTAAATTAAAGGAAGGGGAAAATGTAGATGATATTTTATGATTATGTAACACCTCAGTATTGTATACTTGGAAAATTCATGATCTTGGATGTTAATTTTAGTTCTATACAAGCTTTACTTCCACAAGCCTCACATCTACTCTATATTATGCCCCTTGGCCTATCTATTAGTTTGACTAGCCTTATATTGATGACACAGGCATCTCATCTTGCCCAAAATACTTAAAATCTACTTATCCTACACCTATGCAAGTTTTAAGCCTATGCCTACTCTCCTTCTCCCTAGACACTAAAATTTGGATCAGACAGTAGCATCAATGTTACTATCCTATCCCAACCAAGTGTTTAGTGACCTAGAGTCATCCAATTTTCAAATGAAATGTATCACAATGGCTAGCCTAATTTCTTTAATGGGAGTTATATCTTGATAGGATTGGTATAAATACAATATCAACCCTTATTCATTACTCATCTAGTCATTAGACCAAAAGAGCACTCATGAAGCACTTAAGTTACCAAAAGCTTTCCTATTGTACCCTATTATGATAACACTCAAAGGAACAACTCATATATAGGTCTAAATTACTAAAAGAATAGTCATAAGGTCATATTTGATAAGTTAAAATCTAGATCACTATTTAACTTTCTTTACACATTCCATGATTCACACATAATCCAACATGTAGGGGAGAACTACATGAGTATGAGTCCCTATTCTAGAGTATTGGCTATGTAGGTAACACCCTTTAACATTTGGGTCATTATAGGTTAGCTCAACATTGTGTGCCCACTAACACATTTTCCCCAAGGTCATATTGAAGATGAAAAACTAGGGTTTTTATCATATTATAAGGAGAAACAGTTCATGACCCATATCTAAATGCACTAAAGAGAAGGCAAATCCTAACCCATAATAGTCTATGTGTTTGCATCCTATTTGAGTGCATATTCCATATAGGACACTAGAATCAAACCTAGACACTAGTATCGATGTAACTTTCTTAGGTTGATATAATTATCCAGAGAGTTAGAGGCACTAGATCTAGAATTTGATGGTTGATCTAGAACTATGTTCCTACTTGATTCCCACCTATACCAGATCTAACACTATATCAACATTAGAAATAACTAAATACTCTCTTCTTTCTCATTTATATATCTAGCATTATTATATTTTCCATTAATATCCTATCTCAATTTTATAAATTCAACATATGGTCCATCTGAGTTTAACACATTAATTAGCTTGTTGTAGATCTAATATTCACCCTTGTATCCTATCATATATATGCTTAACCCTAACCACTAAATAGGATCCTTATCGAAATTAGGATTAAATAAAAACATTTTTTCCACACTTACTCAGTATTTAACATACCCATATTACAGTGGGGGAATGATTTAGAAGCATGTTCTCCATATTAGAACTTATTTCAATTTTTAGATTTTTCCATATATAATCGGGGAATGTTATGGTAACATATCATCCACACTTGTTAAAATTTCAAAATTGGACAAAGCACATAGTTATATGATTCATATACATATCTATAATAGAATTATATACATTGACCCATTTTATACATAGTTTTAGCATGAGACACATCTAAAATGCATATATTTTGCAACATGTGCATAATATTAAAAAATCCAATTGGGTTTTAGATTTAAAACATTTTCAAGGATTGTCACCACCCACTAGGTTAGAATTTTATGAACTATATTAAGCCAATATATTACAACATTTGGTTTACTTTTTGGTATGGTTAAGATGATTAAATCAATCAATATTTCTAAGATCTTAGGTTGGACTTGTTTGTATCATTCAACCTCACTAGTTTGATAGTGTGAGGTAACTTGGTTCACTCACACTCACTATGTTTTAAGTATGATTGGGCTACATGGTTGAGCTAGTACCAACTACGAAGTGGTAATTCATCTTTTCTCCAAAGATGGGGGCATGGGCCCTCCTATCTCTCTCTGTCTCCTTAGATATATGTACTTTTTATATTGATATTTACCTTAATCTTAATTTTAGTGATTCATAATGACACATATTTCAAATCAAGTCACCAATAGGTAAGATGGTTACATTGGTACACAAGTGTACTCCTAAACCTTGTTCTATTTCAATTTCAAATCATTTCAATACTTTCAATTTTAGATTATATACATTGATTATATACTTTAACATGCTCTTCATTGTAGGTCATTCACTATAAAAACACTCAAGTTGGACTCAAGCAAATATAAGGTGTGTTATACACACCTAGGTACACATTCCTTTTCTTTTAAACTAGCAATTTAATTACTAGATTTAAGGGGGGGAATTTAGACACTATTTATAAATTATATAACACCTTAGCCTTTTACACTTGGAAAAATAAAACCTTCATTGTATCTGTTATAAACCTTTTCTACTTCCAAAAGTCTCAAATCTATTCTCTCTTATGCCCCTTGACTTATCTCTTAGTTTGATTAGTATTATATTGATGACCCATGCATTCTATCTTGCCCAAGATGCTTATAACCTACTTATATTATGCATCTATAAGTCTTGAGACTATACCTACTTTCCTACTCCTTGGACACTTGCATCTTGGACAAACACAAGCATAGACACAAGTGTCTTACTCCAATATACGTGTTCAATTCCCTAAAGTCATCTAATTTGAAAATGAAACATATTTTAATGGTTATCCTGAGTGATTTAATGCGATTTATTTATCAAAATAGATTTTATATAAGTATAAGATCAACCCTCATTCATTCTTCACCTAATATAGACCAAGGCAACCTATCAAAAACATTCAATTAAGCACTCAATAAAGTAAAAGATTTCCTATTTTATCTTATTCTCATACCAGTCATAAGAAGAAAATATACATAGGTTTGAAGTACTGAGGATCAATCCAAGATATATACTTTCTAAGTTACAAGATAGGTCATTATTATACTTGTTTATCACATTACATGATTCACACATAATCTAATATATAGGGGAGAACTACATATATCTAAGGCCCTCTTTAGAGTATTAGATATGTAGGCAACACTCATTTATAGAGGGGTCTTTGGGTTAGCTCAACACCTTGTGCCCACTAATATATTCTCCCCCCATCCACTATGAGGAGTAAGAACTATTATTTTTCTATTTGACAAGGAGTGACAATCCATGACCCAAATTTTAATACACCAGAGTGAAGGCAACAAAAAATGTATAAGCACCCAAGTGGTTACATCTTGTTATAGTAAGTATTACATATAAGACACCTGCATCTAACCTAGACACTATCATCAATACAACCATCCAAGGTTGATGCAAGTGTTTGAAGCTATAAAGGCACTAAATCACTATAATAGTTAGTTTACTTTTTGGTATCATTGAGATGATTAATCATTCAATCTTTCCAATATTTTAGGTTGGATTTGATTGTATCATCCAGCCTCACCAATTTTATAATGTGAGGTGACATCCTTCAATCACACTTAATAGGTTATAAGTATGATTGGCTTGTATGGTTGAGCTAGTCTCAATTTCCAGGTGGCAACTCATCATTTCTCTGAGGTTGGGGGCATGAGCCTTCATATATATATATATATATATATATATATATATATATATATATATATATATATATATATATATATATATATATATATATATATATCCTTAGATATATATAATTTCAATATTTATACTTGTCTTTATCTTAGTTTTAGTGATTCATAATGATTCATAGGAGCTCCAATTGGTCAACTCTCATGTAATCAATGGGATTGCTTACCTAGAAATTTTGACATTGGATGAGTTCTACAATGATGAGTCATTACTAGCATACTTAGGGGCATATGCGTATTTCCCTTCCTTCTATCATAAGAATAGGTTTCCTCATACCACCTTCACTCATGATTACTTTTGTGACATCAATGATACAAATAACCAACATGATGCATCGAACACTATTCCTACTACACCATTTATCACAATGAGGTTTATTTTACTAAAAGAAGAAATAATAAAATATAACTATGGAATAGATAAATACCCTTAATCAGTCCTACTTGATACAATAATGCAATATGATGAAGGAAAGGTTTATCAACAAGTCTTCATGATTTTACTAATTTTTTTCTTGGGCTTATTCAAATATGCTTGGGATTGATCAATTGATAATAATGCATAATATATTATTGTAACCCAATTCAAATTTATTAAAAAAAAGATCCACAAGATGCATCTTAAAGTGGTATTATTGGTAAAATAATAAATTCAAAAACTCTTAGATGCAAGATCTATTGCACATTTTGACTAGGTGTCCAACATTATACCTATTACAAAACCTAATGGTGATATTCATTTTTATATTGATTACCATGGTTTAAACAAGGGTTGTCCAAGATTTAATTTTTCATTACCTAATATTGACATGATTTTCAATTCTACAACTAAATATGAGACATTTTCATTTATGTATGGCTTTCTAAGATATAACCAAATTAAAATTAAACCCAAAAATCAAGAAAAGACATCATTTACTACATCATGGGGTATATTTTGTTATATGGTCATGCTTTTAGTCTCAAAAATGTAAGAGCCACATAGCAAAGGGCCATGACGCATATATTTCATGATTTTATTCACAAAATTACTGAGGATTATGTCAAAAATTTACTTACAAGATCCAAACATATTCAAGACCATGTTATTAATTTATGATAAATATTTGAACGCTAGCAAAAATTCAATGTTCAATTAAATCCCCAAAAAAGTGTTTTAAAAGTATCTTTGGGAAAGCTTATTGGGTACATTATTTCTCAATGATGAATCAAAGTTAATCCAAAAAATATAAAATCTATTATTGTAATGCCAATGCTAATCAATTTAAAGTAGTTATGAAGTTTACAGGGTAGAATTTAGGCTATTTAATGCTTCATTGCTTAGTTTCCTAGTAAAATAATTCCTTTCATACGTTTTACAAAAATGGATGTAAATTTTATATGGGACAGTGTTTTTCAACAAATTTTTGACAAAATCAATGAATATTTATCCAACCCACAAGTACTCATGCCTCTTGTTTTGGATAGACCACTACTTCTCTATATCTTGTCCACTCACAAGGCCCTTGGGGCCTTATTATCACAATACAATGATGATAAAAAAGAGAGTAATTTATTATATCAGTTTCCAATTAGTCAATTATGAATGCAAGTATACAACAATGGAAAAATTATGTTTAGTCTTAGTTTTTATACCAAAAAACTATGGCATTTTCTACTCAATAATGAGATTCATGTTATAATTAAAGAATATCCATTAAATTTACTTATGAAAAAACACACCTAACTAGAAATATTGTAAATTGGGTGATGCAAATTATAGATTTAAATCTTAAATTTGTATCCTAAAGTCAATAAAATGCCAAGTTATAGTCAATCAATTAGCTGCAACTCCCTTACCAGATCATTCTCCACTCACCAAAGATTTTTATAATGAGTTCATGGCATATAATATATCTTCCAATCCATGGATAGTGTTATTAGATGGATATATATATGTAGAACAAGGGTGGGTTATGGCATTGTATTTTTCACCCAAGAGGGTGAATACATGCATTTATCCTATATATCATGTTTTTCTTACACTAAAAATATAGCTGAATATGAGGCCTTGATATTTGGGATATCCATAACACACAAGCTTCATATAAAAGACATTCAAGTTTTTTGTGATTTTAAATTAGTTGTTAAGTAAGTTACCAATCATTACCAGACCAAAGAAGATCATATTTTTCCATATAAATAAATGGTGGATAAGCTCATGAAGACATTTGATACATTTTATATTGATAATATTCCCTATAAAAATAACCACCATGTAGATGTCATGGAAAGTGTGGCATACTTAATGCCTTTTGATGTCAATGATGATTATATGGAATTTACCATGTGATAGTTACAAGTTAATTCCATTTATTCTAATAAAATGGATGCCTTATCTATCATTTCTATTACTCATAATTCTAAAAACATAGAATGGTATAGTGATATTTATAATTTCCTCTATCATGTTTATATATCAGACCACTTTACATAGAATTATAATAAAAAATTATAGTGTAAAGCACTTCATCATGTTATTATTTGTTCAAACTAATTTTTGATGGATAATTACTTCAATTTTTAAATAAAGATGAAGCCCACACTGCACTCTTATAAATTCATGACAATGAGTGTGGTGGGCATTTTAGTGGATGTGTAATGTCCCAAAAACTATTAAGCCAAGCTTATTATTGGCCTACCGTGTAAAATAATGTATTGGACATGCAAAATTGTGTTTACAATGCTAGAAATACAACAATTTAAATCAAGCATCATCACATGAATTATAACCAAATGCTTCACCATGGCATTTTTCCTTATAGGGTTTTGAATTGATTTAAAATATAAATCTAGTATCTATAGGAGGACACAAATTCATAATAACAACTATAAGATATTTTACAAAATATATGGAAGCAATTCCACTTGAGTTTACCACAGGGGATAGCAAATGTAGGTTTTTGATGACCAATATTATTTCTCATTTTGGCATTCCTTCAGATATTATTTTCAATAATGGAACATCATTTAAAAATAAAGAGGTAAAATGATTTTGTAATAAATACAAATTAATATTACATTTTCTACACCTCATTACCCATAGGGTAATGAATAGGCATAGGAAACCAATAAGACCATTATCAAGATGCTTGGTAAGATAGTTGAGGTATACAGTGTCAATTGGCACCAATAGATGGTGTATGATCGATGGCAATACTATACTAGTGTTTATACACTTACCCAAGCTACACCTTATTATTTGGTATATGGTATGGAGGTAATTTTATTCGTTGATATTGAGATATCTTCCTTATGTGTTTCTCTTAAAGACATTGTCAAAGATAATGAATACCATGAAAATATATTGTATAAATTATAACAATTAAGTGAAAAATACACATTGGCTGCCAAATACTTATGAGTTTATCAATATTGCATTAAGAGACCATATAATAATTTTTTTTGGCCATGTAACTTTGTTATGGGTGACCTAGTCCTAAAAGAAAATAAAAAGAATAACAATTCAGAAAAAGATAAGAAAGGGAAGTTTAAACAAAATTTGTTGGGACCATTTATAGTTATAGAAAAATTGGGAAAAGTCATATACCGCCTTGCTACACTTGAAGGAAAACATCTAAAGATCCCAATGAACATTATGCACTTGTGTAAATATATTACATGAGATTCTTCCAATATTCTAAAAGTACCAAAAAAACCAAAACATTCAAACATATAAAAATATTGTCGACACCTACATATTATATTTTCTCCTTGGCATCTATGTGTTAGTTTCATGTTGATGGATAACATATCAACTACTTCTACATATACATGTGTTTCACACTTGTATATTAGTGTGATACATGCATACACATATACATGATTTATGAATTTTTAGATATTAAGTTTTCCCTCTTCTCACATCACGAAGATGTTAGGGGTATTGAAATTTATGAGCATGATATTTCCATGTTATATCATTATATGGTCACTTTATATTATCTTGTCTAAGCTCATATATATACTTATGCATGCCTTTATCCATGCTCATATCTTTCACAATATACTTGATATCCTATGTACATGACATTTTTTGCTAACACATTTGATCCATGGGCTACTATGAAATGTTAATGTTGGTTGACTGTAATTTCCTTTATGCACTTCCTTGAGTGTCTTGCCTTGCTATTATCTAGTTTGTTGAGCATTTGAATATGCTCCATTGTATTTAGGCTCCCATGATTTTATTTGTTTCTTTGACATTTAAATATGTAATTTCTTATTTTATGGACATTTTAATAAATCATTATTGATTTTTTGGAAAATTTATTAAGTCATGTCCCTTCAATTGCATGACATTTAAACATGCCCCTTGTTTGCAATCTCCTTAGACCATTTCCTTTTGATTTGCTTTTGAATGCTCCTATGTGTGTGCTATATTTTATTGTTGATCTTGTAATATTACTCTCTAAATGTTTACATGATATTCATCATGAATTTTAGGCCTTAATTTGATCACATTCTATACACTTTAATGAAGCATTTATGTATACATGTTATCCTATATTCTACATGGTTCATTCACAGTTATATGATTTTGTTATCCTTTTGAGGCAAGGTAACTGCTAGTTTCTATTCTTACCTCACCTCATAGGTGGGATATAAATTGGGTAATGTCATATAGGCATGACTTTCACACAAATTAAAATTTTATATTCAATGGGGGGAATGTCATAGAGACATGGATTCCACACACTCACAGTTTCATATATACATTAGGGGCAATTTTAGAAACATGTTTTCCACACTTATTAAGTATTCAACATACATATATTATAGTGGGGGCATGTTTTAGAATTATGTTATCTATATACACATAATATTTTCAAATTTTATTAAATACTAATGCTTTACATCTTGTAAGAACTCATCAAGACTTAATCTCTTTGAGTGCATGCCTTAAAGGGTGCATCAGGAAAGGGGTGGGCAGACTATTGATGCTTCATAAGATTGTTGTCCCTTATTACCAAATATTACCAATCCAACCAAATCTTAAAACCATTCCCTAAGCTATTACTCCTCATTTGCATACTCCTCTAGTCTTTCCCACTTTCCATCTTTCTTTTCCTCACCTTAATCTCCTTTCGTCAATCAGTGATACTAGGTTGACTAGATTGACCTTGTACAGTTTTGGGTGATTTTCACTTAGGAACTAGTTAGGTTCTTAGTCGACCTAGCTTATGACCTAGTGAATAATTATCCTAAATTATACTAGGTTGACTGGGTCAACCCTATCAGTCAAGATTTTTAGAAGGGTTTAGGGTCAAAAATGCCTATATATACAAGATCATTTCATCGTTATTTGATATACAATCAAGAGTTATGATTTATTTTCACTTATTTACAATCTACTCTTCCACCATTATACTTAAGGATTATTAGTTTAGGGTTTCTACTTGAAGAATTTATTCTTGTATATAAGTCTTGGATGCTTTGGCATTTCTTAGTGATCCTTAAAAACTACAACCTCTTGTGAATCCCCTTTGGCCAAGGGAGAGATTGAGTTTTGATGAGTTCATCATTCAAGTAAGTATTCTCTAAATTTACTCCTCTCTTTAGTAGATAGAAGTAGAATAAGTATCATATTCAAATAATATTACTCTTCTTATTCCATCTATGAGGTTCTTGATCATATATGGATTAATTGAGATTCTCCTGTGCATGTTTTGATTATTTACAAACCCCTCATATTGTGCCACAAGATTTAGTGATAAATATATTAGATTTGATTTACTTATTATTTTAGGTGAAATATCAAAATGCAAGACTCTATTTAGGGTTATTTCATGATTATGCTTCAGTAGAGGCTTTGGAACCCTACCTAGTATAATGTATTATGGTAAGAGATCCCCTAATAAGCTCTAGCAGATCCCCATATTGGTCATGTTCCCACTTAAGAAATGTGTCCCCAATCAGAAGTGTATGATATGATCTATCTTTTCCAAGCTAGGATTGATTTATAGACATGATGCATTTTTGATTGCATATATTCTAGTGAACCTGACGTGAATCTAACCCTTGTAGGTATTATTTCACATTTTTCATAATTTTATCATTTTTTTCCATTTTTCACTATACTAGGTTGACTCTGTCAACTCTATACAATTTTCAACCACTATTTTCTATACTAGGTTGACTCTATTAACTTTGTATAGTTTTTAGACCCTATTTTATCTACTAGGTCAACCTAGTCAGCTTTGTACCTTTTTTTACTTCCTCTATTTATCGATCCACTTCTCTATTCCTCCTTTATTAGAACACAACTATCTAATGAGAGGGGGGGTGAATCAATAGATTGACTAAATTAATCCTTTTTAAATCCATTTTAAAAACAAACTAGAAAGTATATGCAAATTAAAACATATATGTAGAGATCACACACAAAAACACATAACACCATATGCATATGTGGAAAACCCAATATGGGAAAAACCACAATGAGAATAGATACTAGAAAATATCATTATAATCTAACCACATAGTCAAAACCTCATTGGTTATAATGTTTAAGGGTACCAACCTTAAAGATACATCAATCCCCTAATTTAAGAGTGTTAATTTTAAAGAAACACCCACTTCCCAACTGAACATCAAATCAGCTTATCTGATGACACCCACCAATTAGATCTATATGGACCTATAACTCCAAATTATAATGTAAATTCATAAATGAATCCAATTCTCTATTCTCTATTACAGGTATGATATGTATATTCATACTCTACACTTCATCTCTCTATTCTCTTCCACTCTACCTCTCTGCTTCTGTATCTCTATATTTATCTATTTGGCACACTTCATTAATCTCTTGCTCTCTACCTTTCTCTCTCAACTTGACTCTACTCAATGGTAAATAGTAATAGCTCTAAAAAAAAATTCCTGTATCCTAGATGTCATATATATATATATATATATATATATATATATATATATATATATATATATATATATATATATATATATATATATATATATATAAGAATTTAATCTAGGTTTTTGTATCTTATTTATTTTTACACTAGTTTTGTAATACATCACACTCAGTTCTAAACTTAGTTCATTATCTCTTAAACAAAAAGTTTCCCACATCTTGAACTTGTCCTCCACCACCTCATTATTGGTTTGATTACTATTTATAATAATTACTGGACTCTAGTTTTGATGCACATGCATTATTAAATAAATTTGATTAATCATTGTAATCAATCTCATTATTTATATCATAATTCATGGCTTAACTGCAAGTTTTTGCATGTTCTTACACTTGAAAATATTTAAATATCTATCATTAATCTTAAGTTTTGTGTCAGGATCTGATGGTCTTCATTCAAATTGTCAGCTTTAAAATGCATCCATTTGATCAAGCTCTAACATGATTACGTGATCTATTGGATCATTGTACGCTTACTAACTTTAATGTTTCAACTTTAAAATTCATTCATTGATTTTTTTTATATGATCTTCTATGTGTTGTGAGATCTTTATAGTTTCACAAATGTTATCTCTATCTATGGTTAAACATCAACCACTTATGCTCATCTCATTGCATCCTCAATATTTAGAATGAATATGCTCCATAAATCTCATCAAATAAGATTAATATTTAACTCACCTCTATCTCATTAAATGTTGAGTACTTGGTCCTATTGAGTCCACTCACTTCATTGGATCTTCATTGCATGATCACCCACTCATCATTTGGTCTTATGATAAGCTCAATATTTATCTTTGATGAGATCTTGAGAATGTGACACTTGGAATTAACATGTGAATTTTACACATCATTATCAGTTCTCTCTATTGAGACACTTTACATCCTTGCATTGATCATTGACTAATTAACTTTGAACCATATCGTAGATTTATTGTTTAGGCTCCATGATTGTGACACTTGTCACTAACACATTCAATCATAGGTACCTTTGACATATTGAATTCACTACACATATTTAGAGCTTCAACATATAATTAAGTGATAACCATTATATCTTCTAACAAGCTCAAACTTTACCTTGTGCAGATTTGACTAAGTATGGGGACCATCTCAATATGCCTGAGAGACTAATTTTGTAACTTCATATTTTTTGCTTCGCTCATCTACTTGTTCTGAAATTTGGATGATATAATTTAGGAATGATAATGAACAAACCCATATGATCATTTATTCTTGAATCCTTCATATGTGTGATATATAATGCCATTAATCTACTCACTCATATTCCTCTTCCATAGAGTTAACTATGCTTTAGATCTGCCTAGATGGCCAACTTTATTCTTGCATAACTTTTGATGTGCTTCATCACATGAATTGTAATTTAGCACATAAGATATTCTCATATAGGGTATTCAATTTATATATTCATCTTCTCTAGAAACCTTTATACACGCAAGATATGACATCATAAAAATGCTTACTTAGCTTTTTCTTGCCATTTGCATATTTGACCAAGTGTGGGAAAACACTATCAAGATGCCTGGGAGCCCTTCTTTGCTCATGCATATAGTTTGTCATGCTACATTGAGTGACCTAAAATTTATCATGTAAAAACTAGGCATAAATATGAGAAAACCCATATGATCATTTTGTCCTCATACTTCCATATGTGTAAATTATGACATCATCAATATGATTACTTGGCTTTACTTGAACCCTTTTGCAGATTTGGCTAAGTATAGATATTTAGTGGATTTTATCTAAGTATCCAACTTTACATTCCCATATATTCAATTGCACTTCATTTCATGAATTCAAATTTGGTTTATAATAGCTAAGGACTAATGTGATCACAACCATATGACTATCTCCCCCAAACTCGTTCACATATGGCAATAGTGACATTAGCAAAATGCCTATTCAGATTTTCCTCTACAAACCCAAAATATATAGATGATCAATATGAAGAACCAGATAATTCCACTCATGCACACAAGTACTCCAATCATCTTTGACCTCTAATAGGATCCCTTCCATATCCTCTAATCCCAATATTTAGCCTTGAGCAATAATGACATCCATAATGCCAATAATATTCCTTTTGACATCAATGATAATCATATTTCCAACAATCTCCCGCTTTATCATTGATGGCAAACTAAATGCTCTGATCTTATTTAGCATTTGCACTTTTTCTCTAAATTTTTGTAGAGATCATTTTCACTTTTTCTTCCCCGTTGACATCAATGGTAGAAGGACTCTTTCTCACTGTTTGTCCAAATATTTCTCCCCCTTTAACTGATAAGGGAGTTTTGTTAGAATAATTAATTAATCTTAGATATATTGTAATAAATGTATCAAAGTGTTATTAACCTTTAATTAAAATAGGTTAGTTATTTGTAGTATTTCTTAGGTGTGATTAGTTGTAATATACTATAGATTAAGAGATCTAATCTCTTTTAGTATTGTATAAATAAGCACTTCTTATAGTGCTTTTCTTAATTCAGATAATTTAGTTAATGCAATTTATTTTGGATTTCATTTAGTATCAAAGTAGGAAATTCTTAAGGAGTTTTTTCAAAGAATTAGAGATTTATTAGAGATCAAGATTAAGATTTGTGTGATCCTTGGATGTGTCACACTGCTCCAATTTTAGCCAACCAATGCTGAAATGCTACTGGAATTCTAGCCAATTTTGTGGAAGGAGAATAGTTATTGAAACAAGCAATTTTTTTTGTTTTGATAAATTTTAGCCATATTTATATTAAATTTTGGACTAAATTTTAGATATGAGATCATATTTGAGATATTTCAGTTTGATTTTATTATTTATGGTCAAGATCTAGTTCTAAATTAGTGGAGGAATAGATATAAGTGTTTCAGATGATTGCATATGTCATTGTGATGAAAATTTGTAATATTTATTAGTTCTAAAAAATATAGAATCTCTAGAAATGATCTTGTAATTTTTTGAATTCTACTCATAAAAATATTATTTAAAAAAAAAATAGAATTTTTGGAGCTTTTGGTGATTTTCTATGATTTTTTTTAGTTTCTATTTTGTAAAACAAGTGAGAAGTAACCAAAAAATCATAGTTTATTTGAATTTTTTTGCAAAATCATGGATCAAATATTATATCACTAGATTCCTCTCATTGAGAGCTTTCCAAAATTATTAGTTTTTTAAAATGGAGCACTGAGGCACTCGGGGTGAAAGTTTGAAGGTGAAGTGCAATTTAGAAGTTTTCATTTGGTGCAAAGTCAAATTTTTGGGTGGAACACCACCCAAATCCACCACTTCTAGCATTATCACCACTATCACACCACCAAAATATTTTAGCCTCTGTTCACACCATATGAACACCTGTTGGGCATTTTTTTAGCCCCTAAGGGCTTGTCCTTCACCACTATGAGCCATATTTGAAGATCTTTTCTTTCAAGGTTCATTCCTTTTGATCCGTGAGGCCTGAGAAGGTGATTTTTTTTTTCACATTGGATATATTTTTGATATATATGTAGTGGTAAATCTATGTTTTACATTTTTAAATCCCATATTTCTATAATTTTTAGTTTCTTACTAGTTTAGCTGACCAATTCATGTATTTTGGACCTTTAAGAGGCCATAACTTTTGACTAGTAACTCCAATTTTCATGCTATTTTTTAAAAAAGTGCATATTTTTAGATTATATATATGTTATAGTAATCAAATAATATAAATTAAAAATGAAAAATTATAGCCTCATTTGCTCCTCGGATGCATTTTTAGTTGAAACCAATGCCCACTTTTCCATTGCTTATTTGGATGCATTTTCAGTAGAGTCTGACATCCATTGTGTGATAGTGTAAAATTTATTATCTTTTTTTATGCATTTTTGCATTTTAATTACATTTTTCAAATGCACATTTCATTTCTACACTTAAACACACTTGTATTTCTTTTTCATATGCAACTTGTAAAATGTCTAGTTTGGGACCACATTTTGTGCTCCCTGACACACAATTGAGTTATGGTTATAATTATGTAGCATGGAAAAAAAAGTACAAACACATATAGAGTTTGAAGTTATTTGGTCAATAGTTGAAGGCACATGGGTCAGACATGCAATAGATGTTGATAAAAAATAAAAATATGACAAGGCTAATAAGAATGCTAAGTTGATAATCATGTTTGATGTTTTGGATGAGGCACAACCTCATGTCCATAATGCTACAACTACAAAATATGCATGGCATAAACTTAAAAATATTTATGAAGCTAAGAATCAAAATCAAATATTACATCTTTAGATCCATATTGAACATTCTTAAGCTCAAATTAGATGAAAAAGTAGAATCATTCCTTAGAAGAGTTGTAACTTTGTGGGCTTTAATTCAATCTTTAGGTGAAGTAGTGACATATGAATCTTTGATCCCTATATTCCTTAGAGTACCATCCCCCACATATAGGATCTTTGTGACCACATTGAATGTCACAGGACAAAAATCAACCTTTGAGGTGTTAGTAGATTTATTGCAACAAGAGGAAGCTATTCATAATTTAGAAGAAGTAGATGAAGAGTATGTACTCACATCAAATTAGAAGGGAAAAAAACCCATGAAGGGTCAAAAGCAATCTCCAAATTAGAATAATCAACATAACTAATAAGGGAATAATTCACATTCTCTTAAATTATGTCAAATTTGTGGAAAACAAGGACATGAATTGAAATATTGTTGGTACAACATATTTCAACATGAGTCATCAAGCAAGAAGTCATCTTTCAACAAGTCACCACAAACTAAAAAAAAGTAACCACAACAACAAAATAGGTGGAAACAAAAAAAATACAAGCCTAAACAACATGGAAATTTTGTTGAAGACAATGATTCTTTACATGAGGAATATGGTTTAGATACTCAATCACATGATTCTACCCATCATCCAAGTGTAGTTTGGTATGTTGATTTAGGAGCAACCAGACACATGATAGGAAGAAAAGACAGGTTTTTTACTTTGAAAAAATTATAATCAAAGGGAAATATATCACTTGGAGATGATACCTCATATATAGTACAGGGTAGTGGTGACATCAAACTTTAACTTGGAAATAAAATTTACAACATTTCAAATGTTCTATATGTTCCAGGTCTTATAAAAAATCTATTATCTATTAATTAGCTACTTGACCACAACCTCATGGTTTAATTTGATCATCAAAATGGTCAAATTTTTTTCCATATCAAAGACAAGTCTAGGCATTTCAAAGTGATTGCCAAAGCTTCCAACATTGGAAAAATAATTTAGCTTGATTTATTTCAAAATAATCATCAAGTACTTGTGGTCAAAGATATAGAACTAGGAAATTTATGGCATAGAATATATGGTCACTTGAGTTATGGATATGTGGTTTAATTGAGCAAAAAAAATATGGTTTGTGGTTTTCCCAAACTCAATCAATATTTTGATATATGTACTAGTTGCTTTGTAGGAAAAAAAATAAGAGATCCTTTTGGAAAGACTAAGTATTGATCACTTAGTAAGTTGGACGTAGTACACACCAATATTTATGGACATTTTGCTTGCATTCTCAAAGGGTACAAATACTTTTAGCTTTTTGTTGATGATTACTCATGAAAAATATGGGTATATTTATTGAAGACTAAGGATCAATATTTTCAAGTCTTCAAAGAATTCAAGGTCACAATTGAAAATTAAACTAGTAAGAAAATCAAGACCCTCTACTCAGATTGTGGGGGGAAATACACCAATAAATAATTCTCAACCTATCTCAGTGTGAATGGAATCAATCATCAATTGATAGCTCCATATTCACCTTAGTAGAATGGATTTATAGAGTGGCATAATAGAGTCATTGTGGAAATGTTTTATAGCATGGTTGAGGATGCAAAATTGCCTAATATATATATTGGCCATAATCTTGTCACACTTCAATCTACTTCTTGAATAGATCACCCACCAAAGCTCTTGATGGAATCACACCACATGAAGTTTGGACAAGGAATAAACCAAAGGTAACTCACCTTCAAGTTTTTGGTTGTAAGGAATATATGCATGTTCCTAAGAAGAAAACAAATAAGTTAGATAAGAAAATAAAGGAATGTATTTTTGTGGGCTATAATGCACAATCAAAGGCATATAGGATCCTTGATCTAGAAACATAGAAAGTACTAATTAGTAGAGATGTAGTGTTTGATGAAAAGAGTGGAATTAATCTACCTTATACATAGGCAAATGATATAGGAAAAAGTCTTGTAATATTTTTAGATAGTGATGGTGAAAGTGAATAGGAATATAGTCAAATAGGATCTCCAACACCACCACCTATAGTTCAACATATGCCCAAGTGGTATACAAGTACTATACAAGATGATAACTTTAATGGAGTACTAGATACATCCACTTCAAGAACAAGGCCTCAAATCATGGCTCAAGAAGAGCTCAATATGGCCCTTATGAGTATTGTGCAAGAAACATATGAGCCCTCTATAGTAATAAAATCCCTATGGTGTAGACCTTGGAAAGATGTCATGGATGCATACTATCAGTCATTGATGATGAATAACACTTAGCAGCTTATTGATATTCCACCAAGAAAGAAACCTACTGGATGTAAATGGGTTTTTAAGACCAAGTATAAAGTAGATGGTAGTATTGATAAGTACAAGGCAAGGCTTGTTTAAAAAAGGTAGGCTTAGAAAGAAGACATTAACTATGAGGAGAATTTTGCTCCCATAGTGAAGATAAAGACTATCAGAATGGTTTTTTCTATGGCCAAATAGTTTGGATGGAAAGTCTATAAAATGGATGTAAAAAGTGCCTTTTTTAATGGAGATTTGAAAGAGGAAGTCTACATAACTCAACCTAAAGGATTTGTGGCACCTAATTAGGAAAAAAAAGAGTGTAGGCTTATCAAGTCTCTTTATGGGCTAAAATAGGCTCCTCAAGCCTGGTACATTAAGATTCATGAGCATCTCATACAACATGGATTCAATAGGAGTCCATATGATCCTAACCTCTACCTTAGAGACCATGGGGGGAGGTTATTATATTGATTGTTTATGTTGATGATATAGTTATCACTAGCATCACAATGAAGATGATCAATGCAACTAAGAATGATCTCAAGTGATCGTTCAACATGATATATCTCGAGATACTACACTATTGTCTTAGTTTGGAGTTATGGCAAAAGGAACATTACATTTTTGTTTCATAGATGAAGTATAATAAGACATTTCTCAAGAAATTTAGGATGATGAAATACAAGCTTATTGAAACACCTATGGAGACAAGACTTTAGTTGTCTTGTATAGATCCATCACTAGAAGTAAATGCAACTCTCTATCGGTAGTTGATTGGGAGTCTTATTTACTTGACATATATTAGGCCAGTGATTAGCTATGTTGTTAGCTATCTTTCTTAGTTAATGTATGAACCAAAGGTGACACATTGGAAAGTGGCAAAGTGGGTATTGATATACATTATAGGTATAGTTGAGTATGGCCTAGAGTACAAGAAAAATGATAAGTTCTTGATAGGATACATGGATGCATATCATGTAACTTCTATTGATGATAGGAAATCCACTTTTGGATTTGTGTTCTTTCTAGTATCTAGTTTGATTTCATGAGAAATTAAGAAGTATAATTGTGTTTCTATATCTTCCATAGAGGCATAATATCATGCTATAGTAGGAGCTATCTATGAAGTGATATGGATACATCACATTCTTTCAGGAATTAAAGTTCCATAGACTCAACCTATAGTTCTGAATTGTGATAATTAGGGCATTCTACATCTTGTTCAAAATATATTATTTCATGAAAGAACCAAACACATAAAGTTTAAAATTCATTTCATATGTGAACATGTTTAAAAACACAACATATAACTCCAGTATTTCCCCACTCAAGATTAGTGTGTAGATATCTTCATGAATTCACTTGCACATTATAAGTTTGAGGCATTCATGAACTATCTCTCCTTTTCTCTTTAGGATATGATCAATTAAGGGGAATAATGTTAGAATAATTAATTAATCCTAGATATATTATAATAAATGTCTCAAGGTGTTATTAACATTTGATTAAAATAGGTTAGTTATTTAGGGTATCTCCCAAGTGTGATTAGTTGCAATCTCTTATAGATTAGGATATCTAATCTCTTTTAATATTGTATAAATAAGCACTTCTTGTAGTTCTTTTCTTAATTTAGATAATACAAATAATTCAATTTATTTTGGATTTCAATTTTTTGAAGAATATATAACCATTATCTCATTATAAATTTTCAAAATTATGCATACTTGATTGCCTTTTCTCTCTTTTTCTAGGGATTGACAAAGCTTATATGATACTCCCCCTAAACTCATAGTCTATCACTAGGATTTAGTGATTTGATTTAAGATCTACCACTCCAAATTTATATCTTATTACATCACTTAAGCATATTCAAATCTCCATACCCCATGAAGATCCACCATACAAGATTACTAGCCTTCTCTCTTAGATTCAAATACAGTCTTAGGACCCCACTAATTACAAAGTTTCCCTTTATTTATGTATGAAGATTCAATAAATTATCAAAACACCTAACTTGGTTTGATCAAGTTATCATCACAACTTGTTTGAGTTCTCATGTATATTAGACATCGCAACATCTTCAACATGATTGAAGCATTTCACATATGCTCCCCTTCACATCATGCATAACTTTTCAAGATATTCATGATATCTGAGTTAGCTCCCCCTAACTACATGCTCCATATTTGTATCAATGGATGACCTATATCACATCATAAATTCATTTAACACATGCATATCATTATTTTACACATGTTCACTATATTTGGTGACCCAACTCATTACACAACCCAAGATACATAATATCAAGGGTTTATTACATTGAAACCCTTATGCCAACCTCTGAATATTCTATCATACTAGGAGACAACCATCACACTCTTTTGCACCAAGATTTGAGCTTCCACACCTTTGGGAACCATGGATTCCTATATCATGGATTTAACCCTTAGGGTTTAACCGAGAAACCCTGTAATGTCCACAAGAGCTAAACTAAATCATTTCTAAGCTCATTTTTCTTCATCTAAAATTTTAGATCCTATATATGAGATGCATCATTATGTCATGATGAAACACTTATTATATCCCTATAGACATTGCATACACAACACTTTTCTCATCTTGACACATGAATTCCAATAGAGGTACTCATTTCTTACCTTCTAGAATCTTTTGAAGAATACCACAACATCACTTGCTTCTCCATTAAAAGGAGTATCTTAAGAATCATAGACAGAGACACCATAATTAACAATGTATTAAAATAATGTGAAACTAGAAGTTTCCCATAACTGCTCATATTCCTTCTCTTCCTTGGTCATTTTGTACTTTATAGTTCTTCTTCTTCTTAGGCTTAAGATAAGTAACATGCTCATCCACTATAATTTTCTCCTTTTTTATAGGATTGGATTAACAATACATGGAGACAATATAGATTCATGACATACCTTTTCATCTAAAGAATCTTCCTTGCATTTTAGAATCTCATCACTAGGCATAAAAACTGATGTTCTAAGCATGAAGCTTGCTAAGCAATAATAATATGTTCACTTCAATCTATACACACTTTAGAAATATCCTCGGCCATCACCTTGGACTTCACTTTAAGCTTGATATTTTCATTCTCAACATGAGTAGACATTGAGAGCTCTTGACATTCTCCAACCTCTATAACATTCTCCATTATAGCTTTATATTTCACTTTCCATACATGCTTGGGCTTCTTATATGTCATATTTTCCCCCTTTTCAGAGATTGTTGACCTTTGTTCACACTGGGAGGCATGAATTTATTTATACTTTGTGTCTTTGGTCTTAAAAAGCCTGTTCTACATTTTTTAGCTATGTGACCAAAATTATTTCAATTATAACATATTACATTTGTATCTATCAAAGGTGCAAATGTATTTTTGAATACAAAGTTTTTTCTCCTTTTAGATATAATTCTACATTCACTAGCCTTATGACCAAACTGATTAAAGCTATAATAATAACCATAAAAAATGAAGAATACCTAGTCATAGAATTAATCTATGCAAGATGGGGAGTTATTCTTAAATTTGGCTTCTCCAAATCTCTCACTCTTGTGTAACCATCTACATCAACTACCTTTGTCTTCTGCATCTTCCTTTCTTTAGGCTTTTTTTCTCCTTTAGTTTTCTTCACATCAAAAGTGCTTGTATATGTCTTTGTATCCTTGAAATATTTATCTTTCTTTACTCCTAAACCTCCTACTTTGAAGTTTTCATATAGCTTTGTAGATGTACTGGTTATGGGAATTTTTATTTTTTCATAACTAAGACCAAATCTCTCTTTTAAAGGCTTTTGAGAGTTGATCAATTCATCAAGAATGTCTGATCTTCCTATCAATTTTATACCTTTGTCTAATTTTAATTTATCTTTCTCAAGTTATTTTCTCAAAGCCATTATCTTTGATTTTAACTTCATGCATTCATTAGATTTAGATTGTATTTCAAGTGTGACTATAACTTCTATTCTTTTAGCCTCTTCAAATTGTGTGTTTAGGCTTACTACCATTTGATTGGATCTTTCAATACTTTTGGATAGTTTTTCAATTTCTTTTTATCCAAGCTTCTTCTCCCTTGAGTTTTATTTTCTCAACATGTCAATCTCATCTAGAGTAGAAATGAGTTCACATTTTAGGTCTACTTCTCCTTCCTCTTCTTCATCAGAGTCTTCAACTTCTTCTTTTTCAAGATCTACATAAGTTAGTTCTAATACTATGAATAGAGACTCATTTCCCTCAACCACAAAGGCACAAACATGATCATCATATAAGAAATCACACTCATCCAATGAATCATTATCTTCTCTTATATACAAGCCCTTCTTGTTTTTAAAGAATTTCTTCTTCTTGGAATAGTGGGGCTTCATCTTTTTACTATCTTTTTCTTACTTAGAGTTATTCTTTTTGTCATAATGTCATTTAGAAGAAAAATGTCCTACTTTACCATAGTTAAAGAATTTAAAGGGTAACTTACCTTTATACTTTCTAGATCCTCTTTTTAATCTTTTGGCAAATTTGGCTTCTTCTTCAACAGTCTCCTCTGATTTGGATGTAGATGATTCTAATTTTACTTTCTTGGATGATTTGAATGCAACTTTTCTCTTGGAATTATCTTCTTCTCCCATTCTCATCTCATAAGAAATGAAGGTTTCATACAACAAATTGATAGTGAGTTTATCCAAATCTCTTGATTCCTTTATTATAGACATTTTAGATTCATATATTGATGGCAAAGATCTTAGGATATTTTTAATAATGATTGATTCTTTCATCTCTTCTCTAAGGCCTCTAATTACATTGACTATTTCATCTACCCTAATGAGGTAGTCTATAATTTTCTCTTCTTCAGTCATTTTAAGACTTTAAAATATACCTTTGTATGTTTGTATCTTGGCCTACTTTACCATATCATCACCTTCATAGATGCTCTTAAACTTATTCTAGATATCTTGTGTATTTTGATAATGCATCACTTTGACAAACTTTGATTTAGAAAATCCATAAAGAATATCATTCTCTACCTTGGAATTTATCTCATATGCCTTCTTGGTAGCCTGATCATTAGGAGTTTTAGTAGGAGTTGTATATCCATTTACAACATACATCCATACATCAAACCCTAATGAAGATAAATATGCTTCCATTCTTATGCTCCAAAATGTATAGTTTGATCCATTAGAGAGAGGTTCCTTATTTGAGGAAGAGACTTCTTGACTAGCCATTTGTGTTCATTGTCCAAGATTTACCTAGTCTGATTAAGCTTCTTCTAAAGAACCTGGATCTAATATTAATTTTTAAAACACAACTACCTACTAAGAGGGAGGTGAATTAGTATATTGACTAAATTAGTCCTTTTTAAATAACTTTAAAAAAAAACTAGAAAGGATATGAAATTTAAAACTTATATGTAGATATCACACACAAAAACACATAAAACCATATGTATACATAGAAAACCCAATATAATAAAAACCACAATGAGAATAACTGCAAGAATCTACTATTCTAATCTAGCCTCATAGTCAAAACCTTACTAGTTATAATATTTAAGGGCACTGACCCTAAGGAAACATTGATCCCCTAATTTAAGAGCACCAACTCTAAATAAACACCCAATCACTAACTAAGCACCAATTCAACTTATTTGATCATACCCACCAATCAGATCTATATGGAGATAAAACTCCAGATTACAATGTAGATTCATAAATGAATCCAATTCTTTATTATATATTAAATGTTTGATCTATAACTATTCATACTCTGCACTTTATCTCTCTTTTCTTTCACTCTACCTCTCTGCTTCTATGTCTCTATATTTATCTATTTGACACACTTCATCAATCTCTTGCTCTTTGCCTTTCTCACTCAATTTGACTCTGCTCAATAGAAAATAAAAATAGCCCCAATAAATTTTTATTGTATCCTATATGTCATATATGTATAAGAATTTGATATAGGGTTTGGTATCTTATCTGTGTTCACACTAGTTTTATAATACATCACACTCAATTTTGGACTAAGTTCAATATCTCTTGAACAACAAGTTTCCCATGTCTTGAAATCTTACTCCACTACCATGATTCTTGGTCTGATTACTATTTATAGCAATTGTTGGACTCTATTTTTGATGCACATGCATTATTATATAAATTTGATCAATAATTGCAATTAATCTCATTATTTGTATCATAATTCATGGCTTAACTATAAATTCTTACATGTTCCTACACTTGACCATTGGGATGAACACATATGTAAATATTGACCATGATATTAAGTTTGGTACTAGGATTTGATGGTCTTCTTTAAAATCACTCAACTTTAAAACACATGTATTTGATCAGGCTCTGACAAGATTACACACTCCATTAGATCCTTATACACTTCCTAACTTTAATGTTTTAACTTTAAAACATGTTGATTGATATTTCTAATCTATGCTTCTACATGTCATTAGATCTTCATAATTACATGAATGTTATCTCTATCTATGGTTAAACATTAACCACTTGTCCTCATCTCATTACATCCTCAACATTTAGAATAAATACACTTTATCAATATTATCAAATAAGATAAATCTTTAACTCACCTTTGTCTCATTAAATGTTGAGCACTTGGTCCCATTGAGTCCACTTGCTTCATTGGATCTTCATTACACTATCATCTACTCATTATTCAATCTTTTGACATGCTTGATCTTTATTTCTAATGAGCTCTCAAGAATGTGATACTTAACATTATTGTATACCTTCTACACATTACTATCAATTCCTGATATTGAGACACTTGGCATCCTCATATTGATCATTGACTAATTGACTTTGAACCACACCATATATTTACTATTCAAGCTCCATGATTGTAACACTTGTCACTAATATGTTTACTCGTAGGTACCTTTGACATATTAACTTCATTACACATCATTGGATCTTTAATGTATGATTAAGCATTAACCATTAGATCTTCTAATAATCTCAAACTTTACCTTGTGTATATTTGACTAAGTATGGGACCATCTCAATATGCTTGAAATATTAACTTTACACCTTCATATATTTTGCTTTGCTCATTTGCTTGTTTTAAAATTTAGACCATATAAACTATACTTGATAATGAACAAACCCATATTCTCATTTATTCCTAAATCCTTCACACATGTTATATATAACACCATTAATTTTCTCACTTAAACTCTTCTACCTCAAAGCTAACTTTACTTTAGAACTACTTGGAAGGCCAACTTTTTTCTTTCATAATTTTTAATGTGCTCCATCGTATGACCTATAATTTAGTGTATAATATCCTCTCACATAAGGGATTCCATTCATATATTCATCTACTTTATAGACCTTTATACATGCAAGATATGACATCTTAAAAATCCCTACTCAATATTTTCTTTCCATCTGTAAATTTGACTTAGTGTGGGAAAACATTATCAAAATGCCTGGGAGCCCTATTTTGCTCATGCATATCTTATGCCGCATTATATTGCATGAACTAATATTTGACATGTAGAAACTAGGCAAAAATATGAATAAACTCATATGATCATTTTTTCCTAAAATCTCCATGTGTGAAAATGTTGACCTCATTAATATGCTTACTTGGTTCTACTTGAACCCTTTTACAAATTTGGCTAAGTATAGAAACTTAGTGAATTTTGTCTAAGTAGACAACTTTTCATCCCCATATCTTCAACACATTTCATCACATGAATTAAAATTTGGTGCATAATAATTAGGGACTAATTTGATCATAACCATATGACTAGTTCTCCTAGACCCATTCATGCATGGTAATGGTGACATCAACAAACTACCTATTCATATTTTCCTCTATAGACCCAAAATGTATAGATGATCAATATGAAGAATTAGATGAATTACACTCATGCACACAAGCACTCCAATAATCCTTGACCTTTGATAGGATTTTTTCATATCTTCTAATCACCATATTTATCCCTGAGCATCAATGACATCCATAATGCCAATAATCTTCCTTTTGACATCAATGACAATCATATTTCCAACATTCTTAGCATTTTAATCATTTCCTCAAGAATCATATCCCCTATCAAAATATTCTTGGACAACATGAATCCATTTAGACACTATATGGGGTTCTCTTTGCTTCTTATCTTTTCCTATCTTTTCTTCCTCTTTTTAGCTTATGGGGTATCTTACGATGCCCATCCACACATTAATCTAGCCTTTGGGGCATCTTGTGATTCCCACTCGCATATCATTTCTAAATTTGGGCATTTTGTTATGTCCATCCCTACATCCAATTACCCATTGGGGCATCACAATACCCGATACCAAACTAATTTAACTTCAAGAAACTTATGAAGACACATAAGCTTATATTTCACATGTTCATCCTTGATATAGACATTAATGTAGGATCATTTTTTTCTTTCATGATCTCTATCTACATATATCTAACACTTTTTGTATATTACTTACATGGGTCTTTCCCTTTGTAATAATTCTCTCTTATCGCAAATATTTAGTCCTTCCCTTTTGGTCTTTTGGTTTCCCCTTTCTCTCATGAGTTGTATTGTAAAATAATAGATAAGGTCTAGTCTTCCTCATGATGTACTATAGTCTCCTTTATTTTCATAATCTTTTTACACACTTTTTGGCATCCTTTGGATTTCTCTTTTATGAGTTGCATTATAAGACCATGGATAGGACATGACCTTCCTCACAAAATACCATATTTCTTATCTCAGTTATTTTTCAAATGCTTTTTGGAACCCCATGGGTTTATATTTTATGAGTTTCAATGTAAGACCATGGATAGGACTTAGCATTCATCATAAAATTACCATCTTGTCATTCATTTTCTAGAATGTGTTTTACAATAGTAAAAAGTTTTTGATCCTTGTTCTCACCTTTAACTTTTGCTTCTTTTGATATATAAAAATTTCACAACAATCTATGTTAGCATGTTTTCCTCTACTTCCCTTATTCTTATGATAAGGAATCACACTTTACTATCATTGTATCCCTTTTCACCCTTGGTCACATTTTTTTTAGTTTGAAGTAATTCAAATTGTTCCATGTGTCATTCCTCTTGATTTCATTTCCCTTCACTCTAAATTAGATAAAACAAGGTCAAAGTCAAGATAGCACTTTCATTTCACCTAAATTTATGAGACTCTTAAACCCCATGCTCTCTGAAGTTCTCTCTCTTAGAAACCAAGTCCCAAGTATTTAAATTAAAGTCATCTTTAGCACCCATGTTTGGTTTTCCAAATCTATATGGAGGAGGAATATGAAAAAGCTATGAATAAAGTTAAAAACTAAATCATTTGAAATAAAAGGCAATGATATATAAAATAAAACATACAAATTTCAAAATTCAAAATCACACCAAAAGATGTGATTACAAGCACATCTCCTATCTCTAATAAAATCTCAAACTCCATAGTTGGCCTCACATAGAAATAAGGTCCATTGGGGTGAGGTGGGCCAGTAGATTTGAATAGGATAAATAAAAATAAATCTATGGTACTACCTATTTTCTCATGTAAGTACCCAATATTTATAGTAGACCAATGACTCTATAAGGGGTCTTGGGGAACAAAGAACACATTGTGGGAAGGTAGGTCTATTTTAATTTTCATTCATATATCTTTCATGGGATGATCTATATATTTCATTTATTAACCTAAGACTTTTGTGGATAAGAGAATCTCTTTAGAGTCCTTAAGTTTGAAAGTCCTCTTATTTTAAAAAACCTAATTTGAGTGTATTGACTTCAATAAAGAGTTCCTCTACCTTGGTTTTTCCTTCATTCTCCCCTCTGCCCATTTCATTAACATATATATCAAGGATGAGCATGTGAGATACAAGCTTGTGTCTCAAAAGTTTTTTCAAAGTTGAATTAGTTTGGTATCATGCTAGGTAGAATACGAGTGGGAATGTAAGTGGATGTAGGGATGGGCATCTCAAGATTCCCCAAAGTTGAAAATTATATATGGGTGGGCATTGCAAGATGCCCCAAAGGCTAGATTAATGTGTGGATGGGCATCATAAGATTCCCTACAAGTTGAAAAGAGTAAGAAAAGATATGAAAAGGTAGGAAAAAAAGAGAACCCCATATAGTGTCTAAATGAATTTAGATTTTCCAAGAAGATTCTGATATGGGACATGATGTTTGAGGAAAATAAACAAAATGTTAAGAAAGACAAATAGAGAACTAGATCAACAAAAAAAAAAGCAAAAAAAGTTACATATTTAATTGGGTTGACCTAGTAGAGAAAACAAGGTTTGAAAACTATACAGAGTCGATAGGGTTGACTTAGTACAAAAAAATAGGGGTTGAAAATTGTATAGAGTTGACAGGGTTGACCTAATACAACAAGCAAGTAAAAAAATAAAGTATAAAAATGAAATGATAAAATTATGAAATATGTGAAATGAAAACTTACAAGGCTTAGATTCACATTTGGTTCACTAGAATATATGTAATCAAAAATGAATCATGTCTATAAATCAATCCTAACTCAAAGAAGATAGATCATACCATGCACTTCTGATTGGGGACACATTCATTAAGTGGGAACATGACCAATATGGGGATCTACTAGACTCGATTAGGGGATCTCTTACCATAATACATGATTTTATGGAGGGTTTTGAATCCTCTAGTCAAGCATAATCATGAAATAACCCTAAAGGGGGTCCTATGTTTTGATATCTCACTAAACTAATAACAAGTAAAGTAAATCTAATCTAGTGCTCACCAAAGCTTGTGGCACAAAGTGGGGGTTAGAAATAATCAAAATATGCATAGGAGAATCTCAATTAAGATATGTATGAGAATTACGCTAATACATGAAATAAGAATATTAATATTATTTAAAGCCAATACTTATGCTACTTCTATCCACTAAAGAGAGGAACAAAGTTAGAGAATGCTTACCTAAATGATGAACCCATCGAGACTCAATCTCTCCCTTGGCCAAAGTGGCTTCACAAAAGGTTTTTATAGTTTGTAAGGATCACTAAGAAAGGCCAAAGCATCCAAGACTTATCCACAATACTATATTATCCAAGTAGAAACCCTAAGCTAAGAATCCTCAATTAGAATGGTGGAAGAGTAGATTGTAAAGAAGCACAAGAAAATAATAACTCTTGATTGCATATCAAATAATGATGAAATTATCTTGTATATATAGGCATATTTGACCTTAAACCCTTCCAAAAATATTGAATGATAGGATTGAACCAGATGACCTAACATAATTTTGGACAAAAATTCACTAGGTCATGAGCTAGGTTGGTCAAGAGCCAAACTAGTTCCTACGTGAAAATCACCCAAAACTGTATAAGGTCAACCCAATTGACCTAGTACATCTAACTGATGAAAGGGGATTAAGGTGAAAAAAATAAGTATGGAAAGTGGGAAAAGACTAGATGAGTGTGCAAAGGAGGAGTAATAGCTTAGGGAATGGTTTTAGGAGCTAGTTAGATTAGAAACATATGGTAATAAGGGATAATAATCATATGAAGCACCAATGGTCTACCCATCCCTTTCTTGGTTCACCCTTTAAGGCATGCACTCAGAGAGATTGAGTCTTGATAGGTTCCTGTAAGATGTAAAGCATCATTATTTAATAAAATTTAAAAATATTATGTGTATACATTCTCTACAATGAAACTTGTATTATTTTTTAGATTTCTCCATATATAGTGGGGGCATGTTATGGTAACATGTCATCCACACTTGTTAAAATTTAAAAATTAGTCAAAACACATATTTATATTATTTGGATATACATTTGTGGTAGAATTTATACATTAGTACCATTTTTATACATAGTTTCAACAAGAGACATATCTAAGGTGCATATGTTATGTAATGTGTGGTAAAATTATATACATTGGCACCATTGTTATACATAGTTTCAAAATGATCTATATAAGGTGCATATACTATGTAATATGTGCTTAATATTACAAAATACAAATCAATTTTAGATTCAAAACATTCTTAGGGATTAACACCACCCACTAGGTTGGAATTTTATAAACTGTATTGAGCTAATGTAGTGTAGTAGTTGGTTAAATTTTTTGTATGGTTGATATGACTAAATCACTAAATATTTACAAGTTTTTAGTTTGGACTTGATTATATCATCCATCCTCACTATTTTTATAGTGTGAGGTGACTTGGTTCACTCACACTCACTAGGTTATAAGTACCACTGGGTTGCACATTTGAGATAGTCCCAAGTACCAGGTGACAATTCATATTTTCTAAAAGTTTTGGGGATTTGGACCTCATTATATGTGTGTGTGTGTGTGTGTGTACTTTCTAAATTTAAATATTACCTAATCTCAATTTTAGTGATCCATAACACTACATATTTCAAATCAAGTTATCAATAGTTAAGATAGTTGCATCGATACATAGGTGTAATCATAAACCTTTCACTATTTTAATTTAAAATCATTTAAATACTATTAATTTTAGATTAAATGTGCTAGTTATATACTATAACATGATTTTGGTTTCATGTTAGTCACCAATAAAACACTCAAGTTGGACTCCAGTAAAGATAAGGTGTGTTATACACACATAGGTACACACTCCTTTTATTCTAAAATAGAAATTTAATGACTATATTAAAGGGGGGGAATGTATACACTTTTTATAAATTATATAACACCTCAGTCTTATACACTTGGCAAACTAAGACCTACCTATTCCTCTCAGTTCTATACCTTTTTTACTTCCACAAGTCATGCATATATTATCTCGTATACCCCTTGGCTTATCTATTAGTTTGACCAGTCTTATATTGATGACCCATGCCTTATATCTTTTCCAAGATAATTAAAACTAAATTTTATTATGCCTCTATAAGTCTTGAGCATGTACCTAATTTCCTTCTCCCTGTACATTTACATTTTAGATAGACACATACATCGACGTAAATGTCTTGATATGACAAAAGTTTCCAATGCCCTAAAGTCATCCAATTCAAAAATTAAATGTATCTTAATGGTAGCCATAAATTATTTAATGTTATTTATTTCTCCAAATTTATTTGATATAAATATAATATCAACCCTCATTCATTCCTCACCTAGTACAAACCAAGGCAACATATCAGAATCATTCAATAAATAAAGTAAAAGGTTTCCTATTTTATCCTATTCTCATATTAGTCTCAGGAACAACACATACACAAGTCCAAAATACCAAAAGAAAAACTCAAGATCTATATTTTCTAAGTTACAAGCTAGGTCACTATTGTACTTGCTTACGCCATTACATGATTCACATACAAGCCAATATAATGTAGTATTTGTTTCAATTTTTGGTATAGTTGAGATGATTAAACCACTCAATATTGTGAAGTTTTAAGGTTTGACTTGATTTTATCATCTATCCTCACTAGTTTGATAGTGTGAGGTGACTTAGTTTAATCACACTTACCATTTTATAAGTATGATTATGTTACATAATTGATATAGTATTAACTCCCATGTGGCAATTCATCTTTGATATAATTTTGGGGACATGGGCCCTCCTATATCTCTTTATTCCTTAGATATATACACTTTCCATAATTATATTTTTCATAATATAAATTTTAGTGATTCATAATGATACATCTTTCAAATCAAGTTGACAATACGCAAGATAGTTGCATTAATACATAGGTGTACTCTTAAAACTTGCACTCTTTCAATTTAAAATCATTTCAATAATTTAAATTTTAGATTATATGCACTAATTATATATTGTAACATACTCTTGGTTGTAGGTTAGTCACCAATAAAGCACTCAAGATAGACTCAAGAAAAGATAAAGTGTGTTATACACACCCAAGTACAAGTTGGAATCAAGAAAAGATAAGGTGTGTTATACATACCCAAGTACATATTCATTTTCCTTTAAACTAGTAATTTTATTAATAAATAATAAGGGGGGATGTAGACACTATTTATTAATTATATAGCACCTCAATCTTGTAAACTCAGTAAACTCAAACCTTGGTTGTTCCTCTCAGTTTTAGACCTTTCCTTCTTATGTAAATATTGCATTTGTTCTCTCTTATGCCTATTGACTTATCTCTTAGTATAACTAGTCTTATATTGATGACCCTTGACTTCTATCTTTCCTAGGAATTAAAACCTAATTATCTTATGCCTCTAAAATTTTTGAGCATGTACCTATTTTCTTGCTCTTTAGACACTTGTGTCCTAGACAGACACTTATGTTGACACATGTGTCTTGCTCCAATGAAAGTGTCTAGTGCCATGAATTCATCTAAATTTAAAATGATACATATCCTAATGTTCATCCTAAGTTCTTAAACATGAGTTATTTATTCAAAGGTATTGGTATAAATACAAGATTAAACCTCACTCATAAATCACCTAGCATAGAACAAGGAAACCTATTAGAAACATTAAATCAAACACCCAATAAATCAAAAAAATTCCTATTTTCTCCTATTCTCATGTCAGTCATAGGAAAAACATGTACAGATGGCTGAATTACTAAAGGAAAATCCCAAGAGCTATATTTTCTAAGTTATAAGCTAGGTCACTATTATAATTTCTTATCACATTGTATGATTCACACACAATCTAACACATGGGGGATAACTACATAAGTTTGAGGCCTTCTTCATAGTTTTGGTTATGTAGATAGTGCTCAGTGATATAGGGGTATTTGGGGTAGCTCAACACTATGTGCCCACTAACCCATTTTTCCACACCCACTATGAGGAGGAAGGACTAGGGTTTTACTATTTAACAAGGAGAAATAGTCCATGACCTAGATCTTAATGCACTAGAGTGAAGGCAATGATAAACCTACAAGCATCTAGGTGGTTTCATCCTATTCCAACATGTATTCCATATAAGACACTTGCATCTAACCTAGAAACTAGTGTCAACACAACTATCCAAGGCCGACTTAAGTGTTTGAAGATAAAAAGGCAGTAAATCTTAATTTTGGGGTCTACTCTAGAATACTCTTCTAGTCTAATTCCCACTTGTTCTAAATATAGATATGTTTTATCACTATAATTAACTAAGTACTTGTTTTTATTATCATTACAATATCTAACATAGTTGTACTTTCCATTTTTATCACATCTCAGTACAATAAATTTAATATATGTTATATATGAGTTTCATAAATAATTAGCCCACTATATATCTATTTATCACCCTTACATTTATTCATTTGTATATTATTAACCTTATATACCCCACATATATATTTTAAGGTTAAACAATTATAATAAAGCTCAATGACCTTTATAGAAATAAAGAGGTACCATACTCATAGATAAATATATTAGAGGATAGATGCTAACATGCATCGAATACATTTAAAGATTGATAATTTCAACCATCAACATATAGAGATCCAATTATTGAGCTAATAAATTTTTTATCTAATTTTTAGCCCTTTCTTTCACCTCCATTCAATCTCAAACCTACACAAAATAATAAACACACTAAGCATTTTAATTCCTTATTACTTTCCATAATTATTAATTGAAATTGTTTAATCATGTTTTTAATTTTAAATTTAGATTTGTGTTTATTTTTATACTTTATATAATATTAATCAATCCTTAGTTTTATAATTTTTTAGGTTCACCTAATCAAAATAAAGTAAAATAACTACCTTGACAATCATGTAGGGATGTTTCTTGATTTGAGAGTATTTAAGTTCATGGTATTTCAATTAGTAGATTATAAAGGAAATAAGTGATTCTATTCATTCATAATTATTGTCTACCAAAAAGGATTAAAACATATTCTCTAATTTATGAATGTAAATGATGAAATCCTTCTTGAAGTTTAGGCACACAAATACTAGTGCTTTGGAAATGGTAATCTTTATTTCCTCAAAAGTGTTTTTTCCATTTGAGTTTAGTATTACATTTCATCATATTATCTATATGAATTTATAGATTAATAAAATTAGGTACATTTTTTTTTAGATAATTCACTTTCCCAAAGAAATAATGAACATTGGGTTTGCTTGTAGGAAGAGATAGTTTATGGATAGCTTCAACTCTTTTTGGATATTTTTTTGTTCTTTCTCTAGATTCCACATGACCTATAAGCTTTCCTTCCATGAATCCAAAGATATATTTATTTTAGATTAATGATATATCATGATCTTGACATGTTTTAAACACTTTATTTATGTGTTCATAGTGATCTTCCCACTTTAGTCAAATCATTAAAGTAAAACAATATGATTTTATTCCTCATGTCATAAAAAAAAATATCCATTTCCATTTGAAAAGTTGTATTCACATTGATGAGGATAAATGGTATTCACCTATATGTAAATGTACCCCATGGGGTTATGAATGTTATTTTATAATGATCTTGTTTAGAAAATTTGACTTAGTTATACCTTGAGGAACCATCAAGCATTGAAAAAAATTATGAACTCGTAACTGTTTGTAGTATTTGGTCCATGTTAGATAAAGGATAATAATACTTCAATGAGTATTTAATAAAATTTTAAAAAATCAACATAAATTATTATCTCACCAATTTTATTTCAAATAAGCACAATGTTAGAAACTAACATGGAGTGATGAATAGTAAAAATGATTCTTGCATCTAATATCTTCTAAACTTATGTTAATATAGTTCTAACAAAGCGAGGATTAGTGTATCTATTTCTACTTGTATGGATTAGCACTAGGTTTTAAAGGAATGTTATGCCTCACTTATTTTGGCATGAAAGACTCTAGATCAAGATAATACCATGAAAAGACTTATAAACTTTAAAAGGTTAATAAATCTATCTTTATTCATTAGAATATCACCTATTGATGTTCACAAAACTAGGTTATTATATAGTTGTGATGTTTACCTTTTTATACTTCAAGGATCCTACAGGTTCTTGAATTTTTTTATGGGTATATCTATTTTGTTTTTCAAATATATCTTATAAAGATACAAGGCCTTTTGGAATTTGGTTGCCTTTGAGCTAGATAATCCCATCATTTCATTTTTTATCTTAAACATTAGATTTATTTTCTATTTCAACACTTTCTTCATTTATTTGTAACTGAGATTCCCTCTATGTAGAAGAACTACCTTAAAAATATAAATTTCTAAGATTATCAGCCTTTTTAAGAAAGACTATAATCTACTCATTTTTATCGAACAATTTCCAATATTTTGTTGTTGGGCACACTTGGTCTGTAGACCAAATCTATAGTGTAATTTTCTTCCTCAATTCCTAAATGAATAATCTATATATAAGTGCATATAGCCAAGGCATTAGATTGAGGGTTTTCCTCTCTAGGAACTATAACTATAGGTAATGCTTCAAAAGTTTCAATAAAGTCGCATACTCTATTTTATTAGTTTTTTAGTAGTCATTCTTTACTTGGTATTGATCTCTTACTTGATTCATGATCAACTTAATGTCTCCTTGATCTTTCAAATTATTTATATCCATGTCTTTCAAAACTTGCATATCTATAAGTAGAGATTCATATTATTTAGTATTGCTCATGCATCCAATCAATACCTTCCATGACAAGGAGAATAATTCATTGGTAGGAGAGGTTAAAATAACTCCTGCACTTAAACCAATATAAGAATAACTTCCATAAAATTCAAGGGTCCATATGTTATTGGAATCTGAAAGAATTTGGAATGTATATGCAATATGAATGTAAGGGATTTATATGTGAATTAATAAGTGAAGAGTGAACACCGATCAATGAACCATTGTAAAAATATTTAATGTGGGAAAAACTTAAATAGGTGAAAAACCCACAATATGATAATTATTCAAATATGAGAAACTCTTCACCCAATACATTAACCTCTCCTTCTCACTTGTTCAAACAGTGCTTCATAAAACTCGTAAATTTAATATGGTAAAATAATTTCATACTTGTAAGATATGATTTCATAATATAGGTAAAAACTTATTTATAGTGAAATACCAATGGAGGTGACCATTGTAAAAATAATGGGTCCATCCATCCTGATAAATCAATTTAATTTAAATTTGGAAGCTATTAAATAATTATAAATTTATTATTTATTTACATAAGGTTTCCACCTTGTGTTAAGAATAATATATTATTAATTTTTAAATATTACCAATACTAAGGGTTAATTAAGTCCACTTATAATTAAATTCTCTAACATTCCCCCTTTATTTTAAGTAGGGATAAATGTCACAATCACCTAAAAAAAAGAATTATACTATGTACACAATTGAAAGATTTAAAAACCTTCATCATGTTAAACATTACCTTTTGAAACAAAAAGAATTATAATCCATAAACTACTCAAAAGTAAGTTTAGTCTAGAATGATCATGAGACTAAATCTCATAGTTTATCTTGAATAATCATCTAAATATGTTTGAAGCCTTTTATAATATAAGGACCTCTGTTACAAAGTATGTTTTTAATGTATTGGGTATACATGTAAAACTTCCACGTGAAGTTTATAATGATTTAAAATGAGAAGAAATATCGAGAATAAAAATAAACACATGGCCATTAATACATGGCATTGTCATATGCACTTCCCCTCAATGGTAACTTTGAGAGGCCCAACATTGCATGAAATTGTTAAAACTTGGTGGCACCAAGTGGTTTTGTGAAGATATCTGTCACTAGTTTATTCACTGGATATATATATTGAGGACTTTCTCTAACGAAAATTTACATGAAATTCAATATGCTTAAATTATTGGTGCTTTTCACCTATACAAAACTTAAACACATATCCAAAAATAGATTCATGAAAACATAGTATTGTTAGCATGACAATAACTAAGTACATAAAAAATTTACGTATATTTTTCTAATGTAAAACATATTTAAAACAATAAATTCATATTTAAAGGTAAACATGTTCACTACTTTGATTATAAAGTTAGTGAAAAATATAAATTATTGTATGCAGTTCATTATTGGATGTCTCCAATATTGACAAGATGAGCATCCCCAAGTATCATGTAATATGCATACAATAATTTATTAATAATATGATACTAAGTTTATCCAAACATTATATATCCTATTATCAATAACTCATTTTATCATTTGAGTCTTATCAAAAAAATTCAAGTTTAATATGCTTCAACAAAAGATTGAGGTATAACCTCTCATACATAAATATGGATAATTTTAGCATGAAATGTCATCTTCCAATCAAATAGATATGAGACTGAAACATATTTTTTTAGAGATGTATGAATAGAATTATTATTAAAGTACATTACAAAGGGCCAATAATACAAACTCCATTTACATTTTGTATTTCATAACATATCTTATTATCAATTGAAGCATATAAGAATGTTAGCATAAACAATTAAATGATAAAACAATCAAATGAGAGTATCTAAGCATATTAACATGGAATTACCCCACTAATCAATTGAAATCATTTAAAAATAAATAAAATACAAAAAATAAAAATTTAGTGAGTATGATATTTTTACCAAATGCAATAACTAAACATGATCATTTTATTAAATTAAGCATGATGTTATGCATATAATCTATTTTCATGTTAACTCATATGAATTAAAAATAATCATAATATCTATATATTTTATTTAATTTATCATCTAAGATAAATAAATCTATTACAATATAATTTTAATAAGTATTTTAAAAAAATCAAAACTAATTAGTTTTACTAAAAAAATACCATGTAGATGAGACACTATCAATATAGTTAGTATCTCTAAAGTAACAATAAAATAGTTTTATCAAATTAAAAATAATGTTATGAGTATACATGTATTTTTGATGTAGAAAAATACAAATATTAATTGAGTATTCTTATTTGGAATATGCATAGTAGTATTCATGGGTTTGACCCATAATAACTAGGAGGAATATTTGCAAAATGTAACATTATTCTGGTCATCTCAATAATGGTACAATTTTCCTTTCAATAATATCATATTTCTAAGGGTAATATGGAGTTGTTAATTTCATTTGAATACCAAAACTAATTTAAAAATAATAAAACTCTTTACTAATATATTCACCACCATTATCAACTCTTAATCTCTTAATATAAAAATTAGATGCATTTTCAACACTAGCTTTAAATTCCTTGAATTTAGACAACACATCAAATTTATTTTTAATGAAACTTGATCATATATTTCTAGTGTAATCACTATGAATCAATTTTAAAGGATGAGAGGAATTCACATCATAATTCTTGTGAAAAGAGTTAGTATGTTGTTTATCATGTAAGCAACCCTCACAAGTTTCATGATGAGAGGGGATAAAAGTAATTTTAATAATAATATTATTTATAGACATATCATATAAACTTATAAAATTAGCATGTTCTAATTTTTAATGCCATAATTGAGATTTATTTTTAATATGTGATGAAAGAAAACATGCATAAGGAGAGAAAAAATTTAAACCATTCTTTTGAACCCCTTTAACACTCAGAGACATAAATTTATTTCTAATGGACCAACTATATTTAAGTAAAATTATAATGAAATTATCATTAGTAAGTTGTGAACAAGATAACAAGTTATTTTTAAGCTTAGGTACATAGAAAACATCATTTATAACAACATTTGAAAATTTAGGTTTTCCATGTTTAGTTGCTTCTATGAAAGAATTATCTCCCAAGTAAATTATTTTAGAGATATCTCTAGAATCACAAAAAAATATCAAAAAATCATGTGATATGATGTGATGCACCACTATTTAAAAACCACTTATTTTTATTTAAAGCAAATAAAGCAACATATAAAGTAATAAAATTTGAATCTTGATTATTATTTTAATTAGGGTTTTGATTATTTTGCTTGTTTTGATTAGATTTATTCCCTTTATTATTTTTATAATATTTATTGTTAATTTTATTCTTTTTTTTATAACAGTTTTCCCTTCTATGACCAAAATTACCACACAAATTATAATTTCTATTAAACTTAGGTTAATGATTCTTTGTTCCTATTTTTTCTAAAAGAAGAATAAGGGTTAGATTTATGGTTTCTATTATTCTAAAAAATAAGGTTAAGAGTGAGAAGTGCCTGAGTGAAATTATCCATATAGTCAAAATTGTTCATAACTTTCTCTTCTTAAATCAGGAAAGAAGACAAGGTGGTAAGGTCAGGGATATATTACTCAGTCTGATACTTAAGTTCCAAATTGAAATGAAATTTCTAAACTTTTCATAAAAATTTAACTGAATGATAAAATAAAGTAATTGATCCTGAATCAATTACAATTAAATCCATCTAATTGAGATTTAATATTCTTAATTTTAGTAAAAAAATTAATAACCTTTTCATCACCTTGCAAATGTACAGTTAGTAATTCAAGGATTAACTTAATGATTTTAAAGAGATGAGTGTTATAATGAATGGACTCAAAGAGTTTCCAAACATCAATAGAATATTTATTATTACCAATGTGGATAAGGAATTCATCCTTAACACTCTATAAGATAATGAACAAAGTTTTCTACGATTTTTATTGAAATGCATTGGAAAGTTTAGGGATCACATGTCATATAGAAAGAGATTTTTCAGTCCCAATGATAATATTCTACAAATTTGGACCATAAATTCAGATTTGACATGAATTTTACATATATTATAGTTATTTTCATTAAACATTTGTGATTTATCTAAAATAAAATTAGGTGAAGCCATAACTTCCCTTTAAGAATGAAAGTAAACAAATGATTTAAAATGAACCATTTTTAATGAGTTTTTATAATATTTTTGTAAAATAAATTAAATCAAAAGTGTAACTATAATTAATTTCTCAATTAGATACTAAATAATGCAAAAATTTGAAATAAAATTGCACTAAATTAGGTGTCAAAAGAGTCATACTTAAAATAATTACATAAACACTATTATTAATTTTTTTGTAAAAATAATAATAAGAGGTTTAAAAACACAAAATGGACTATGTAGATGTGTTTTTAAGGTGCTAAAACCTAGGATTCAATTGGTTATGTGATTATGTTTGACAAAACATTCACTAGGTCTAAAGTTGAAACAAGTTTGACATGTCAACTAGGGGTTTAAACACATGAAAAGTTGGCACATAAACCAAAAATGAAATTAAAAAACAATTAGTTTGAGAAAAAAAAAGACTTGAAATAGGTTTGGATAGTTTTGAATGCAAGACCTCCCTACTTTCAAGATCTTTGTAAAATAATAACCACCAATCCTTCTAAGAGATAATTAATCATTTACATGCACAAAATAGTATTTAAACCTTATTTTTTAATATTATAAAAAATAAATAATATATTTATATATAAATAAATATCATGCATGTAAAATTTAACCAGTAAAAAATATATAGTTTTTAACTTTTGATAAAAAGCTTTAAAGAAAGGTGGGGGCCACAAGTTTGTATGAAATTTAAAAAAGTATTTATTTTTTAAATATTTCATGAAACTATATGAAATAAAAAAACATACATGTAGCTTATCATGGTGTAGTATCAAAAACAAAGGTGAAAACAATAATTTTTGTAAGCTACCATAAGGGTTGAAACTTTACCAATCCTTCTAAAAACCTTAGATGAGTCAATTTGAACCTTTAAAAAGGAATTTTAATTAAGAAATGATTTTTTAAAACTTTTTGGGCTGAACTATGGCACCCCACATAGAGAAAATAAATTTACTAGTTCTTGAGGAAGCCTTTAGAGGCTCTATAGATTCTCTTGAATGCTTTCAAACTGATGTTTATAACCCTTTTCTACCAAAAAAAGGTCAAAAACATGTCTGAAACAATTTTTAGATTTGTTTCTCTCCTAGGACATCCTTGGCCATATAAATAGTGTTTCAATGGTGTTTCAAGTTGATTTATTTCATTGGATTGTCCTTTATCTACCTTGATAGAGATCTTCAAAGTTTTGTTTGTTTAAATCTTCAATCATAGGCTCTACAGAGACCAGGGATGCCAAAATTAACTTTTAAATGAATTCATATGCCATGGGGCCATACTATATGTTGTATATGGCTCTTATGAAAGATTTTTTCCTCATAAAAAATCAATCTCAAGCTTCAACATGCTCTTACCCAGGTGTTTGTAAGTATATAATGGAATATTTAAGGATTAAACTAGAGATCTAAGCATAAAAAAAAAATCATTTGCCTCCAAGGTTGTACACCACCTCCTCAAGCTTGATTTTTTTTCACAGCATTAAACTCTTTCCATTTAAATACACATCTCCATGCTATGAAACCATTAAATAATTTGGAGTGCATATGAAATATAAACATAGGGGATCTAGATGTGAATTAATAAGTAAAGAGTGAACATATATCAATAAACAATTGCACAAAGATTTAACATGGGAAAACCTCAATTAAGTGAAAAACCCTCAAGATGATAATTATTCAATATGAGAAACTTTGTACCTAATGCATTAAATTATCCTTTTCACTTCTTCATGTAGTGCTTCACAAAACTCATAAATTGAATATGATCAAATAATTTTGTACTTGTGAGATATGATTTTACAATAATTGTAAAAACCTATTTACAGTGAAATACCAAGGGAGGTGACCATTTTAAAAAGAACAGGTCCATCCATCCAAATAAATCAATTAAATTTTAAATTTGGTAACTATTAAATAATTATAACTTTATTATTTATTTACACAAGGTTTCCACCTCATGTTAATAAATAATATATTATTACTATTTAATTAATTACCAAGGCTAAGGGTCAATTAAGCCCACTTAGAATTAAATGTGCTAAAATAATTACTTTCAATGCACTATGGGATATCCAAATAATTCTCATACATCAACATATAATTACCCATACTTATATTTTCATATAGAATATCAAATCATAGATTGTCTAATTTATATACCATAAATCTTGTCTTGAGTTCATGATCCAACCTCTATTTCAACCTTTTTACTAGGATCATTGCATTTGATAGATCCATCTAAATTTCAGCCCTTTATCTCTATGTAAAATTATTCCCAACAACATACCATAAGTTGTAACAATGACCAAAGTTTATAGTGAATGTGAGGCCTAATGCATGGAAAAATTTAGTGGGCATCATGGTTTTAGAGGATCCAATATACATGGTGTAGTTACTAAGTTTTCAACATTTATAAAAAAAAAATGTAGAAGGGTTCTAGTTTACTAGATTTTGAAGTAGAGGCAACCATAGAATTATCAAGGATTGAACTTGTAAGAATTGTAAATATATATTTGGATTTAAATCTAGAGGTAAAAGGAATATTTACCTTGATGAATTTGACTAGCCTATTTAGTGTATATGGATCGGGCATCAAATATTTAGTTTGGGAAATTTGGATTTTGGTTTTACTTACATGATATATTATATCAAATGTAGGTAAATTAATAAAGGTGTAAGATTTAGGTTTAATATTATATTTAGACACATTTAAACCATTCTTTGATAAGGGATTGGTCTTTTGATTAATGACATTCAAGATTGAGATGAGGTATGTACCTTTCTTTTTAGTTTTTTATCCTTAGGTTGACTAGGTAAAGGATAACCTCTAAAAAGAATCACCTTTGTATAAGATGTAGTTATAATTTCATTATTATTCATCTTTTATTTAACACTAATATTTTGAGATTATTTCTCATTCTTGACTTCTTTCTTTTAACTTTTAGATATGGTAAATATAGTGAAGGACTAGATGTTAATTTCTCCAAATATGTCCATCCATCATGATAAAGAAATTTAATTTAAATTTGTTAACTATTAAATAATTATAAATTTATTATTTATTTACACAAGGTTTTCACCTTGTGTCAATAAATAATATATTATTATTATTTAATTAATTACCGAGGCTAAGGGTCAATTAATCCCACTTAGAATTAAACACTCTTAACATAATCACTTTCAATGCACTATGGGATATCCAAATCATTCTCATACATCAACATATAATTCCCCATACTTACATTTACATATATATTATCAAATCATGGATTGTCTAATTTTTATACCATGAATCTTGTCCTGAGTTCACGATCCAACCTCTATTTCAACCCTTTTACTAGGATCATTGCATGAGATAGGTCCATCTAAATTTCATCCCTATATCTCTATGTAAACTTCTTCTCAACAACATACCATTAGTTGTATGAATTTCTAAAAATAGGATAGTCATTTTTACTATCTTTTTCGGGAAAGCAACCAAGGCTACTTGGGAATTATTAATATTCCCAACCAAGGGTACTTTTTAGCATCCATTAAGTAACATTGACCAAAGGTTATAGTGAATGTGAGGCCTAATGCATGGGAAAATTTTGTTGGCATCATGTTTTTAGAGGTTTCAATATATATGGTGTAGTTATTAAGTTTTTAAAATTTGAAACAAAAGATGTAGAAGGGTTTTCGTTTACCAAATTATTAAGTAGAGGCAACCATAAAATTTTGAGAGATCAATCTTTTAATAATTGTAAATATACCTTTGGATTCAGATCTAGAGGTATAAGGACTATTTCTCTTGATGAATTTGATTATCCTATCTAGTGGATCTAAATTGGACATCAAATATTTAGTTTGGGACATTTGAATTTTAGTTTTATTTACATGATCTATTATATAAAATATAGGTAAATTAACAAAGGTGTAGGATTTAGGGTCAATATTATATTTATACACATTTAAACCATTATTTGCTAAGGGATTAGTCTTCTAATTAATGGCAGTCAAGATTGATATGGGGTATGTACCTTTCATTTTGGTTGTTTATCCTTAGGTTGACTAGGCAAAGGATAACCTCTGGAAAGAATCACCCTTGTGGAAGATGTATTTATAGTTTCCTTATTATAGGCAAAGGATAACCTCTGGAAAGAATCACCCTTGTAGAAGATGTATTTATAGTTTCCTTATTATTCATCTTTTATTTATCACTAGTATTTTGAGATTATTTCCCATTCTTGGCTTCTTCCTTTTTACTTTTAGATATGGTAAATATAGTGAAGGATTGGATGTTAATTTATCCAACTATAACATCATGATCCTCATATTCCAAGTCATGCTCTAGGTAACCAATGTTAAAGTCACCAAAAACTTCTTTGAATTCTAATTCCAAAAAACATTTTTTTATGTTTAGATATCCCTTCATCAAATTCATATACATATTTTACATCAAGTACTACATTAACATGAACAATAATTGGAAGAGATTTGATTGTAATTTTTGTTATGGTGTTGGTAAGCAAGGACACTTGACATTTTATGAAGCATAGTTCCTCTTTGGCACATCTTGATATAATAGATCTGGTGTTTTTTATGGTAATTGCTTATTTATAAAAATATGTAATTAGTCATATTTTGAATTAAAAAATTAGTTGAATTTTGATTTAAACTTTGACCTGTTATCTTCACAAAATCCTTCTTTAGTTTACCTATCATGATTAGGTCATTCTCAATTTAACCTATAAATTCTTGAGCATCATTTATATTTTCTACTCATTTCATTCTTAAAAAAAACTTTAGGTAGCTATGATTTATGAAGAATAATTTATAATAATTATCTATGGGTTTGGTTGTGGTTATAATTTTGTTTAGTATTTTTTTGAAACTTGACACAAATTCTCTCAAGGGGTCATGCATTTCTTTCTTCATCTACGTTAACTGAGAAAGAAGGGAATGTGTACCTTTAGTCAATTTGAATCAAATTTAAAAATTTGACTTTATTTTATCCAAATTATGAATGGAATCATGAGTGAGGTGATAAAACCATTATAAAACTTCTAGATGAAAAGTTTCTATAATCTCACTAACATATTTTCATGTTGAATACCATGAATATTGCATGCAGTAGTAAATGCAAAAAGATGTTCATTTGGGTGTTATCTTCCATCTCCACTGAACTTGGAAAATTTTATTCTATAGCCTTTAGGTAGTTCATGAAATTTTCCACCAATATAAAGTGGGTGTATATCTATATCCTAAGGTAATGTAGCCATGGTTATGAAATTTGTAGTTTGAAGAAAGATAGTGCCAGAGGGAACCAATGCTTTGCTTGTGTATTTTTACCTTCTTGATTTATTTTATATGGGATAAAAGGTGTTATTTCAAATTTCATGTTTTTAGGTTTCTTATTTTTCTTTATTTTCTCTAGAATTAATTTAAATTTAATGTCTCTATTTAAATTCAAAGAATGGGTCTAATTTCACTTCTATTAGACTTTCTCTAGTGAATTTCCTTTAAGCTAGGGTGAAATAAACTTGATATATAGGAGTAGGTATAGATTTAAAGGCTCTTAGAACAACTCTTATGATGATATTTATAGGTTGTATTTATGAAACAAGGGATACACCTCTTCATGAAAGATATACTATGTATTTTTCCTTGTCCAAGACTGTTGCAACTCTTTTGTATTGAATAACACTTATTTTATTGTCCCATGTAAAAGATAAGAGGTGAGAGGATATGTATTTTTGTGTATATTACACCCACTTAATATTTGGTTGGTAGATATGTTCTTGAATTCTATAGATGGTCATGTAGACAAAATGAAAGGTTTTATTGGTAGCACTAAAAAGACAAAGTCATGCCACATGGTGGGTGTCAAAATAGTTGGTGGATTATTCGTAAGGGAAATGGGAGAAATTATTTAATGGTGAATGGTAAAATTGTATTCCTTTATTAATTTGGGAGGTTACATTATTAAAAACATGAAATTATTGAAAGTATTTACAATATTCACATTCAAAATTATTTATAGGGGATATTTAGGAATGAGACAAGTGTGAAATTGAGTGTATTATGTATAAAATAGAAAAATAAATACATACAAAAGTAAACTTAGATCTCAATTTCATGTAAGAGTGGAATTCAAAAATGAAATATCAATTTAACATTGCATGGTTTAATATTGAGAAAGATAAGATTTTTTAAAAGCTATATTTGTATTCTCCTAAAAATAAACATAAAATATTCTTTAGAAATCTCTCTTTAAAATTTTTATTTTAATGTCAAAATTACCTTTTACAATGAAATCCACTCCTAATTATAATGGATATGAGGGTTTAACTATTTTATAACTAACTCTTTCAAAATAATGTTCTATTTCTACATTTTAAAATTTCACCTTGTTTACATTAAAGGTGAAAGAAATACATTTTAAAATAAAATTACATTCAAAAAGTACAACAAAGAAATATAAAAATATAGATAAAATGAATGATTTCAGCTAGAGAAAGGAGGTTGGCTTGTCTAAATCTCTTTCTGGGCTATTTTTGGAGGTGTGTTCTTCTCTTTAGTTTGTGAAGACTTAAATATATATGTTCAAAACCTAGTAAAAATTACAATAATTCCTTCTTGTTTTGGGATGATGGTATTAGATAATTAGACCAACCATGTGTTCATGACCTCTAACATTTCATCAATCCATTTGAATAAATTGTGGAGGATTTTTTTATATTTGTTGAGGGCACAGTGGATGACAATCAGTTTATTCATGGCTTCCATTTTAAAAGTGTTATCTCTTAGTAACTCTTATTTTACCATTTTTTTTAATTGTTCCTTCAATTTTGTTGTTATGAGTGGTTTAAATTATTCATTCTTTAGAAACTCAAAATGTATTACCTAAATATTTGAGCACATTTCAAAATTCATATCATCACACATTTTGTTTTACACATGTAGGTATTCTATATCATCTTCCAAAGAATTTATTTTCCAATCAACACTATGTGACTATACAAGGGAATTGTTTTCTTTAGACTAGATTAATACAACTTCCAACATTATAAACTTATCATCAACATATTCCATGTATTTAGATCCCTAATCATGCCTCTCTATATTCCAATTTTTTTCTTTACTATTTTCATTACTACAGATAGTTTGGCTTGATTAGCTGTTAAGAATCCATAAACCTTTCCACTTTTATAAATAAATTTCATCCCATAAATGATTAGTTACTCAAACCATGTTTACTTTACTTTCCCATGGCTATTATATTTGTATATGTTAATAATGGCTTTTTTAATGATATCATATAGAGGATTAGACTATGAAGTGGATGCTAAAGATGTGTCATTCAGTTCCATGATTGTTTTAATGTACATAAAAAGTGTAAATAATTGTTATTCAAGTTATTCCTGTGTTATTTTTCCTTCCTCTATTATCTTATTTAATATAGTTTCAAAATATTTGAAATTATGGATATCTCTCTCATGACTTGGCTCCCCAAGATAAATTTTGCTTAGACTATAATCAACCAAAATTATTTCCTTCTCATTTTTGTCTAACAATGGTTGAGTAATTTATAGAAATGGTGCCCCTAAATAATTATATACAAACCTTTAAGTAAATTTATCTTTAGTTAGTGGAGGAGTTTATTAAATATTTTCCACTTCATTAAAGTTAGGGGTAATGGCCTTAACAATAGTTTTATTCTTAATTAATAGATATTAGACCAAAGTGAATGGTATATTTCTTCATGAATTAAATTTAAGTATTGAAAGTTGAATTAGAATACATAGGAGGATTAGGCTACTTAGGAGGTGGAGTATAATAAAATATAGATGGAACATGAAGGGGAGATGCAACATGAGGATTTGAATATGGTAGAGTTGCAACAATGGGAGTGGAAGTGAGGGGAACCTGAGCTAAGCATTGTTTTGATGAAAATAATTATGGGGTGATGTTTTAAATTAACATGGATGAATAAAATTCTTATGAATAAGGGATATCACTTGACTAAGTGGAAGTAACAATAGTTGTTTTTGATGGAAAATCTGATCCTTGGTGATAAGTCTTCATCATATATTTCATCAAGTATCTAAATTTGTTATAATCCTCCCCATCACTTCCACTCCATATTTTTATACTTGACAATGAAATCTTAAGTTATACCTTAGTGGTAGGTTGCTTTGCTACAGATGAGGATCCTTGCTTCTATCCATTGGAGGATTCTATACTTTTGAAGTTTCTTGCACCTATGAATTCACCCAAATTATTATCAAACCAAATTTTTAATATTCTTAAAATGAATTAGGTACTTATATTTAAATTGGTAAACTCCTTTAGATTTCAGTACATTGTGGACAAAGGAAAAAATTATATTTGTTTGATGTCTTAAGGTTATAAAATATCATCTGAATCATAAAACATTCCATCTATGACCCATTATATTATAAAATCTTTCAAATAATCCAAGGTCATCCTTGTTTAATCCCTCTTCCTTCAACACCATTATCAAAATATTCTCAATAATCTTTAATTTTAGGTTCATGTTGATAACTAGATACAAGTTTGTGATTATTCTTCAAAAAATACTTACTATCAAAAGTGAATCTCTTCATATGAAATTACATTGGTAAATGGACTATTGTTTTCTCAATATTTTATTCATCATGCATTGATTTTAAAATGTAATATATTAGTCTAATAGGGAACCAAGTTCTGAAAACATGCTTTTATTTATACTTTTTGTGAATCTCTCCTAATTATTTGTAGAGTTTGATAAGAAATATTTTTTCATTTAAATACTTAGGAAACTATATGGAATGCCTCCAAATTCACTAACTTGGATATATGTGAACTTTGGGAAGTAGATGAAATGACTTCATATTACTTGACTAGATTGGTAGCTTCATATAATTACCCATATGGCCCTCCCGTTTATGATGATCCTTATGAAGATCCTAATGACATCACTTTTGAGACTTTTGATATTGACAAAGATCCCCATGATGATATTCTCCACCATGATCTTGAAGATCCTTATTATTAAGGTGAAGACCCCAATGATGATTCTTATAGTGAGATTGAAGGTTACCAATATGATCCCCCAATTTATTAAGATCCAAATGAAAATATCAATGATACACTTATAATGGGACCAAACACTATTAATATAGTCATTTAATATTTTATGATCCCACCTTTGCCACTTATCACATGATTGAAAATAATTCAAATGATTATCCCATCTATGATGATGATTTTGATAGAAGTGAAGACCCTATTATGATAATGTATGTTCTCATTGATGATCATTAAGACATGGACAAAAATCCATCTTATCACTTTTTTTTCAAATCAAGCAATGATGAGCATGGTTTCCTTGATGTTTACCTATCCTCTACCCTACCCTTGGAAGGCCTTAAGAGGATGAGTCATCAAATCTTTTCTCACATTCAACCAAATTTTTGTCAACCCATCAACTTATGAAGAATAACTAATTAAACGCATACCACATTACACATTATAGGTGATTATGATCCTTCAACTTATACAAAAATTCATAACTATCATACTTTAGCCCCTTCCAAACTACTTAAATCACCATTGCCATCCCTTATTTCCAATTGTATGGACCAACACGATACTATTCAATTGTAATTACTTAACCCAATACCATTCAATTCTAACCATCTATAGTAAACTTAATCAAACATGACATAGGTTGTGATGATATAGTTATACTTCCTATAGTCAACTACATTGTCCATGACCCAAAATGTGTTAATACGGTTATTTTTATTTCATCCAACTACATCGGTTATGATACAAAATGTGTCAATATAATTATTCATTTTGTACCTGACTACACCAGCCATAAAAAATTATAGAGTGCCAATATATTTCCATTTACATTACCAAATTATGTACACCTAACTAATATAATTCATTTTGGTCCTATTTTACCAAACTATATCGACCTGGGTGAATTACACTCTAACTGGCACTTCTATATATTTTTAGGAAGTTTTCAAAAATTGTCTAAATTTGATGAAATAATTAATCTAGGAAAAAAAAATTAAATAACCCTCATAAACTAATAAAACCCAAAATAAGCTAAATCTAATATTAATAATCAAGTGCTGAAATTGACATCATACTCAATAATAAAACGTCTAAGCATGCATGAGACATGTATCCTAAGTTTACAAGTTTCATGTTAATAAAAATATATTCATCAAATGTGTATCCAAGAGTATCTATAATATAATAATCAGTATATCCTATGTCATATTAAGTTTTATTATGATAACTAGTTCTAGATCTATGAATTCTATATTACTCATTAATCTAGGGAAAAAAATTAAATAACCCTCATAAACTAGTAAAACCCAAAATAATCTAAATCTAATATTAATAATCAAGTGCTGAAATTGACATCATACTCAATAATAAAATGTCTAAGCATGCATGAGACATGAATCCTAAGTTTACAAGTTTCATGTTAATAAAAATATAGTCATCAAATGTGTATCCAAGAGTATCTATAATTTAATAATCAGTATATCCTATGTCATATTAAGTTTTATTATGATAACTAGTTCTAGATCTATGAATTATATATTACTCATTAAATCTCTCAAAAATGCTAAATGTGACTGTATAGTACATTATGCTATATTTTATGCCTCTTTATCTCTATTAATACTAGATAGTATAAATAATTTTCTTATTGGAACACTTAATGTTGATGTAAGTTGTTGTGAAATAATGTTGCATCTCATTTTATCATTATCATATTTAACCATACTTAGAATAGGTGTCTTCTCTTTATATACCTTAGTCTTATTTAGTGTCTTTGATTCATTGTGGTACTCCCCTCAAATAATAGGTTTGAATATATTATGAGATAAGTAATCATATGAATCAATAATATTGAAATTTAACTTGTGTAAATGATCATATTTAATAATGGTATCATCTTCATCACTATCCTAATTATGTGTAACCTTACCATCTTGATTTTTATAATTTACTACTAATGGAAGATCTAGAATTGTCTCTTTTTGTGTGATATTAATTTGTAATTCATTTTGTACTTTGACATCACCTATTATGAGTGGTTTGTTTCATTAATTTTATTTTCTTCACCAATTTCATCTGTGGGTAATTGTCTAAGTGGTATCATATGTGATGGATACACAATAATAGGCTAAGAAGTATCTAATTATGTGTTAAATGCATTACCTTGGTTAGACATCTTACAATATTTAAATGGTTGATTGTCTAATGAGAGTATATGCAGGTTTTCTTCATGTATAAACTTTATATATATATATGCACAATAGATATGATAGCTTCCATTGCATGTATCCATGGTCTACTAAGAACTAGGTCATAATGTAAGTGATTAAACATCACATGAAACATTATGGGTAAAGTCTTATGTCCCACTACGATAGTTAAATTAATGGATCTCAAATCCAAGTGAGGTAAATTTTCAAATCCTTTAATATTATTATAAGATTTTTGAATATATTTTAGATTAAAACCCAATGCTTATAAAAATGTAATATTGCATATATTCAATATTGATCCATTATCTATCAAAACTCTCTTAATTCCCTAATTTAATATTTTTACTTAAATAAATAATGGAAGATTTTGATCTATAGTTTGCTATGTAATCAAGTCATATTTTAAAAAATATGTCATGTCTTCTGTTATTTATAATTTATTAACAATGGATGAAAACTAAGTAGGTTTTGCATCATTATGAAAAATTTAAACATGTTAATCTACATATAATGTGTCTTTATAGATGGGTTACCTCTTAAGTAATTATAGAAAAACAATATTAGATGTGGTATTTCTAAGTTGATCAATAATATAATAACCCTTAGATATAGTGGTTAGCACTTTGGGTGGTGGTTGGGGATGAGGATGAATGACTTGGATATATTCACTATGTCTCATATTATGGGGCACCCTTACTCATCTAATTATAATAACATGGATTGTGAGACCCGATAAAACCCTAAGGTAAATAACGGGAGTGGAATTTTAGTTGTCACAACCTTGAGGTCTAGGGGGAGGGACAAAATAAGTCATTCTTGTCATTCAACATTTAGATATGATTGGAATAATTTTAAATTAAATATTTAAACAACATGAATTAATAAGGAAGAAATATTTTTCATCATTAATTTTAACCTTAGTTACATTATAATTTATTTCTATCATTACATGTTTATGATTTTTTTACAAATTAAATTTAAATAACATATAATTATGACTATCATAAATTGAATTAGAAAATAAACACTATGCATATCCATACTAGCCATGTATAATGAAAGGGAATTAGAAATTTATCTTTAAAAATAGAATAGAATGTTGAAATATAAAACCCCCCTTGTTGTGCAACTCGATGGGGGTTCAGGGGCAACACTCTTGAAGTGAAAATTTTATTAAAATTGCCTTGTAAAATTGTAATTTTGTAGTCAATTTGGGCCATTGATTAAAGGTTTCCATATTTGACGGTAGAGGTTATGTTTAGGTGTTTTTTTCCATAAAATGTATTGATACATGGATGAGATGAAAAATAAAAGAGATTACACATAGAGAGGAGGCCAAAAAAGGTATAGAAGTGTAATAGGGTTTGTTACAAGATTTGTTTCTCCCTTTTATTGTTGGAAATAATATACTCAACAAGTTTGGTATATGTAGCCCATCTTGGGTGAACCACATTAAATTTGATGTCTCTTATTTTGTGCATGTTTATGTTTATTTTATATATGTTTGTTTAATTCATTTCATAGTTTCTATTGTATGCAATTTAGTGATAAATCTGGGTTTTAATTTATCCTAACATAAAAGTCTATAGGAAAGGTACATCCCTCTAAAATGAATTGGAATAAACCCATTATTTATTTGGTCTAGAAACATATTTTATGTCTAGTTGGATAAGCCTACACTAGCTGAACATGTTCAAGGCTATGATATTGTCTTATAAATGTGGATTTGTCTTGTGTAAACATTTTTATATGTGATAATACCTCACACTTCACCTGTGTATAAGATGAATTCTTGTAGGTTAAAATGCAAATGAATATGCACAAATGTCTCTTTTTTCCTTACCATTACTTCAAACACTAGTTATGCACTATAAGACAACTATGAATCAAGATAATGGGAGAACAAGATGGGTTGATCTAACTTGATTTTTTTATATAGGGAACTATTTTTGGTAATTTTATTTAACCTAATTTTAAAACATGTGGGTTGACCATTAGGAACATTTCTAATTTTAGTAACTATTCATTAAATGATGTGGGGAAATTTTCACTATGAGTAGACAAGTCTATGGTAGAAAATTTGTCTACAAAGTATAGACTTGTCCCAAAAAAGTAGGAATAATTGGATTGAGGCTGGGAGACATTATAAGAATAATATAAAGAGGTTTGAGTAAAAGGCCTATAAATTATTGTGAAGCAATAACATAATTTTTAAATGTCAAGACTGTATATAGGTAAATGGCTATAGGAATCACAAATAAGAGTCATGTATATGAGCATAGTTTAAGCGGGTTAAGGTTTGGTAAAATTACACATTGTCAAGAAATTAATACCAATTATGAGTTTATATTGTTCCAAATCTTATGTACCAATAACTATATGATACAAAATAGATAAGAAATATAATCATAAATTAATGTTTACATGTATATCTAGGTCTAATTCTCATTCTATATTACACACTTTACCATACAAGGTCCTAATTAGATAGGAAAAACCTCAACCAAAACCCTTATCTAGCATCATAGTTATAAACTACCTAGTACATATATTTTAACAAAACATAAATTCAAATGATAATGTTTTCCCTTAGTGATTTTGTTTGACAAGTCATAAGATTCCTCAACCCACAAATTTTAAAAATAAAATGAATTATAATGTTATTTTAAATTACCATAGGTTATTGTCACAATCCTTAAATGAAACTATTTATCATTTTCATTCACAATTTTCTATACATTCTATCCATATTAATAATCAATGAAAAAGTATCATCATAACCCAAGGCAAGTGGAAACCTCTATCTAACGCAATATCTAATCACTATTTTTCTCAAAAAAAACTTATAACATCAAAATTATGCTCAAAACTGAACTAGAGAAGTATCCATCATAAATAAATATATAAATATTAATGAATAAAAATTTATATTATGAAAAAATTGTCACTTTTACACATGAGTTTATTGAAAAAGGCATGATATAGATTTAATAATTTTGTACAATATCATGTTATTATTGAGGAGGTATAGTAATTAATGAAAATTATATGACATGAAATAACTTATGTTATCCACCCTCTTCAATAATTTAATCAAACATTAATTTGTCATGCTTATCTCTTACTTCTAAATATAACTAGGGTTACACGATTAACCATGGTATTACATATTTTATTGTATGGGTAACATCCTACACCAAAGGATTAAAAAAAAGAAAATTATTAACACAATTTATCAATATCTTGTATCCAACACATTTTAATTTTACTTTTGTTCTTATTCCCTAGGTACTAGTATAAGATTTAAGTTACCTTTAGCATAATCTAGAACTGAAACAAGTGCTCTGACTTTATTAATCTGCCTTGTAGAAGAGGTTTCTTATCTGAGCTTTAAATGATAAAAATAATATAAATTACTTGTTGAAAAATAACATGATCTAGAATTGAATTAAACATTTCAAAACATATATAGTATTGAAAACAATAACCTTTAAAACATTCAAAATCATACTATTTATTTTAAACACATTTCACATGTAATAGATAAATCTTAAGCTATATATATTTATATAAATGTAATGCTTTTAATTCTAAACAAGTGCTACAAGTAACAATTATTCCTTACTAATATGTGAGATAAACAACACTTATAATTTATTATATCTTAATAGTGTGTCCCACATTTTGGCATAACGGAGTCACATAAACTTCTAATCTCCTTTCAAAATATCTTGAGTTTGGTTCATTGATATTAATCAAACATACATGTTTTAGCTTATATATAAAATGATGTAGTGCATATAATTTTTTTCAATTTTTATAAAAATCATTAAATTATTTTTAGGATTTATTTTTGAATTATTTTTGTCTACCTAGTGGGACTTAGTTTTGAAAAATATAAATATATGCCAACTACTTTAATTTTTCATTATTTGATAAGCAATGTCATGTAGGGTTCAACCTTGAACCAATACAAGATATATGATGTCTTATTAGAAATTTTAAATAGAGAAGAGTTTCATAAAGTAGCAGTTATGGAGAAAACTAACATTTAAAGAGAACAAAAATCAAAGTGAACATAAACCATAAGTATTTATGAAAATACATTTTTTACAATAACAAATAATTATGTAAAACAAATGTATTTGTTTTCATATTTTATTGTCACCATAGTATTTGTAGACACCCTAATTCTACCACCTAGTGTCATCACTAATCTTCATCCTTTATCTTGACTAACTCATCCATCATCTAGAATCAAGATCAAAATCACCTTAATTACAAGATGACCCCCACCCCATTCCATATAGTCTCACCAACATTACATTCTGATTAATTAACTAATTAATGAACACTAGTTAGTTAATTAGTCACCAATTAACTCATGCACATGTAATTATAAATAAACAAATAAAATAAATAATAAAATTATCCAACCACCTCATTTAGTCCAATTAGCTCCTCATTAATCACTAATAAACTCATTAAACCCTCCCATTTAAGACATTCAAACATTTAAAAAAACTTGTTTATGACATTCAACCCTCTAACAAACCCATTTAAGACATTAAATCCTCTAATAAACCCATTTAAGACATTCAAACCTCTCTTTAAGACATTTAAACCTTTCATTAATCATCTAATCAATCTCACAAATTATTCATTGAATCCATTTAACCCATACACTAAATCTCCACCATCCAAAAATAAAAATATCTATTAAATATATATTTATTCTATCCATCCATTCTCTATCCAAGAAATATATGAATTGACCTTCCCTCTTACATTCAAATCATCATGAAATTATGAGATCATGTGAATAAGCATTTATAAAATTATAAAAAACTAGAGAATATTATCATCAAATAATTAATAAATTAAAGGTATACACTTTTGAAATTATTTCATAAAATTTATTGTGAGAAACCAAAATATACAAACTAAAAATGAGATCTACCTACAATAAAATTAAGCATAATATATGGCACCAACTACTAGATAACAACATAGAATGAACCTAAACCATGAAATAGAAAATAATTTTAAAATAAACAAACTTTTATTTTGAGGATCCCTTCTATTGAGGAAAAACACATGATAATTATATTGATAGCCTCATCAACCAAAGAAAGTATAACTTTGAAACCAATTATCTATTTAAGTTTGAACACACCCATGCCCAATTTAACCAATACCTATTTAAGAACAAGGATAATATCCTCCTATAACTTATAGAGATAATTTAATCCATATCATTAGTTGGAAGGACCAAACCAATACCAAGTCACATCTAGCAACCCCATTAGTAAAAATAAAGAAATATTTGAACCAACCAATGAAATTACCCATACATAAGTCTCTTGTGTCCATGTCGACAAATGGAAATCAGTTCTAGCCAAACAAATCTATTGAGACCAAAACCAAGTTGTGCCTAACCAAATCCAATAGCTAAGATAATAGTTGGCCAAGCTATCTTCCTATGTAAATCCTCCTATACCGATTCCTTTATAGTAAAAATCTAATAATACATTATCTAACAATTGACAATATAATTCCAATCAGACCCCTATGTCGCCCAAATCTAATCTCATCCAATTATCATCCACTCAAATCAAGGGAACTTTAGTTTCCCAAGAATTTTAAACCATGAAGGACACCCTCCAAGGATTACAAGAGGGGAATCAAAACCAAAATAAAAAATATAAATTTGAATAATTGTGTCCTTACCCTTTTGACCAAGACATGCTAAAATTACCCTTTTCTTCCTACTATGAACCACCTAAGTTCAAAAATTAAAAAGGAAAGGGTGATTCTAAAGAACATGTTAAGGAGTTTTTTATGTATTTATAAAAGGTAGCTTATAATGACATATAATTGTTTAAAATTTTCCCTTAGAGCTTAGGCGACCAAGCCTTAGAGTGGTTCTTATGTTTACCCAAGGGGTCCATCATGACCTTCGTAGATATATGTGAAATATTTGTAAGTAATTTTTATATAATACAAGGCATAAAATTATGAGGATGTAATCATGCAATGCCAAATAAATAAATGGGGAAAACTTTTCATCCTTTTTTTAATAATGGTGAGGCCTAACAAGTAGGTTCCCTTGGAAATTACCTAAAAAACATTGATTAGTATCTTCACTATTAATCTCAACCAAGATATGGACTTCCACTTGTAAGTCTATTGTGAAAAATAAATTGATGAAATTATTTATAAGAAATTTCAAATAAAAATTATCTTATAGCCAAAGGAATTGTAAAAATCTTTCACAAAGAACACCAAAGTCAAACCTAATTCAAAAAACTTAAGCTATTTTACAAGAATAAGAATGCAACTGGTGATGGGGTAACTAATTTAAATCACATCCAAGCTATCCAAATTACACCAAACATTACCATTCCTAAATAAAAACTTAATTAGGAGATAAAAAATTAACCCATACTTATTTATGGGAACTACTTAAATCAATTTTTCATAAACTAGTTGTTGTGAATATGATTGTGTTCCCTCAAACCAAACCCTTTGATGAGAACCAACCAAAGCCTACATGGTATAAATAACACTAGTACTGTGACTTCCAAACAATCAAGGGTCATTCCATAAACTGATTCATGAGTTAAAAAATATGTCCAAGATTTGATTGATCACAAAGACATAAAAGTAGAAGGTAGTGCATCTACATCAAAAAATAAAAAATTATGGATATACCAAGTTCCCTTTCTAAAACATGACCAACCTCATTCACATATGAATAAAAGTAAAAATAAAACTAATAACATCAATTTCAATAGATCCCCCATCCATTTGATGTAGTTTTTAGTCAAAATTTGGACAAATAAATCACCACCTTAAATGTTAAATCCTTAGATTATGCAGTTAAAACTATATGAGAAAAAATCACTATACAAAGGACTCCTCTACCCACTCTTGAAGGTAAATACAACCTCATCAATCATCTTGAGGAAACACATGCCTAGATATATATTATGGACCTTCTCAAAACATCTACTACTCATAAAGATATCTTATATAATACCCTTTAGGGGTCGAGATTCCCTACCAATTTTGATCCATCATAGTTTTAAGCACTCATTAGATGATTTTCCCCAAGTCATCAACTTACCTTTAGCCAAATTGACATATCCCTAGTTGGTACATCCCATAAATTTCCCTTATACATTGAGGCCTATATTGTTAGAGATAAATTATATATGGTGCTTATAGATACTGGGTCTAGTTTAAACATTTATATTTTAACCTTGATCAAACATCTTGATTACTCAAAAACAACATTAGATCCTAATACAATCATCATCAAAGCATATGGAAATGTAGAATGAGAGTCAATGGTTACCATACACCTTCCAATAATGGTTTATCCTATCATGCAATAGATATTATTACATGTCATTAATCTTGACCTTAATTATAACATCCTCCTTAGCCAACCAGAGATCCATGCCATGCAAGTTATCCCATCTACACTTCAATGTATAAAATTCACACATTCCAACATGGAAGTTATTGTTCTTAGTGACCCATATCCATTTTAGTATTGTAAAATGTTGGAAGAAAAATATCACAAAATAACCTATTATCCCATAATTAAAAATTATTATTAAATAGACAAGTTTATGACACTAGATGAGAAAAAACTTCATCATATGTCTATCCAAATGATATACCATCCATAACTAAAAACACACCTTCCAAATCCACATTCAAAACTTCACCTTCCAAATCACACTTCAAGATCATTGAAAAAGACTTAGGTGAATATGAAATTCAATTTTCCTTTCATGTGGAAAAAATTCCCATTTCTCCCAAAATTGATGGTAGGCCTAACCTAAAAAATAAGAAATAAAAAGTCTCATATTAGTAAAATTAGGCCTTCTTACAAATGAAAATATTGAAATTTATAATGATTCTTGGTTTTACAATGATGATCTAGATGCTTTTTTCCAAAATAATGTGTATCCCATGGTAAAAAAATCATGTGTAACATCATGAACTAAAAAATTAGATGATTGGGTCTCCATGAACATAGAATTATAGAACTCATGCCTTCTCATGTAAACAAGAAATATCAAGGCAGTGGTTATTATTGTAACATAGAATTTCACCCTTGTGGGATATTTTTTTAAGGCTCTCTCACTCCCAAATACAATATTTGAGTAACCTTAGGCTGTGGGTATCCTGTAGTGAGGTTGAACCTATGAAAAAGGTTGGCTTCCTCTTGGTAGATCACCTAAACTAATACTTCTCCTTGGAAAAGGGATAGAAAGAGGGTATAAAGTAACTAAGATAACTAAATGGGTGATACAAAAAATTAATTTATACTCACATAAGCTTGAAATAAACATTGATTTAGCATAAGACAATTCTTGTTCACATAACCTCATAAACTAGCTAATTTGCATAAGTTTTTCATAAACTAGGCTCACCAAACAATAAATGAAGTAAAGAGGAATTTCAAAATTCACACCAATCATACATTAATGGAAAAAGTAGATAAATTTCAAACCTATAAATAACTTGAAAAGACCTAAAATAGGCAAGAAAGATTGATAATGGACATGGAAGAACACTTCTTCACAAGGCCATCATGCACAAGCTTGCTAAACATAATTTAGAGGAAAGAGATAGGTGAAAAATGATCTTTATTGCTTCAAAAGGTCTTTTTTACAAATTTTGAAAAGGTTTCTCCTTGTGAAATGAGAATATCTTTCAAAAATGGGGGAGAAATAGCAGATATAGGAGAAAAAGGGAAGAGAAAGAGAAGAGGCAAGCAAACATAATTCAATAAATGAGACACAACCACCTTCCATAGATTCTCACACACATTTGGGTTAAATATATATAATCCTTCCTAAAAAAATTAACCTTAATTAGATCTAATATCCTTCAATCCCTCTCATTGGATTAGAAACAAATTAAAATATAAAAACTTATTGAGGATGATGATGTCATGATCTACTAAGAAGGAAAAGTCTTCAAGACTTTGAAAATGCATTGAATTCTCCACTTGCACTCTCCAACCTCCAAATATCTCTCCCTTGGAATTATATGCCCCACTCTAATTTCCTTATAGATTATATTTTGGTAAAATTCAATTGACTTAGCATAAAATTCTTAACTAACCATGGAGGTCAAATTTCATGTTTGATTTTTAAGGCCGATTTCTATTTTCAACTTGACTTTGCTCCTCTAACCTACAACAAACAACATGATAGCTGTAACTTTAATAGACCCCATTGATGGAGGTCACAATCTTGAGTCACCTTGAAGAAAACTTGTAGACCTATAGAAGACTTTCAGACATCTCCAACATGCATATGAGGAAGAAAATAAAGATTTAGAAAACCTTCAAGACCTGCAACAATGGTGGAAATCACCATTATACCTATGACATTTCATAGGATATGTAAAAAATGGATTCTATAAAACCATTGTGAATATCTCCAAGTGCCATATAATAATGTTTTAAGCCCCATTATGCCTCTTTCATGGCTTTAGACCATTTCTTTCTTTGTTAACCTATAAAAGTAGGTATGTTATCCATTTTGGGCCTCTTAGGCACCCAAACATGCTAGATTATTCTTAAAAATAGGGTTTTTAGGGTCTATATGAAATCATATACACATTCCATGTGGTTTCCATGCCACTATAGGCCATTTTATGGACCAATGAGTCCAAAAAACCAAAACTGGTCAAAAAACTCCGTTGTAAGCTCAAACAAGCTCATCTTCAAGATGATTGTTCATAAAATAAAGATAGACATTCCATAACTTATTTATTTTTATTTATATTAAATATACTCCTCAAACACCCTTAAAAATATTGGGCTCCCATGCGAAAGGTATGAAAAGATACACACATAAAGATGATTGCTTGTAAGGTTTGTAAGCATTCTAGACATGCTTACACTTTTAAAAATTGTTCATAAAAATAAATACCTTAAACAAAATAAATCCATAATTAATTTAAATTAAATATTGGTAATCAAAACATATGATAATAACTTGGCCCAACTCTTCATGGTATGAAAGAAACGAGCATCTGAAGAAGGGCTAAAATTGGGTGTCTTAGGCCTAAAAAGCTTGAAATTATCCAAAGAACTAATTTGAAATTTAAAATGATATTATTTGATTTATAAAATATTAATGACACTTGAAAAATATAATAACACCTTTCAAATGATCAAACTTCAACTTTGCCTTTTATGCCTTGGAGACTACCAATGGGGTTTTGAGCCTACCTATGGGTATTGCATTATGTTTGGAGTGTGAACACTATTTAAATGTGTTTAAGAGGATTAAAAATATATTTACATGATTTTAAAATAATTACATAATTTTGGAAACCTCAAACACACCTTAAAACTCCAAAAAGTATGCTTGCATGAATAGTGACCATTATGAGACATAGGGGACTATGACAAAAACATGAGCACTTAAAATTTTCAAATTACCTTTATAATATTATTGATAGGTATTTTATGTCATTATGACAAATTTTACCAAGTTTCATGTCATTTGGAATCATACTTTGTCTTGTATACCCTTTTTTCCAAACTTTACCTAGAGTTGCTTACCTGCTTCCTTCATGCAAAAAATTGTCTTTCTTCAAAATTTTGAATGAAAAACCTAAATTTTATCACTTATACAGGAAAATATAGGTTTATAACATCATATTATACCTTTTTGATACCTTTATAAGGCCTAGAATTCTTATTATCACCCATAATTAATAAAAATTCATTTAGTCTCTAATGGCGACCTTTTTAACTTTAAGGTGATTGTGTCAAAATAAAATACACTTATACTATTTATATGAAATTTATGATAATATGGGATTATTTTTTGAGTCATGAATACCATTCATACCAAAATTCATGATTTGAATCAACCTGTAGATGCCCCAAACTAACTAATTCCTCCAAGGCATGATCCAATGTTGACTATGATTTGACATAGGGTTGACTATACTAAAATAGTGAATAGTTATCATTGTCAAAAATACTCAAAAATATGTTAAATGGGTATATTAGGTCATAATTATCCTCTCCATCATATTTTGTGATTAGATCCTGCATATTTTGGCATGTAGGTCCATTTTGGCAAAAACTAGTAACATGTTTGCCTGGTCAAAATTCACAATTGAGTTTTATTTCTCATTGCTTTGGTTTTTTCCCTATAATTATGAGTTTTCATTTAATAATTCATGAATACCTCCCATTTCATGATTTCACTCTTCATTTTCTATCTCATAATATTCCATGCTTCTTTGTGTCACCTTATAACTCCTCAAATGACCTCATATGAATGTGTTTCATGGGAAAATGAAGCCTTCAAGATCAATCTCATATCCAACTATATAAATATTTCTCTCAAAATTATTTAAATCATCTCTTTACCTAGTGGTACCTTGAGTTATTCTTGATAGTAGAGGACTGTAAGAGCATGCTACTCTTGGCTATAGGTACATTCATGAAGTAGATGGCTATAAGATAGTGTTTAGAACATACCCTATCATGTTCATGACTGGTTCACATCATTTAGTCTATTGAACAACCTTTTTAACATCAATATTGTCTTAAGAGGACTATGTTCTCTCCCATCCTTCATGCCTAGAACATGACTATGTACTTTAGCTTTTTGTAGGTTACTATTCAGGGTGAGAATAATTGAGTGTAATGCCATTACAATATATAGTCTTCTCTTGAAAATATTGAGCTCATCCATTATGAATTTTTGCTTAAGAAAATAAGTATTAGAAGACCATGCCCCTATGCCAACTTCTTTCTCTATAATAGATTAGCTTAGAAAAGCCTATAGATAGCTCTAGGTGTATATCTTAAGTTGAATTTGACTATGTTTATGTGTTTTTGGAGTTTTATCATGATGAATCATTGATGATCCATATCATCATTTCCCTTTTGAAATAATAATGGTTATGAAATCTCATCAAAAGTACAACTTTGGCTTCATAATTTGAGTTTGAAGAATAACCTTGTGTCATTGTAGCTATAGGTGGTGTATAGGGGTATGAAAGTATGTGTTCTTTTTAAACCTTCAATTATCCCTTTTGGAAACCCATCATGATATTTTAAACCTTAATTTAACCTCTTTTGATAGTACCAACTCTTTTAAAACCAACTATCTTTTCTTTTGATGATAGAGCCTCTATTAGGTGCTTGACTATTCCTTGGTTACTTGAGGTGATTATACAGATTAGGGCCCTACTTGAGGGTGTTTGGGAAAGCCTTGAAAACACACAATGTATCTCTATATCCTTATTTAACATGGATATCCCCTCAATAACCTCATTAAACTCCCAAAATGGTCCATACCCCTTGAAAACACCTTAAAGCCTTTGTTCTCCTTCTTGAATGTGGGTCCTTGGAGAATCTTGTTATAGGTATCCATGGAATAGAAAACCAATTCCATTATTTTTTTCCATAAGATCATTATATTCACCTTGTTTTTCTCTTATCATTCGATCACTCTAAGTCTCTCACCTTTACTAGTTTTCACATACTAGCCTTTACCTTTTCACTTAATATTAGGGAACCCCCTTAGGTCTCAGGGACCAAACTTGGTATAGGATTTAATAGATCAATATTTTGTCATGGATATTCTGAGGTGATATTATCACACCTGAAATAACCCATTTCATCTACAAAATCACCCTTAAATGCTTCTTTCCACACAACATACTCACCATGGCTTCTATAGGCTTGTAGCCCTTTTTTGGGAATTTCCCCTTGATTTGACCAGTCAATGAACTATATTTAAAATTTGAGACCATTTATATCTATTATCCATCTCATTATAGGTTTTTTATAATTTTCATGACCTGATTTCACTCCAAGATCACACTTACTTTGGAAACCACCCTTCATTTAGGCCTAATTAGCCTTATTCCAAATCCTCAGCTACCAAATCCATATTATATGACCCCCAATCAACCCCAAAAATATTGATTAATTATTCTCACATAAAACCTATTAGGATTAAAAAAATCAAATAAATTTAAGTGTTAAAACTCTTAGAAACACCTAAACCCTAACCTAGGGGTTTTCCCTTCCTAAACAAGCCCAAGAGCCTTCAAAAATCATTTCCTTGAGTTATAATGAGGTTCAATAGATAAAATGAATTTTATAAGTCTTTTTAAATTTCCCCCACCTCCTAAAATATGTTATATCCCCAATTTCATCCATGTCATGCTTCAAACTACAAAAACTCAATCAATGTGCATAGAAAGGGGACTGTGCAAGGTAGTGAGGTTCCAACTTGCAATGTAACTAGTTCAAGGGAAGTTAAAAAGTGTCTAGGAAATTAAATAGATATGTATATTTTTTTTTTTACTCATCCAAATCTCTATGAACCCTTATAAAACCTATTATATCTTCTTCTCAAGTTTACACACTTGTTTCTCATAGACTGCCTATGCCAAAATAGAGTATAAATAAAAATGTGAGGATTTGTTTGACTAATCCAACTCATTAGTATATTTACCCACATATAAATCTATCACTAATCCATATTTATATATTCATTAGTGTCTCTTAGCCTCATTCCATGATTTATAAGTCACTTCAACATGTTATCAACATGAACCACTCTATTAAACATAACCCTCACCATCATACTTCATGAACTTCAACCTGAAAACCAAACATTCCAACAACCCTTTGTCTAAGCCTAAATATCTTCATCATTACTTGGTATATTCTTTAATTTGGAAATTTTTTATATCTCTACTTCATATATTTTGTTTCAACTTTGAATACATGACTATGCTTTAATTGTAACCTTGATGGCTATAAGATGACATGGTGAGTTGTAGGTGACATTGTGCTCCTTAAACCCTATTAAAGACTTTGATCATTATCATCCTACCTCCTATAACCATCCATACACTTTTTATATTCATCTTATGAAATGTCTCTCTAATTTTTCATAGTCACCTTATTAGCTATAACTTACTACTGGCTGGTAGTAAGATGATATGGGGGCTGATTATATAAGGTTTCAAACCAATTTTAGGTCATGTTACCCTTATATGAAGTGACCTAAAATTATCTTCAAATATATTGATGCCAAAACAAATCCACCTTTATGATTTAACTTGGATACTCAGTCCTAGGTTCCCAAGAGACCCCTACTCAACTAGAGGTGGTAATCAGTTTCAAACATGTCCAATTGAGTATGAATGCCTTAGATTGGCTTTGAGATAAAGTACCATGTAACTCAATTTAGAGGACTATCCATCTCATATCAAACCACCATAATTTTATACATATATATTCCTCTTTAATTCATATACTTGATTTTCCTTTATGGCCTGTAGGTTGTCTTGTATAAACTGAGCTAAAGCTAGACCTTGAAAAGGTCTCAAAACATTGCTAGTGAACTTGTCATTGAACCCTTGAATCATTCATGTGGCCTTAAACTTTAATTGGATACACTTAAAATGGGGAGGTGATTTTAAATTGACATATTAGGGTATAGGGTCATGAAATTTCAATTTCTTGTAGAGAACATTGAAAGTTAGCAGTGAATAAAATCTTGACTTGGGAGCCTCCAAACACTATGTTCCTCTAGCCACACATCCCTTTCATTTTGTATGGCTCTTCTCCTACATGGAAGATATAATATATATAATTTATAATCTTCAAAAAATCATGATACCCCATCATACATTATCACAAAAAGTGCTTAGGGCCTCTATTTTGGTGTTTTAGAGAACCTATCCCTAAACACAGTCCTTTCAAAATGCAATCTAGTTTTCAATCCTGCCTATCAATTTTATCCTTAAGCCTGATTTAATTGTCATATCCAACATATATAAAATTCATGAGGTCTTATAAACCATTTATAACCCCTCTATAACCATGCTTATATCTCTATGGTATCTTGTATATGCACCCACAACAACAAATAATATAGTGAATGTAGATATGGATTGTATGCATAGTGAATGGGCATTTAAGAAGTTTTATAATCCCTCCAAATTTTCAAGTGGAATCAATAAAATTTCAAGGATTAAGATAATATAAATTTTCCTATAGGTGAAAACCAATTCCTTTATTGGTTTTCTATATGGTTGCACTTAGTAAGGAGAGATAATTAAGCCAAAATCCCCAATGGGAGTACCTTATTTCCTACCTCCTCAAACCATGGATGAAAATAAATGTTAAAAAATATATTTTAAAGGTTAAAAAATCATATCCCCCTTAGTTTGAATCCACTATATGAAAGAGAAACCTCTGTAGTTGATAAACTTGCCTACAACTCCAATGGAACTCCAACTAACAACTTGATTATTTGGACTATTAAGGTCTAAATGAACTACTAAAGATTAAGGAGAAATATAAATTTAATTTTTTTGATTTTTCATAAGGAGTATGAGGTAAATTATCCCTCTAACTCATGTTTTACTCTAAAATTAATCAAATGGCCATTTCATAAGGACATGAATAAAAATAGGTATAATTCCATAAGTATCTTCCTAGAAGGATTTAACTGATGAAACCAATTTTAATATGTCATATTTTACCCTTCAAATTCTCATATAAAACCATTTTTTATCATTTAATTCTAAAGTGAAGAAACAAGGGAAAACCTGGGCCTTATTTAGATGAGTAGGACATATAAACACCCCTAAACTATTAATGATTATCCATAAATATGGGGGAATGAACTAGATCACCAATTCCAAAAATTTTAGGGCAATTAGGGTCCCTATCACTTCCCAAAATATTTTGGCCAAACTCTCTCTCTTATGACCGTACTGAATGAAAAACTGAGGATCTCCTAAAGATATCCCAAACTGCTCAAAATGGTTTTTCCTTAGCATTAAGAAAATAAAGTTTAAATATGAAATAAAACACTTGGGAAATTTTTATTATTATTTAAATTACCTTTTATTCTTCCTATAAACCTTATGAAATTCCTAGACATCCATTAATGGCAAAAAATTTGTTTCATGCCTAGTTTGTAGCCAATAGGTTTTCCTTACCTCTATTGGTTCTTATGATACAATATGATTTCATAGGAATATAATAGGATATTATGGAAACCATTAGTTATATAATATGATATTTGAGCCCATGAATTAAGCAAAATCTCCAAAAACCTATTCTACCAAAGCTCTAAAAGGCTCCAAAATGCATCCTTTTACCCCCAAACTCCTCTCCTCCACTCCAAACGACTTAAAATGACCTTTAACATGTCAAAAAGGGTAAAAATATCCATATTTATGTGGTATTAAGTCAAAACTTATTTGACTTCCTCAAAAAGTTGTTTTTTCACTTGAAATTTCTATTTTAGGGACCCTTAAGTCATCTAATACACTTTATGGGTCTCTGGGGCATAATAACTTCTCTAGGCCTTGTTTTGGATCATTATAATCTATAATAATTTTTTAAAACCTTCCTCATGCCCTTTAATACTTGAATAACTTTGAAACCTTGTTGGATCCTTCACTTGTAGTTTTAGATCTATTTCTAGGCCAGTTTCTCAAAATCACCAAATTCACCTTAAATATTGCTTAAAGTGTTTCAAAAGCTTACAAGTGACATGAGGTTTGTATCCTTATTCCAAAATTAGATCACCCACTTACTAATAACTCTACTTAGCTTCTCGCACCACACCAAGGCCTCCCAGAATACTACACTACATCATCAAATCAAAACTACCATTGGACTAGTCATGGTGGTAGAAGGTTGCTGAAGTGTTCAAGAGAGTGGCCTGATCCATCCAGGAAAAATTTTATTATGTAGGCCAATTTTTTATAATAGTTACATACCTCCAGTGGTGATCCATATGATCATATCAATGATATTTCTATAATTAATGAGAAAATCTCTTCTAACATTGAAACATGTTCCATCCATAGAATTTATGAATACCTCTCCTCTATTATCCTATTCAATGACACTGTTGTTTTAAACCTTGGCCTAAAATATAATGAACTCATTGATTTGGATCAACAAGATCACATACCACTTGAAATATTTCAAAATGATGAGGCTATTAAATTTTACGGGACTCGAAGACAAAATTACATTAGGAGATCATAAAATTGGTTTTGATATCAATCTTGATAAAGTAACATACTTCAATGAGTAGGAAGAGTAACTTAGTCATCAAAAATTAAAAAATTAAAAAATTAAAAAATCAAAGTCCCCTAGTGAAAATCTTTCTAAGGCACTATCAGATGAATAAAATGAAAATAAATTAAACAAATAAATGTTTATTGGTGAAAACCTCCCTGAGGTCCTAGGGTATGTATAAATACCATGATGAAAATTTTGCTTATATAATTTTCATTTACCCCTTATTTTTGCATTAAACATAAAAAATTTAAAATTTGACAAAATAAAAAAGACACTTACTAGTCCCCTACCTCCATCTTGTCATTGATGCTCCTTATTGTGATCACTAAGGTAATTATTGGAAGGAATGGGGTCCATGTTTTCTCATGATCTTGTGCAGGCTTAGATCTCCTATTTCTTACATGATAATAATGAAAATGACTTTACATTCACCCTTACCTCTTATTTATTCACCCCTCCCCCCACCTACCCCCAATTTACTCCATAATCAACTTATCCAACTAAAATTCACACCACTCTAAGGCATATTTTTTTGTGCATGTTTCTTATTATACATTAATTGAAAATGTGTTACTTCTTCTAATCACAACACCTATCAAAGAAAGGAAAACTTGGACACCCTAATTCTTCCACCTTAGTGTCATCACAAATATTAATTATTTATTCTATTTAACTTATTCATCATTGAAAATATAGATCAAAATCAACTTAATTATGGCATGACCTCCATCCCATTCCATATAGTACCACCAACATTACACTTTGATTAATTAACTAATTAATTAATATTAATTAGTTAACCAGTCAATAATTAACCCATGCACACATAATTCTAAATTAATTAATTAATTAAATAAAAAATTAAATTATCCAACAAACTCATTTAATCCATTTAATTTCCTCATTAATCATTAACAAACTCATTTGAACCTCCCATTTAAGACACTTGACTCCCTAAAAATTCATTTAAGACATTCAAACATTCAAACAAACTTATTTAAGATATTCAACCCTCTAAAAAACTCATTTAAGACATTAAACCCTATCTTTAAGACATTCAAACCTCTCATTAATCATCTAACCAAGTCCATAAATTCCATAATCATTGGATACATTTGACCTGTAAACTATCTCCACCATCCTTCAAATAAATATGAATTTATCCTATCCATCCATTCTCCATCCAAGAAATCTATAATTTAACCTCCTCTCTTCCATTAAAATCATAATTAAATCATAAGATTGTGAAAATAAGCATATCTAAAATTAAAAAATATGGAGAATATTATCATCAAATAATCAATGGATCTAACATGTACACTACCAAAATTATTACATAAAATTTATTGTGATCAACCACAATCTAAAAAACTTAAACAAATACATGCCTATGAATGAGAGGAGATTTATTCAGTAAGAAAAGGTGAAGTTTATTATTTTCTCTTTCATTTCTCACAATTTTATGTAAGCTTAGAGTAGGAAATCATATTTATTCTTGGTTTCTAGTTTAGATTTAAGTTTATGCATTTACAGTCTCAATTAACATTATTACATGAAAAAATAAATTAAAAAGACTCCAATCACCACTTATTATTTCATAAAATAAAAATCCATGTTGTCTTATAGTCTTTACTTTTATATGGATCCTCATTTATCAAATCTAGGGTGATCCCTATCATAGTAGACTTATGTGATCTCATTTGAGTTTAAAGGTGAGTGTATTGACACACAATCTATATGATAATGTGTTGAGATTTACATTATGTTTTTCTTCATTGTGGAATAAAGTATTATCCATCATTATCACCATATCTAATGCCATGCCTATTTAGATATTAAATAGAATCAAGATTCATCTTTTTAACTTTGTATGCTACAAATTTATCTTCTTTTTTTGGCCTCATCAATATATTTTTCCATGCTAAAAATCACCCAATGAAATAATTCACAAACTCCCCATCATCATTTGGAATATGCATGTATTTGTCTAGTATCATTATATTTTTTAATTAGATATGGGTAAAAGGTGATTATTTCATAGAGATCCCATAACCAAGAAGAGGGTTTTGAAATCCACAACCTTTACATCAAAACAAAGAGGTTTTTTTTAAGAACAAGTCCCAAAAATTATAGAATAGAATATATCAAAGCACCTGAATGGAACCAAAAAAGAGTACCCATCCAACACCTAGAAGATAAGAAGATTGATAAAAAAATAACCAAGAAGAAACTCAAATAAACACATTAACCCTAAATGCCAAAAAACATATGAAATAAAGGTGAAAAAAATACAAAGTAGCAAAATTACAACAACAAACTAACCAAGTTGGGCCTAACCTTAAGATCCCTACAATAAAGTGTTAGTAGATCCTTATAAAAAAAATACTAAAAACAAACCTAAATAATCATTGAAGGATTAAAATTGAGATAAATTTGAGATTGGTCCACTCCATCCATGGACAAAAAATTACAACATCACTCGAGCTTATAGTGAATCTTCATGGGGTGCCAAACTTGAAGCAAGTCCCTTAAATTGAAGACCGATCTAGCTTCATGAAACCTTCAGCATAGCCTTGGAAAAAGAAATACAAATTTCACATTATATTAATACCTAAGGATGGGTTTAACCAACTATAAACCATGGTAGAACAAACTTGAGATTGGTCTACCTCTTTGTGGATCAAAATTATAACATCCCTAATCTTCAACATCTAACTTCCAAAAATCCTCAACATAGCTTCAGTAGGGCATTCAAGCCAATAAACATTTTACTTATTTGAGTTTCAATTGGAGTAGATGGATATTATAATATGATCCTCATCCATGGGATATTTACCAACAAAGAGGGAAGTACACCCCACATTAAGGTTAAAAACACCAGGGACTTTATATAAGCTATTACAATATAGTGAAACTTTAGACTTATGAGACTAGTGTTAGGATTCCTTATCCAACTTAAACTAAGAGTCCATCAAATCATAATCATACCTTAATCCAAATGAGTTATAAATAGGACATACCATATGGATAATGCCTACATTACATATCTTATGTGCCAAAACACTACCAAAGAGGAAGCACAACTTACCAGGAGGCATAATTGGTGATATGAAGCTACCAAAATAAAAGTAAAACTTATTAGGATGAATTATCTAAAAAATATATATGTTTATCTCTACCTTGAGATAGGCTTAAAGAAACTGTGACTTGGTCAAGGATAATCCAAACTTATGTATACTAGAAAAATTGACCAGAGCCTATATAAAACTCTTTCAACCCTAACTCATTAGAGGAAAGTGCCACACCATTCTAGTCAATGCATCTCACAAAATATCCAATTTTATAGTTTGGTGGTTGAGACACCGTAATAACATAATTTTCCCCTGATCATATAAATTTTTAGTGGTTTAAACTTTAAATTTGAGGACATAATCATCCTCCCATCTAAATTTGAAATAGAGCCAAGTTACAAATCCCCTTAAAGAGATGGAGCAGAGGAATTTCCAAACTTTGACTCTCCAAAGAGAAATAAAATGATTTTGGTTTTATTTTTTGCTCACCTCAAGCCACATATTCATATGGTAAGTTACATGGGTCAGTGTGAGATATTTATTTCTTACAAATGTGGAAAGTGACAGGGAGGATGAGGTAATGTCTGGGACTAGATCAAAACTAACCAATATGTGACAAAAGATAAGATCTCTCTTTGGGAGGGTCCTATCAGATATTTGAGATTTATAGATCCTTACGTAAATCAATGGATTTCCAACCTAAGACTTTGAAGGGACTAGATTTTATACCCATTATGAGACAAGATTTGTGACACCTAGTTGAGTGAGATGAGTTCATGGCCATTGCAGAACCAATATAAGGCATGGATCTATCCAAAAAAAATCAAGGTACAACACATACATCCATCAGATTGTATGGGACTAGAGAAAAATGGAGGGGACATGGACCAAAGATATAGACAATATTTTACTTAAGATGGAGCTAGATATGAGTAGAAGAATAACACAAAATTAAAAATATGGTGGGAGAGAAATGATGCAAGTGAAAAATATTGTATTTAATAACGTGACTTCAACATAATTTTAATCAACCAGAGAATTATGATAACCCATGTTCTTTCCAACTCTCAAATAGAAACTTTAGAAAAAAATTCTCAAACACATATAAGTAAACTACATACCAAACCTTATATTCATATTCATCACTTTAGAAACCGTAATTTACCTCAAACATTGTTGTATTTTATTGTGTGTTTTATTAGTCACTACTAGAAACTTATATTAGATGAAAGGGTTTCTTATATGGGGGTTTTATTATTCTTCATTGTTACATTAATCATAAACATTATATATTTTAAATTAGAAAATTAATTATAATAACAATATCAATTCAAATTAATATTATAACATCAAATAACCTACTAATGTTGGGTTGGCATGAGAAGTAGACCCTTTTTTTGAAGTGGAAGGATCTTGCACAGAATTAAAATTCATCCCTCCACTATTATTGGAATGAGTTAGAGAAACATGTACATTATTATAGGTCTTATAATACTTACATATACTCCCTTATGAAAACCAAATACATAAATATTTTATGGATGAGTAGCTACATCTCTTCCATTAAAAAAGTTCAAGGGTGCATCACATCAAAATGTCCTTACCATTTAAATTTTTAGTAAATTTATATATTTTAATTCCTTCACTCTTCATGTGTTCCATGGTGGCCATCTTTGTCATCTACATACTTTTGTTTTTGTTATATCTATTCATTGCCTCTGGTATTTCATTGTTTGTAGCGAAAAATAACTATGCATAGTTTTTCACCATTTATTTTTTGCATGGCACCCACAGAATCCTATTATTTTTTGTGTGCCAAAAATTTCAAGCCTTAATTAAAAATTTACTTGACTCAAATTCATTGATTTTTATAGGATACTTAACCTTTAGGGTGATATTCTAAAGATAAAACACTTAGCATTCAAGGTGGTATCTTTGAAGGCCACAAGTTTCAAATGATGATATTTTAAATGAAAAATAGGTAATGCCTTTTTTATTTCATGGGTTGGCATGATATATATATATATATATTGAATTATTAATTTTTAAAACTCATAATTAGGTCCCACCCTTTCAAACTAAGCACCCTTGGCGTCCTCCTAATTAACATAATATAAGTCAGAATAAAAATGTATTTTTCTGAAGAAGTTAATCACACATTATAACCAAGAAAAAATTAAAGTGAAGCTTGTTGTACTTCTAACCTTGATAAATTCAATTGCTAGATCTTTCTCATTAGGTGATGTGTTTTTATTCAAGTCATCCTCAAAAAGGAGATAAAATTAGTAGATGACATAAAAACATGATAATAATCACATCAAATATGGACTACATTGTGGATTTTCTATGAGTAAACACTAAAATTAAATGCAAAAAAAAAAACTATTGACTCTTACCTTGCTCTAGAAAACATTGCATCATTTCTTGTTGAATTTTTTTACATGATCTTCCCATGCTAGAATTAGTAATGGTTGTGCTAGTGGGATATAATTTTTCATTAACATCTTTAATTTTTTCACAACCTAACTGTAATGATTGTATGACCTATTCAAACCTGACAAGTGGTGGGAATTATGTAAAATAACTTGTTTAAACCATTTTGAATGGAAATATCAATATGATTCATGGTTGTTGTAGGTTTGGAATATTTTAAATTTGACACATATAATGAATTATTATAGAATTGATTCCATGAACCAAGTGCATCAGTGTCCTCACAATACTTACCACTAATGATTTTCATATTTGAAACATGTCTCCTAAAATTCCCTTCTAAGTCATTAGGTAGTGAAATTTTATTTCAAGATGGTATACTAGGATCATTTCTACCACATTTTGTCTCATATAGAATATTATACTTAGATGGAATAATTAATAAAATATTATGTACTTCATTAGATTAAGCTTGCATTAAATTAAAAATATTGAATAGCTGATGTTAAACTTTTAAATCATGAT